>JAOWBW010000008.1:1873364-2271338 GCA_026119855.1 Campanula takesimana | reverse complement strand
TGCCTAGCACATAAGCTGGCATTAGCTGGCATTAAGAGTACTATACTCGATGTCTAGTGACAACAAGAACTGAACAAGACTGTCTACCCAAAATAAGGAGTTATACAACCCAATACATCGTCCCTCACCAAGTGTAAAAAGGACACAAGCCCCAAAATAATCACGACCTGCGAAGCAAGCTCCCAACTATGTCGAGCCTCACTGCGCACTATCCTTCCTTCCTGGGGGGGAAACAATAAAGGGTGAGATAAATCTCAGTAAGCTATTAGATGCAACTACATGACATGTTATCATGCATTCAAGTAGATACTCAAAAATCATATCTCAAGTATCATCAAGTAACAAGTATATGAGAGGATAATCCACTCATCAAATAGCATATAAGGCTAAACAAGCAAGTTATAAGGATATTGCTTCCTTCCTTATTCCTCCCAAGAATACCATTGTTGTCGAAGCTTGTATTACTTTGACATCACGATCAATAACAGGAACTGATTATTCAGTATATATCAGAAGACCCGGTAACCAGTGTCATTCTCAATATCAGTACTCATGATTATCACGAGGTGTTCGGGACGGGAGTTTAGCATTCACTTAAGTCAGGATTATTGCTCCAACTAAGGAAGCTATGCCCTTACTATGGCCGGTAGTAAGGGGTCGGGCGGAAATACATAGGGACACGATTGTCACTTAAACCCCAGCTCTCGCGACAAGCGTGAACCTATACATTTTCGAACAAGCAAGGAGAACCAGCTGGACTCACACAAGAAAGTACAAGTAGATATTTACTTGAACAACGGGAGAAGAACTAATCCAAATGTAGTGGACTAGCTCAACAAGGAACATGCTTCAAGTACTCAAGAAGTCACCTGTTATCAAGCAACTATATGCAATGTTTGCACATACACAACAGAACATGTCTCATACACGTTAGTGCTTGTTCATAGCACTTTCCAGTTCACTACCATACATATGTATTGGTGTCAAGCCATGTACAAGATTTTATTATCTTATACTTCAAGTCTTAATCCATTTCTATGGATGTTCAAGTCATGTACAAGCTTTTAATGTCTTATACTTCAAGTTATAACTTCCAATCTTTGGACATTCAAACAAGTATAAGAGTTATACATTTACTCTTACCAAATCCCAATCCTATTCTTAGGATGTTCAAGTCTAAGACCTTATGCTAATGCCTCTAAGGTGCACAATCATTGGATTCACAACAAGTATAACACATTAGTGCTTGTTCATAGCACTTTCAAGACATAAAGAAGAGATACTACTCTTATACTTATGTTCTCATTTTAATTCAATGAGTATACATATTTAAGACCAAGTCTGATGCCCCTAAAGTATCACAACACTTGTTAGGACATCTTATACTAAGGTTATATACCTTAACTAGGGTTACTTCCAACTTATACAAACTTTAAACAAAATCTTTGTTTTTCAGATGACTGTGCGGTCGCCCAAAATGGACTGTGCGGCCGCACACAAGCATGTCAATTTCTTTGAAAACCCTTCAGAAAGATGTGCGGTCGCACACTCAATTTTGTGCGGTCGCACAGTATACTAAAATGCGAAATTTTAATTCTTTCCCAGGTTGAAATGTTTTCCGTCCCAAACGTAGGAGTAACATTTACTAACAAATTCAACATTCCCAGAAAAGGCATAACATCATTCAAACTCATCTTTCCAATCCCTTTATAATTTTACACAGGGAAATTTACTCCCTTTGTCCCAAATTTACAAATACCACAAAATCATCCCAAACACAAAATTAACAATCACAAGTATCGAGAATAACATTTATGCATGTTATTACAAGTAAGGGGGAGCTAATAACTTACCTAGTCAAAATTCAAGTTGACCAAAACTTATTTCTGTTCGGCCTGGAACACTCTATTCAACACCATGAATATTAATCCGGGATCGGAATCAAGAACGGAGGGATAATTAAACTCGAGGAGTCGAGAATAGGGAAAACTTTTAACCCTAGGTTATGAAACAGAGGAAGAACGAGAAGAATGAGAATTGCTTTCTCAGAGAAGGCAATCAACAAGATATACTTTGAAACTTTCAAAGAATTGCACTTAGGCCCCTCAAGTTTCACTTTTGACAAAAAGACCCCTAAAGTCAAATTTTCACAAATGACCCAAAAGTCAAAACTAGACATTTAACCACCTTAACTATTTAAAGCAGTTAAAGATTTAACCCAAATAAAACTAGCACATAATATGCAAGTTCAAGTATTTAACAAGTATGTCAAATATTTAACAAGAAATTCGATGGGTGTTACATCCTCCCCACCTTAAAGAAAATTCGTCCACGAATTTTTACTTACCAAAATTTTCAAATAGGCTCGGGTATTTATCTCGCATCTCTTTCTCGGTTTCCAAGTAGCCTCTTCAATTTCATGATTTCTCCAAAGGACCTTCACAATAGGAATCCTTTTGGTACGCAATACTTGCTCTTTCCAGTCAAGAATTTCAACAGGTTGTTCCTCATAAGACAAATCAGGCTGAAATGGAATAGCCTCATACTCAAGAACATGTGATTCATCTGCCATATACTTTCGAAGCATAGATACATGAAACACATCATGAATACCAGATAAAGAAGGAGGTAAAGCCACTCTATAAGCCAACTTACCAACTCTTCCAAGAATCTCAAATGGACCGATATAACGAGGAGATAACTTTCCTTTCTTCCCAAATCTCTTTATACCTCTACGAGGAGAGACCTTCAAGAATACAAAGTCACCTACCTGGAATTCAAGATCCCTTCTACGATGATCTGCATAACTCTTTTGTCTACTCTGAGCTGTGCGCAATCTATTTCGAATAAGTTTCACACTTTCAACTGACTGTTGAACCATTTCAGGACCCAAGAGTCTAGCTTCTCCCACTTCATCCCAGCATATAGGAGATCGACATTTTCTGCCGTAAAGAGCCTCATATGGAGCCATTTCAATGCTAGACTGAAAACTGTTATTATAAGCAAACTCAGCCAAAGGAAGATGAGTATCCCAACTGCCTTTGAAATCAATAACACAAGCACGTAACATATCCTCGAGAATCTGTATAAGTCTCTCAAATTGCCCATCAGATTGAGGATGAAAAGCAGTACTGAACTTCAATTTAGTACCCATAGCACCCTGAAGAGCCTGCCAGAATCGAGAAGTAAAACGAGGATCTCTGTCAGATACAATACTCACAGGAACTCCATGGAGTCGGACTATCTCCTGAACATACAAAGATGCCAATTGAGACAGTGAATATCCCATGGAAACAGACAAGAAGTGAGCTGATTTAGTCAACCTGTCCACTATAACCCAAACAGCATCATGGCCTCGTCTGGTACGTGGCAAACCAGTCACAAAATCCATAGTAATATGCTCCCATTTCCACTCTGGAATTTCCAATGGTTGCAACAAACCTGCTGGACGTTGATGTTCCACTTTTACTTGTTGACAAGTCAAACATTTGGACACATACTCAGCAATCTCTCTTTTCATATTGTTCCACCAGAAATGTTTCTTCAAGTCTTGATACATTTTAGTACTTCCAGGATAAATAGTATACTTGGCTTTGTGAGCCTCTTCAAGAACTTTCTTCTTTATCTCAGGATCAACTGGAATACAAACTCTGCTCGAAAGGTAAGAATTCCATCACTATTAAAAGAAAAATCTGGTTGCCTTCCTTCATTCATTCCACTAATGATTTTCTGCAATTCAGAATCAATTACCTGAGCTTCTTTGATCTGTTGGAGTAAATCTGAAGTAGCCTTTATATTAGCAAAGATAACTCCATGATTTGATTCACAAGGATTCCAGTCACTCAAATCTTCAAACATCTTCCATTCACGAATCATCAAACAAGAGATATAAATCTTTCTGCTCAATGCATCTGCCACAACATTTGCTTTTCCTGGATGATAAAGGATAGTACAATCATGATCCTTCAATTTCTCCATCCATCTACGTTGCCTCATGTTAAGCTCTTTTTGAGAAAACAAGTACTTCAAACTTTTATGATCAGTAAAGACTTCAAATTTGGTTCCATACAAGTAATGCCTCCATTTATGCAAAGCAAAAATAATCGCAGCCAACTCTAAATCATGAGTAGGATAATTCTTTTCATAAGGAGATAGTTTTCGAGAAGCATAAGCTATTACCTTGCTATCTTGCATCAGAACACAACCCAATCCTTCTTTAGAAGCATCAGTATAAACCATGAAATGCTCAGAACCATTAGGCAAAGCCAAGACTGGAGCTGTAGTCAAACGCCTTTTTAACTCCTGAAAACTTGCTTCACATTTGTCATTCCACTCAAAAGAAATAGCTTTTCGAGTCATATTAGTCAATGGAGTAGCAATCTTGGAGAATCCCTCAATGAACCTCCGATAATAACTAGCCAAGCCCAAGAAACTACGGATTTCAGTCGCTGTAGTTGGCCTCTTCCAGTTTACAACTGCTTCAACTTTAGAAGGATCAACTGCAATACCAGTAGCAGACACAACATGCCCCAAGAATGAAACCTCTTCTAACCAGAAAGCACATTTGCTGAATTTTGCAAATAATTGTTTCTCACGAAGAACTTGTAATACTACTCTGAGATGTTGTTCATGCTCAGCCCGTGACTTAGAATATACAAGAATGTCATCAATGAATACCACCACAAAACAATCAAGATATGGCTTGAAGATACGGTTCATCAAATCCATAAATACAGCTGGAGCATTTGTCAAACCAAATGGCATAACAATAAACTCATAATGCCCATACCTGGTACGGAAAGCTGTCTTTGGTATATCCTCAGATCTGATTTTCAACTGATGATAACCACTTCTCAAGTCAAGCTTCGAATACACTACTGAACCCTGAAGCTGATCAAACAAGTCATCAATATGAGGTAACGGATATTTGTTCTTGATAGTTACCTGATTAAGATCTCTGTAATCAATACACAATCGCAGAGTCCCATCTTTCTTTCTGACAAATAACACTGGTGCACCCCACGGTAATACACTAGGCCTGATAAAGCCCCAATCAAGCAATTCCTCAAGCTGTGTTTTTAACTCTCTCAACTCAGCTGGAGCCATTCTATAAGGTGCTTTCGAGATTGGTGCTGTACCTGGTAATAACTCAATACAGAACTCAAGCTCTCGATCGGGTGGCATGCTATACTCAGAAGAGAACACATCTGAAAATTCAGACACAACAGGAATATCCTCCATCTTGGGAACAGATAAACTCTGATCAAGTACACATGCGAGATACCCGGCACAACCACGAGATAAAAGTTTTCTAGCCTTTAAAGCAGAAATAACATGTATAGCACATAAAGGCCTATCACCTTCAAATGTAAAATCAGGCAAACCAGGAATAAAAAAAGTTACTACTTTTCTATAACAATCAACAGATGCATGATGCACATATAGCCAATCCATGCCAAGAATCACGTCAAAGTCCCTTATAGGTAACACGACTAGGTCAGCAAGAAGGGCATGATCACCCACAAGGACCTCACATTTCTTGTAAACCTCAGAAGTAAACATGCAATCTCCCATAGGGGAAGATACTTCTAGCAAATAAGGCATAGAATCAGGAAGAACATGCAAATGCGACACAAAATGAGATGCCACATAAGAATGAGATGAGCCTGGATCTATCAAGACTCGCGCTCTCGTACTAGAAAGTAATATAATACCTCCTATGACCGCAGAAGACTCAGCTACACCCTGCTGATCTAGAGCAAACACTCGACCCTGAACTTTTGGTCGACCCCCACTATCTCTCTTGGAACCTGAGACTGGTTGACTTGTACCCCCAACTTGATTTACTTTACTTTTAGAACAATTTCTAGCAAAGTGCCCCGCTTCACCACACACTATACACTTTCCTTGCTTTAGCCAACACTTGTCTTCAGAATGGCCTTCTTTCGAACAAAAGCCACATACTCTCCTGAGACCTTGGACTGTTGTCCTCGACCCCGTTGATACACTACCTTTACTTTCAGTTGGCTGTCGGAATCGACGATCTTGGCGGCCAGATTTACCACCTTTAGAACCAGATCCCTGAGCTTTTTCTGATACACGACCAGTCATGGTTGTTCCCAACTTCACCTTGTGTTCTTCAATATCATTTTCAATAGTATAAGCCTTCTCCACTGCTTGCTGATAGCTAGTGAGCTGTAGAGAAAGAAGTTGCTTTCTATACTCAGTCCTTAACCCTTTAACAAACCTCTGTGCCTTCTTAGCTTCATTTGGAACTAAGTGATCACAATACCTTGCCAATTCTGTGAACTTGGTTGAGTATTGCCCCACGGTCAGACTTCCCTGCTCCAGATTAAGAAATTCCATCTCTTTCCTATCTTGGACCACTGTTGGAATAAACTGTGACTTGAATGCTTTAAGAAAATTCTCCCATGTCTGAGGTACACCTTCCAGTTCCCAACTTTTACTCAACACTTGCCACCAATGTTCAGCGGCTTTCTCAAGTTTAAAGGTTGCAAAGGTTACCTTATCACCACCTGCACATCTCAAGGCTGTAAAGATCTTCTCAATACTTTCAATCCACTCTTCTGCCTTCTTAGAATCAAATTCCCCGTCAAAACTACGAGGTTTCAGCTTCAAGAACCTTGTAAGGCGATTAGGATAATCCTAGTCAACATTATCAACCATTTCTTTTTGAGGAGTTATAGATCTCAGCTGATTACTACCACTTGTACCTTCAGAACTCATTGTACCTGTAGGTAAACACTCAGCGTTATTAATAACACCCCAAGACTCTCCCATACCTAGGCCATAGACCCTATCCAGACTTAGAGCAAACCAAGGTAGCTAAACAGGGTAGCTAAACCAGGGTAGCTCTGATACCAACCTGACACGCCCTCAGGTCCCGGGATCCCTTAATAGAACCTCGAACCTGGATGGGAGTGCCTAACGAGGAACAAGAAACTTAACAAGAAACTTAATGACATTTGTTTAACAAACTGACATGATATATATATTCTAGAGTAAGGAGCTATACTAGCTCACAACACGAGTTCTAGACAAGAAAATTTAAAACCAAACTTAATACATACACAGCGGAAACATGCCTAGCACATAAGCTGGCATTAAGAGTACTATACTCGATGTCTAGTGACAACAAGAACTGAACAAGACTGTCTACCCCAAAATAAGGAGTTATACAACCCAATACATCGTCCTCACCAAGTGTAAAACGACACAAACCCCAAAATAATCACGACCTGCGAAGCAAGCTCCCAACTATGTCGAGCCTCACTGCGCACTATCCTTCCTTTCCTGGGGGGGGAAACAAATAAAGGGTGAGATAAATCTCAGTAAGCTATTAGATGCAACTACATGACATGTTATCATGCAATTCAAGTAGATACTCAAATAATCATATCTCAAGTATCATCAAGTAACAAGTATATGAGAGGATAATCCACTCATCAAATAGCACATAAGGCTAAACAAGCAAGTTATAAGGATATTGCTTCCTTCCTTATTCCTCCCAAGAATACCATTGTTGTCGAAGCTTGAATTACTTTGACATCACGATCAATAACAGGAACTGATTATTCAGTATATATCAGAAGACCCGGTAACCAGTGTCATTCTCAATATCAGTACTCATGATTATTCACGAGGTGTTCGGGACGGGAGTTTAGCATTCACTTAAGTCAGGCTTATTGCTCCAACTAAGGAAGCTATGCCCTTACTATGGCCGGTAGTTAGGGGTCGGGCGGAAATACATAGGGACCCGATTGTCACTTAAACCCCAGCTCTCGCGACAAGCGTGAACCTATACATTTTCGAACAAGCAAGGAGAACCAGCTAGACTCACACAAGAAAGTACAAGTAGATATTTACTTGAACAACGGGAGAAGAACTAATCCAAATGTAGTGGACTAGCTCAACAAGGAACATGCTTCAAGTACTCAAGAAGTCACCTTGTTATCAAGCAACTATATGCAATGTTTGCACATACACAACAAGAACATGTCTCATACACGTTAGTGCTTGTTCATAGCACTTTCCAGTTCACTACCATACATATGTATTGGTGTCAAGCCATGTACAAGATTTTATTATCTTATACTTCAAGTCTTAATCCATTTCTATGGATGTTCAAGTCATGTACAAGCTTTTAATGTCTTATACTTCAAGTTATAACTTCCAATCTTTGGACATTCAAACAAGTATAAGAGTTATACATTTACTCTTACCAAATCCCAATCCTATTCTTTGGATGTTCAAGTCTAAGACCTTATGCTAATGCCTCTAAGGTGCACAATCATTGGATTCACAACAAGTATAACACATTAGTGCTTGTTCATAGCACTTTCAAGACATAAAGAAGAGATACTACTCTTATACTTATGTTCTCATTTTAATTCAATGAGTATACATATTTAAGACCAAGTCTGATGCCCCTAAAGTATCACAACACTTGCTAGGACATCTTATACTAAGGTTATATACCTTAACTAGGGTTACTTCCAACTTATACAAACTTTAAACAAAATCTTTGTTTTTCAGATGACTGTGCGGTCGCCCAAAATGGACTGTGCGGCCGCACACAAGCATGTCAATTTCTTTGAAAAACCCTTCAGAAAGATGTGCGGTCGCACACTCAATTTTGTGCGGTCGCACAGTATACTAAAATGCGAAATTTTAATTCTTTCCCAGGTTGAAATGTTTTCCGTCCCAAACGTAGGAGTAACATTTACTAACAAATTCAACATTCCCAGAAAAGGCATAACATCATTCAAACTCATCTTTCCAAATCCCTTTATAATTTTACACAGGGGAAATTTACTCCCTTTGTCCCAAATTTACAAATACCACAAAATCATCCCAAACACAAAATTAACAATCACAAGTATCGAGAATAACATTTATGCATGTTATTACAAGTAAGGGGGAGCTAATAACTTACCTAGTCAAAATTCAAGTTGACCAAAACTTATTTCTGTTCGGCCTGGAACACTCTATTCAACACCATGAATATTAATCCGGGATCGGAATCAAGAACGGAGGGATAATTAAACTCGAGGAGTCGAGAATAGGGAAAACTTTTAACCCTAGGTTATGAAACAGAGGAAGAACGAGAAGAATGAGAATTGCTTTCTCAGAGAAGGCAATCAACAAGATATACTTTGAAACTTTCAAAGAATTGCACTTAGGCCCCTCAAGTTTCACTTTTGACAAAAAGACCCCTAAAGTCAAATTTTCACAAATGACGCAAAAGTCAAAACTAGACATTTAACCACCTTAACTATTTAAAGCAGTTAAAGATTTAACCCAAATAAAACTAGCACATAATATGCAAGTTCAAGTATTTAACAAGTATGTCAAATATTTAACAAGAAATTCGATGGGTGTTACAGACCCGACTCTCCAACAATATGGTCAGCACCTTGAAGAACTGGTTGAACAATTCCAAGAGATCACTTTCAACTACCTGCCAAGGGATAAGAATCGCTTCGCCGATGCACTGGCCACTATAGCTTCATTAGTTGAAATGCCCAAAGGGAAAATGGTGAAGTCTTTCAAAATTGCTCGAAGGAACAGTCCGGCATATTGCATGAGTATCGAGATCAACGAGGTTCAAACAAACTCTCTGTGGTATTCGGATATCATGAACTTCCTCAAAGACGGCACTTATCCCGAGAACATCAATAAGAAGTCTCAAGCAGCTCTGCAAAGGTTAGCCTCTCGGTACGTACTGATTGGGGACCGAGTCTATAAAAGGCACCACGACGGGATCAATATCTTATGCGCCAATGAGACCGAAGCTCAAGAGATAATGTGTGAAGTGCACGAAGGAGAATGTGGACCCCACATAAACGGGTTTATGCTAGTCAAGAAGATACTTCGCATTGGTTACTATTGGAGCACTATGGAACGAGACTGTATCGAGAAAGTCAAAAGGTGTGCCAAATGCCAATTCCACGCTAATCTGCAACATGCTCCACCCTCACAACTTTACAACATGGTCACACCTTGGCCTTTCTCTTGTTGGGGGATAGACATCATCGGTAAAGTTCATCCTGCCGGGAGCAATGGGCAGTCATTCGTCCTAGTGGCAGTCGACTACTTCACAAAGTGGGTCGAAGCACAAGCCTATCGAACCCTCAACGCCAAGAAAGTGGCCGAATTTGTAAAGATTAATATCATGTGCCGATACGGCGTGCCTCATGAAATCATTTCCGACAACGGCTCTCACTTCGAGAAGGAAATGGATGCACTTTTGGTAGAATACAAGATCACCAAGCACAAGTCATCTCCTTACCGGCCCCAAGCAAATGGCGCAGTCGAAGCAGCAAATAAGACCATCGAGACCATCGTCAAGAAAATGGCCTCAACAGGAAGGGATTGGCCCGAGAAGCTACCATTAGTATTGTGGGGCTACCGCAAATCAATACGATCCGCAACAGGAGAAACTCCTTATGCATTGGTCTATGGTTCTGAAGCCGTACTCCCTATCGAACTTGAAGTCCCATCTCTACGGGTCCTCCTCGAGAATCAAGTCAACGAGGTCGACTGGATGCAAAGTCGATATGAACAACTAGCCTTGCTCGACGAGAAAAGGTTAAGAGCACTCGAACGCACAAGGGCGTATCAGCAAAGGATGGCAAGAGCTTTCAACAAAAAGGTGAAGCCTCGAAACATCAATGTGGGAGATTTGGTTTTAAGACAACATCCTCCTAATGCCATGAATCCCCTGGGGAAATGGGGACCCCGATGGATCGGTCCGTACGTGGTCAAAAAGATACTAAGCGGTGGTGCAGTCCGGCTCGTGGATTTAGATGGTGACCAGCTGCCAAAGGAGGTCAACCTCGACAAGCTCAAGAGGTTCTACGCTTAATAAACAAAGACCATTAAAAATAAAAAATAATAAAAAATCGCTCGCTAGGTTGAAAACCCGAGAGGGCGGCCTAGGCAAAAATTAGAGCACGTGCAAAAAAGAAGCCCGCTAGATTGAAAACCCGAAAGGGCGGTCTAGGCAAAAAACAGGGTGCACAACAAAAAAAAAAATAAAATAAAATAAAATAAAATAAAAATGGTCTTTGTTTGTTTGAACTACGAAGACCTGAGCCTCCCAACTGGAGGAACGTAGGCAACCTTCGGGTGCGGTCTAAAACATATCAAAAATACCAAATTCACTTCAAATAACAAAATGCAATTTTTATTCATTCAATGAATTATTCAAACCATTACAACGGATTTATTGAGCAACAAAAGACATCAAAACATTAAATCCTAAAACAAAGTGGTCTAATTGCAATCTCTTAGGGTACTAAGAAAAATCCAATTTTCTCTTAGCTTTCAAAGGACCACCCGATCGTCTCTCAATCCTTTTCTTCTTGGGTAACGAAGGAGCACTAATACGCACCGAAACCTTCTGTGTTGCAACACGTCTCCTAGCATAAAAGTCATCCAAAGGAGTACCGAAAGGGTCAGCGAGAATGTTACTCGAATCAGCAGCAGCCTCCCTATATCTCAAAGTGCTGCTAGACTCAAAACCCTGTCCCAACAACTCGGCACGAAGCACATCAACCCAAGTGATGCCACGGTAAAGGGTGCCAAATAAATAGTCCAAGTAGCTCTCGGGAAGGAAGACACTCCCCCGATGCAGAGGAGCGAAAGCCCAACGATTGCGGTCATCTCCCCAAGCCGACTGAAGCTCACTCGAGAAGTCAGGACCCATGTAAGCAACTGGACGAAGCATTCCATCCCTCGGAAAAGGAATTGTCTGTTGGCGACCGAACTGCCGCAGAACCCGCTCTGGCTGGTAAAACAAAGAATCTCTCAAACCGGGTACAACCACGTGCTGAAAACCAAGAGTCCATTCCACAAAAGGACGAAGACCCCAAGAAGGAGGACACCACTCAATATCGACGGTCACCCTAGAGGCAAAGAATTTCTTCCAATCATCTTCAGATAAATCCCGGATCAACAACTTCCTCCTATGAACAGCAAAAGGAGACAAATCACCATCCGGAGAATAAATTCTGAAGTGTTCTCGGAGCCATATGGTCAAGAGCAAAGGGCTTCCCCGACACATCTCGCCCGTCCTATGTAACTCATCAAGGCCGTGCAACGTCTCCCCTACAATAAGAGGGATTACACTAAATTGCTGCTCCTTAGCTTGCAAAATAATCTCAGCCAACTGCACGTCCGCAGTCCCGAAAGGTGTAACAAACAGTACTTCGCTGAAGAGACAAACGGCCATGGCATTTCTTTTGAAAGATTGAACCATCGGGTCCTCCGAGTGTAAACTGAAGAACATCGGCAACTCAGTTATGTCAATCACGGTACCATGCAACATCTTCCTCACGTCCTCAACGGGGAGATTCAGTAACCCAACCCAAGAGTCGATGGCACCACGGTGATATTTAGAGACGGCAATCCGACCGGCCAAAGGCATGCCAAGGATGGCCCCGAAATCGTCCACAGTCGGCACCATTTCATTAGCTGAAAGGTTGAAGGTATGGCTGTCGCAATCCCAGAAAGCCGCGGCAGCTCTCAACAAATCCCAATCCGGCTTCAACGTCCGCAAGGTGAAAAGAATTCGGAACCCGAAATCTTTAATGAAGGCCTTCTTGGGATGGGTCTTGAAAGAATACACAAAAGTGCCCAAGTCCTTTTCATACGCACTAACGACATTGGCATCAAGGGCAAAAGAATTGGAAGCCATGGAAAATGTTGATCACAAGCGAAGTTAAGCAATAATATGATGTTCAAAAATGGCAGAAAGGAGCTGTGAGAATCAAGTGGTCGAACAGAAGATGATATTATAGCTGTTGGGGGCTCTTTTGGTCAGCAAATGTCAAGCCCGGAATTCCTCCTCCCAGACGCGCGCGCCACCCGCCAGCAGTCTGAAGTGCGCGCGCGTCCCAAGTCTACATAGGAAGGCGCGCGCCTCCCAGGTCTAAATCGCTTCAAGAAAAGAGCCTTGTCAGAGATCTCTAGTCTAAATCAAGACACTGTCCCGATCCTCGGACACCCAGTTGGGCACACCTTTTTCTGGTCCGCCCTTAAGGCATGTCAAAAATCGAAAGTAGGATAGAAACTCCCACTCAAAAGTAGGCTGTCCTCTTCAAAATTCCGAACTCCCTAAGTTCTGTCACGGGTGCCACACCCCCCTCAAGAGTCAATCTCAAAATTTCATCCCCAGCAGGAACATCTTTCTGGTCGCGGTCAACTGTGCCCGTACCCCACAATTCAAAAAAAGTCAAGTATGACTCCAAATGGCACGAGACTTCAAAGCAATATTTCGTCAAACGGATTCACCAACGGATTCGTCAACAAGGGTTCACCAACGGACTCATCCAAGGGATTCACTAACGGATTCATCAAACGGATTCACTAATGGATTCGTCAACAAGCGTTCACCAACGGACTCATCCAAGGGATTCACTAACGGATTCATCAAACGGATTCACCAACGGATTCGTCAACAAGGGTTCACCAACGGACTCATCCAAGGGATTCACCAACGGATTCGTCAACAAGGGTTCACCAACGGACTCATCCAAGGGATTCACTAACGGATTCATCAAACGGATTCACCAACGGATTCGTCAACAAGGGTTCACCAACGGACTCATCCAAGGGATTCACCAACGGATTCGTCAACAAGGGTTCACCAACGGACTCATACAAGGGATTCACTAACGGATTCGTCAACAAGGGTTCACCAACGGACTCATCCAAGGGATTCACTAACGGATTCATCAAACGGATTCACCAACGGATTCGTCAACAAGGGTTCACCAACGGACTCATCCAAGGGATTCACTAACGGATTCGTCAACAAGGATTCACCAACGGACTCATCCAAGGGATTCACTAACGGATTCATCAAACGGATTCACTAACAGATTCGTCAACAAGGGTTCACCAACGGACTCATCCAAGGGATTCACTAACGGATTCATCAAACGGATTCACTAACGGATTCGTCAACAAGGGTTCACCAACGGACTCATCCGAGGGATTCACTAAAGGATTCATCAAAAGGTTCACTAACGGCCTCATTCAAAACATTCAGCCGGCAGGTTCACCTAACGGATCATGCCACCCCCTCTATCAACAAAAGCCGCTCACACAGGGAGCGCACCACTATCTCTCGCAATTTCAAATTCCTGCTTTCATCGAGTCTTTGCCTTTTCTTGGTGATATCCTCGGCCGGTATTTTTAACTTTCGTCGACGCGTTTTGCTTTGTAATCCACGTCGCCGAGGGGCTCTGTAGACACCCCGCCTTGGACCGCTCACCCCGATTGCACATTTGATCTTGTGTTTCTCCCCATTTTAAGTGTTTCTCGTTAGTTTCTGTCACTTCCGTTAAGTTCCTGACTGACTTCGTTAAGTCTAGGGACTAAACTGAATGACAGGGCTGACTTTCCAGTCCATTCTGTCAAAATTGCCTTCTCTGAGTCGCGCGCCTCCGACGGGAGGAGCCAGGCGCGCGCGCCTCCCGCCCCCAAAGCAGGAAGCGCGCGCCTCTGGGCGTCAGTTACAGATTTCTGGCCAGGATTCCCTCCCTTGCTCAATTTACAAGATTTTGCCCGGGAAGGATTTCTTGGTGAATGAGTTTTGGCACCAAAAACACCCCTCTTTCACCTATAAAAACCTCTCTTTACCTCCATTTTCAAGGATCGAAAACTAGACAAAAAAATCACTTTTTAAAGGTTCTCCAAGGATCTCATCAAGCAACACTTGAAGTTCTTCAAATTGTAGGTAAAAGTACATCTTTTCCTTTCTTTTCTACTTCATGTCCTCTCTCTCTTTTACTTTAATCAAATGTGCAATCACCCAAATCATTTTGGGACATGACTCTAATGATCACCTCATCTCATTGAGGTTGGTTAAGGAGTTATCTCCTACATTCCAAATCCTATTTTAAACCCCCTTTTTACGACTTAAAGAAGAAGAAGAAGAACATTTTCATTCATGTAGATTTTGATCAAGCAAGACCAACTTAAGTTGGGCGAGATGGGTGTTTCGGTACTTCCCATCTCGTAACCTAACCCCCGAACCTCAAAACAAAGAATCTCTGTTTTCGTAATCAAACTTAGGCTACAATCAATAGGTTTTTCTTATGTTCCTCAAAACATAGGTGGCGACTCTAAAAACAAGTTAGACATCCTAGGATAATTCACCGTGGTTCCCCGGGGTATCTACAATTACAGTGTGATCTCTGGGCCTTGGAACTAGAGTCCAAACTTTGCATCTTTCAAACTGATTAAGCTCTTCTTGCATTGCAATTACCCAACTTGGATCACTTAGAGCTTCATCTACCTTCTTCGGTTCCATCTGAGATAACAGAGCAGTTGAGAACAAACTGTGATCATCTCTGTGAGTCAAAATCCCTCTGGTTTGGACACCAGTACTGATAGGACCAATAACGTTGGCAGTTGGATGGTCTCTATGCTCATTAATTTTAGGAGGGAGGTTGTCTTGAACCACTATTTCTTGAAGATTTTCCAGAGGAGGATCATCTTGATATTCATTGAAATCTTCATTGAAGGTTAGATTTGGAACTGGTTCAACAGTTTGAATGGGATCAGAGGACAGCGGTTCAACAGTTACACCATCAGCGGTTTGAGTAGGTGCGGCTAAAGAACTGGATGTAGCGGTTTCAGTAGGATGGTTGTCAGTTGCTCTATGTCTAGTGCCTGTCTCAAAATCACTAAAATCATTAGCAACATTTGGAGCCATATGTGGCTCAAGGAGAGCATGTTCATCAAATGTAACATGGACTGACTCTACAATTTTTAAAGATGTCTTATTGAAACAACGAAAAGCTTTGGAGTGATTAGAATAACCAACAAAAATACCTTCATCGGCCTTAGCATCAAATTTACCTCGATGCTCTTTGCCATTGTACAAGATGTAACACTTGCATCCAAAAATCTTGAAGAAGGCAATGTTGGGTGATCTGCCTCTCCACAATTCATAAGGAGTCTTGTTGTGAACTTTGATGATGAGGGAGCGGTTCTGGGTGAAACATGCGGTATTGACAGCTTCAGCCCAGAAGTATTTGGGAAACTTGGCTTCTGCAATCATAGTCTTTCCGGCTTCAATCAAAGTCATGTTCTTTCTTTCCACTACTCCATTCTGTTGTGGAACTCCAGCGGCAGAGAAATTATGATCAATTCCATGATCATCACAATATTGTGCAACACCATTGTTTGTAAATTCGGTTCCATTATCTGAACGCACGGCAACAATGTCATCCAATTTCTGAGTTTGGAGCTGTCTAAAGAGAGCGGTTACGATGCCATAAGTATCATCTTTAGAGGCCATCATTTCCACCCATGCATATCTTGAATAATCATCAACCACCACAAGTGTATAGTGGTTTCCTCCTATACTGGCGGTTGGGACGGGTCCAAATAAATCCATGTGCAGCAGTTGCAAACAGCGGTTCGTTGAAGGTGCGGTTTTACTAGGAAATGACTGTTTGGGCTGCTTTCCAAGCTGGCATGCTTTACACTTTTCATCATGATGGTCAGCCACTTTGGGTAGTCCTTTTACTAGACCATCCCTGTGCATTTTTGCTAGGTACTTGAAGTTCAAGTGGCTGAGCCGCTTATGCCATAACCAGCTGCTTTCACTTATATTTTTGGCTAAAAAACAGAGGTCAGCAATAGAAACAATATTGCTTAAATCTATTATATAAACGTCACCTGTTCTGTTGTCAGTCAGTAGAGTGACTCCAGAGGAAGCATCTTTGATATAACAGCTAGTTGAAGTGAAGATGCAGTTCATTCCTTTATCACAAAACTGAGATATGGAGAGAAGGTTGTGCTTGAGTCCTTCTACTAGTGACACATTTTCAATAGTCACCTTTCCTCGTTTAATTTCTCCATATCCAACTATTTCTCCTTTCTTGTTGTTACCAAACACTACTGGGGGACCTTTCATTTGGATGAAACTGCAGAGTAGTTCTGAATCTCCAGTCATGTGTCGTGAGCATCCACTATCCAAATACCAGAGATCCTTCTTCTTCTTAGCGGTTCCAGTCATAAAACATGAAATCTGAAAAATAAACATGAAAGGTTTTGGTCCCCCTTATTCCTTGGGTCCTAGGGTTAGCAGCTTTTTGGGACCCACACCTGTTTGACCTTAGGATTTTTACGTCCCTTGGCATTGGGTGTGAATCTTAAAAGACAATGACCAGCACTATGACCAAAGTCGGCATAAATAGAACAATGAATTAAGCCAGGTTGTGGTTGCGGTTTTACAAACCCATTACTGACCTTCGGTTTCTCGTGTTTTACTGGGTCAGCGGTTTTGGCTTTAACAAAGTTAACCTTCTTGAGTTCCACCTTTCTCTTAGGTGCGGCTTTAGGAAATATAACAGGATATTCCTTAAACCGACTAGAAGCGGTTTCATCACTCAATACTTCCTTGGTTGCCTCAGCCGCTGTGGATTTCTCTTTCCACTTTGGATCTCTCTCAGTCTGGTTTTTAGGATACTCATAGAAATAATTTTGCTTTTTAATTTCTTGTGTTGAGCCCTTTTTACCAGCATGATTCACCTTAGGAATTTCTTTGGTTTGTTCAGTTGGTTTCACACCACCTTCAGCACAGAGACAAGGACACTTACACCCATCATCAGTTTTAAATCCCAATCCACTTTTCTCCTTAGAGAGAATTTGTGAATTAACGATTTGTTCCATGGTGACACCAGACTTAGTCCACACATCGTTCACTTTTTGAAGTTCATCCCTTTGTGCAGTAAGATCATGGATTTGGGTGTTAAGTACCTCGGTTCTGTCCTTAAGGTAGCGGTTTTCTTCCATAATAGAAGCTATCCCAACAATTTGGAGCTTGAGTTTTTCAATCTCCTCCTTATGGGACTTGCACTCTTTTTGGGAATATTCAAGTTCCGCAGCCATTAATTTATATGCCTTTTTAAGCATAGTATGTTGTTGACAAATAACATTAGCACGTTCAAGTACCTGGTCATCATGGCTTTGTTCGGTTTGATCCTCAGGAGAGTAGTTTGGTGAAGTAGGAGTTTTGTCTTGTTTAGCTTCAGGAGTTCTTGATGAAACTGACTCCATTTGATGGAGTGGCAGTGGAAGGCTTTCGTCAATTTCAACTTTTTCTTCAAATCCCATTAGGCAAAGATTTGCAACTCCTTCATTTTCATCACTATCATCTGTATCAGAACCCATCCATGTTAATGGTTGTTCTCCTTGTTCAGCAACCATTCCTCTTCTCTTGAAAAACTTTTTGTTGAATGGTTTCTTGGCAGGAGCGGCTTCATAGCGCGGTTTGGGACAACTAGAGGCAAAATGACCTGGTTGTCTGCAGTTGTAACAAACAAGATCATCCCTTTTCTTAGCATCAGCTGCTTTGTTGAATCTGGTTGGAGGGATAAACTTTGCAGGGCCGCCTGACTGAGATTGAGCTCTGTTCTTTCTGAACTTGGTGTAGTTTTTCACATAGAGAGCAAACTCGTCATCATCCATGTCATCAAAGTCAACTTGAGTAGAACTGGATGCTACACTTTGAGAATTTTGAGATGGAGTGTAGGATTGATGAGATTGCTGAGGTTGAGAATAGGGTTGATGATGTTGAGGGTAAGGTTGATGAGGCGGTTGGTAATACTCTGGAGGTGCGGTTTGAGGAATATATCTTGGAATATTTGGATCAAAAGAGGCGGTTTGTAAATGGATATTAGATGCGGTTTGATGGTGATCTGGATTGTAAACTGGAGATGTGGCATTGTTGAAAGCGGCAAGAGAAAGAGACTTGAATCTGTTTTCGGTTTCATGAGCTTCCTCAAGCTTGAATTCAAATACCCTTAGTATGGCATAAAGATAACGAAGATCAAGAGCTTCCAGATCTTTGTTGTCTTCAATGTTGGTAGTTTTGATCAGCCATTTGCTACCAAGAGATTGCATGAATCTCATGTTCAGGTCAGTACTGGAATACTTGTGCCCTAGAGAGAAACATACATTGACGATTTCCACGAACCGTTCATAGCATTGGCGAAGAGATTCCTTTGGGTTTTTGACAAAGTAATCAAAGAGCCTTCTCTGTTGGTAGAGGCGGTTCTTCTTGGTGTCGGCATCTCCTTCCAGAAAGTCAATGATGCCATCCCATGTTTCCTTTGCGGTATTGCAATCTAGAACCTTTGAGTGAGTTCTTAGATCAATAGCTGATACAAGCATGGACATAGCTCTACCATCAAAGTCCACATTCCGTTGATCAGTTTCGGTCCATTCAGCTTCCGGCTTCTTGATTTCCGCGGTTTGTCCAGCAGTACCTGCATCAGGGTTAGCCTTCATCGGGACATAGGGTCCATTAACAATTGCAGTCCATAATCTGCGATCCTCAGATATCATGTGCTTCTTCATCCTATCTTTCCAGAAGATGAAACTATCTTCATTAAGAATAGGTAAGTGATTAGAGTTGGATGTCTGCATCATATGGGAGTTTATGTTTGCCATTGGATCAGCACCCAAGCGGTTAAGCTTGTAAAATAATTTTTGGTGGATATGCTCTGATACCTCTTGTTGGTCCAAAGGGCAACAAGGGTATAGAACCGCTAGAGGGGGGGGTGAATAGTGGTTTAAAATCTTTTTCGAAATACCCTTGAAAATCAACCAAGTACTTATCAGTTTGGTCTATTGCGGTTTAAAGCACTAGAACCGCTCAGATAAAATGCACAGCGGAGTTTTGCGGTTATGGCCAAACTGAATTATAAAGAGTAGGGCGGTTTAAGTGGTTGAAAAGGGAATGATGCAACTGACAAGGCACAACTGAAGTATCACAAAAGTATGCAAATCATTTATCAAGTCATTTCACATAAACGTAAATAAAGCTCATAAACATAAATGTAAATGACAAGACAGAAAATAAAGATCAAGGACACACAATTTGAAGAGGTTCGTTCTTGAAAGAACTACATCCTCTACCTAGATGGTTAACCTAGGATTTTCTAATAGCTACTAGACTTGTATTGATTTAGAGGAGTTTTTACAAGATTACAAACGAATCCAAACTCTAAATAAACAATCTAACCTAACAATGCTATTATAACAACCTGTGTTTTCGAGGTATATAATCTATAAGAAAATATACTCCGGGTGTGTTGTGTGGAAAGAAATCAAGAGCTCAAAATATCTAAGTGATGGTGAGCAAATGATTACTTTCTGTGCAAGGCTGAGTTGATGATTTGAAGGCTTGAAGCTTTGATGAAGAACTCTGGGTTTGCTAAGGAGATGATGAAGATATGAATATCTGGGTTTTCAATCTTCAAAGCAAACTTGAATACTTGGGATATTCCCTTTGAAGCTCAGCAACCTTCATTGTTGAGAAATGAAGGCTATTTATAGTGAAGGCATTAGTGACCGTTGGACAATGAGGTGAGTCATTGTATGGCGGTTTTATGCGCTGTCACAATCCCATTGGTTGACCTGTCACTGTCGTCCTTAGCTTTTGCTTTGTGGTAGGAAGTTGTTGGATCACTACCTGACATTGTCCTATTAGTTGTTGGAAAAGTACAACGGTAACTTTTCAAAAAGCGAGACAAACCGACATTCCAAGAATAACTGAAACATGACTTGAAGTTTAAGGACAAGTCACCAGTCATTCATTTTACGGTTGAAAAGCGAATGTTTGTCTTCAAGGAGTAAATGACAGCAATAACTTCTTCAATATCTTGGTCGGCGGTTCCACCAAATGCATGTGCGGTTTCATGAATGAACTTGAAGTGCGGTTTCATCAAAGACACAAACTGCGGTTTGATGAAGGGCTTAAGGCACCATGCTGGCGGTTGAAGATGGCGGCTTTGAGGGACACTAAACTGCTAAGGATAAACCGATCATAACTCAGCCTAACTACTAAACATCTAGAAATGGACTTGTCTAAAAATTGAAGTAAAACTTCATTACATGTAAACCTAAAGTCCATAAAAAGACACGTGGAATGGGTCAATCAAATCAGGTGGGTGTACTAACAATGAATCCTAACACAGGGATTCGGTTGAGGTACTCGTTTCTCTTTTTTTTTTTTTTCTCTCTTCTTTCAAAAGAAAAAAAAACCGATAAAAAAAATGTCTCATCTTTCATGGCCTTTCATCGAATCTAAGACTATTGATCTTTTCATCGATTGGTCGAAACCTCCAATTTATGATAAGTGTTCTTGCAAAATTTGTCAATCTGACAATATTTTGCCCGTAGTCAACACAACCTCTAGTTTATTCCTTTCTGTTGATCTATGATGAAGAAACTGATACTCATCAGTTTAACGATCCATTTGATATTTCTCAATCGAAGACAAAATTTTCAAGTTATATAAAAGATTTTTGCTCCAGCAATTTATCATGTTGTATTGGGCTGATTGGATGGATATAATCACTCAAGTTGGCAAGTTCAAAGTTCGTCAACTATTTGAAGGTTTTCAGATTCTAATGTTAAGATTCAATGGAAGGATACTCATGTTACATGTTCTTTTTCCGCTCCTACAAATTCAATTAAAATCCGTTCCAAATTCGAGGATGAATTTTTCGAAGCCGAGGAGAATGATGGAGATTAATATAAGAAGATATTTAAGGCTTTATTTTAATTATTATTGTTATTTTTATTGTTATTTTCTGATTTATATATAGATAGGAGATAATATCATGTTTAGAAGCAAATTTATGATATATTTTGATGTTTTTGAGTTGTAATATGTTACTATATAAGTTAGGGTTATTTTTAGGAGTGTTTGACTTGTTTTCCAAGTCGTATGAGTCTTATAAAAATAGGGTTAATGTTAATTCCGAAAATCAGTTGTTGATTAATAAAATTTGAGTATTGAGCATTGTTCTTTATTCCCGAAAGTGGATTTCTTCCCTTTTGATGCCAATTTCCTTGTATTCTTCGAATCAATGGGTTATTGAAGGCTATTCTTCCGGCATTTTTTAGAACAATCAACAGATCTATAGTGTTTATCTCTATTTATTTCTTTTATGCTTCCGCTATCCTACATCAAAATGTCATCACTAAACTATCAAATTATGCAATGTTATGATTCCATCCAAACGAGTTTATCTAGTCGGTTCAACAAGCTTATCATCACAACTTAATGTTTACTAAGTTGAGTTCGAGCTGAAAGTGAACGAATCAAGTTTTCAACGAGGTTATCTAGTCGGGCTTGAAGGGATAACAAACGAAAAAATATCACGCATTTAAAGAGCTTAACGAGTTGAGCTCAAAAAGAAACTTGTCACTCAAACAAGTCAAATACGATCTACTGAATAACAAAATGGACTTGAAATGTCTATTCGAGCTCGAATCGAATTACACATCTTCACTTGAATTCGAGCTCTTTTTATTTGAGCTCGAGTTATGCCGCTTCGGTTCGGTCAACAACTTACACTTTTTTCAAGCTTTTAATACTTTAATTGATTAGACCTGATTATCCTTCAAGGTAACAGTCAAATTTGACAGTCAAAGGCCGTGGTCTGTTTAGTCTTGGGGTCTCCTTGTGCATTGTCCAAATTAGGGATGACCAAACAGAACCGAAACCGGATCGGAGAAGCACGGAACCGGAGCAAACCGGCGAATAAATCGGAATCGGAGTAACCGGAACCGCCATTCATCCGGGCCGGTTACGGTTCACATAAATGGCGAACCGGACCGGAACCGGACCGAAAATCCCTTATTTTTCAATAATTTTAAAGGGGGGACCGAAACCGGGGTAAGCACGGGCCGGTTCAGGGTCACATGTATGCGGAACCGGTGGTTCCGAACCGGAACCGGGCCCGGAACCGGTTTTTGCCATCCATAGTCCAAATGCTTAGGAGTGGCGCCTGCAAATTGGTCAAACAGCTAGCGGAGCGCGTCAAATAAAATTAATTCTAATTTTGGTATTTTTTTTAAAATTGTTCTTTTTTTTTTTAGCAATTATCCCATATCGGGAATTAACTAGCCAATGCCGGACTATATAAAAATCCAGCCTCAGACTTTATCATGGTATCAGAGCTGTACCAATTGGTTTTGAAATTGATACTCAGACTTGATCATTTTTTTTTTTTTTTTTTTTTTTTTTTTGAGGATTCTCTTATTCTTGTGGGCGCCGTTTCGAAAGATACCTGATCATGCGCGGAAGGCAGCCAAATTTGGCATCAAAATCAATCCATATTACTTTCCCCTCTCCAAGAAATAAATAAATGTTTAAATTTGTTTTAAAGTGCAAAATTAAATATTTAAATTTTATATTTAATTAAAAATAAATTTAAATACTGTATTATTTTAAAATGAAAAATATAAGAATTTTCATTTTGAAAAAAAATAAATCAAATTGAGACAATTACACGTGGCATAATATGATTTGGAGAAGTTAGTCAGAGGGTTCACATACTCCCTCCGTCTCATTTTGACAGTCAAAAACTGGGTGGGTCCAAGAATTAAGTAAAATGTGATGTTTTGTGAGTGTTGATAGTTGGATAGGAGAGAGAAAGTGGGTAGAGAAGAGTTAGTAGATAATTGTTGTGAGTATGACATGTAGGACCCACTTTCTATTTTAGAATTTTAACTCTTAAAATGAGACGCTTTTTAAAAAAAAAATTGACTCTTAAAATGGGAATGAGGGAGTATGACCTATTTGGCATCTTTGGAATCTTGTGAGTTATCCACGGTACAATTGTTTTGTTTTGTCTCGCATGTTTGATGACACCACAATTAGATGAAATTAGTGCCTAACCTTCTTTTTAGGTATTTGGATGTTTGCTTAGATCTAATCCATTGCGCTTCACTTATTTTATCAGGTTAACACGTCTGAATGTCTCCATCTTTCCCTCAATCAATTTACTTTTGTTTTTCGAAATTTATTTAATTTTGTATATATAAATAAAAAAAATCATGTTACAATAAGTATCTACATAAAACCCTAAAACAATAGTCATTTCGTCCTAAAATAGTTTTCTGATTTTTTTTCAAGTTTATTAATGATTAAAAATACATTTAAAAAATTTCAAGACATTATTTTTAAGACATATGTAATACTTCACATTAAGTGCATGTTTCCTCAATTTTTTATATAAGTAATATTTGATTTCAAAATTCAACAAAAATTTAAGGAGCTTAATTTTTTTTATCATTCTTTTAGCATTATCTTTAATTCAATTTTGGTAACTGTAACTGGCATAATTAATTAAAAATCGTCTTCATTTGACAAATTAATTTTTTTGTGGTTAATAACAATTTAGGGCCTGTACTCCAGGGGGTGCGTCTAAAAGGGGCCTGGGTTTTTTTTCCGCTAGATCAGGGCTTCAAATCAATTTTTTTTGGCAATTAGGGGCTTTTTGACGGAATTCGTTAGAAACTCAGTTAAGTGACCATGTGTATGACACGTGATTAACAGATCAGTTAGTTTTTGAGTTGTCATTGACTTTAAGGATTTAAATGACATTTTTAAAAGTGAGGGGATGGTGGAAAACAATTTATATTCTCTTTATCTCCCCATTCCTCACACGTATTCCCCCCTCCCGTTTCTCTCCTGTCCTCGCCTCCACCTCGGAGCTCTGACCTTCTTCTCCGGCGGTCCGGCGGTATCCCCTTCTACTCCAGCAGCCGTCTCTTTAGGGTCACCGCCTCCCCCATCCTTTACCCTTGGTCTTCCTCGCCCTACCCCTTATCCCCCCAGAAAAACCCACCAGATTCACCTTCCCCAACCACCGTTCATCCCCAAATCGTTTGCCGGATAGTTGGGATTGGGAGGAGATGGGTACGTCGTTGGCGACGGTGATGACGGTGAGGCTGCGGGTTTTTGATTTAACCCATGTAGATTTTCTCCTTTGGTGGGTTTTTGATTTCCCCCAAATCATCGAAGAAGAAACTGAAGGGTTCCCCCCCCCCCCCCAAAATCCTCCTTCTCATGTATTGATTTTGAGTAAGAAGGTGGTTGATGATGGTGCTGGGTTTATCTTATGGTGGTGGCCGGAGATGTGGCCGGAGTTGTTGTAGAAGAAGGTGGGTTGGGTTTGCCTTTTATGAATTTGTGCATCATGGTATTGTACATTTAATGGTATCATGTAACTAATGTACAATAGTTTTTATTTATGTTTCAAAAAAAATTAAGAAAAACTCAACAAGTCAAAATTATACTCCCTCTGTCCCAGAATGACAGTCCCCCTATTTTCATGGGTTTTACGAAGGAACTTTGAGTAATAATTAAGGCTACTTTTAATTATTCTAATGAAATTTTTGAAATTGTTCTTGATACACCATTATAAATACTATTACTATCAATTTTTAGATTCACATTAACATAATTATAAGTAGCATTTATAACTGCTCAAAGTTCCCTCGTAGTAACAACGAAAAAATGTGGACTATCTTTCTGGGACGGAGGGAGTACTAGAGTATGAAACAGTTAATTAATATGTTAAATTATGCATTAAAATAATACAAAAATACATATTATTTATTTAAGATAATTGTTTATTATTTTTGCATTTTAAATCATTATATTGATCTTAAAGAAAAAATTAAATA
The DNA here is from genome assembly GCA_026119855.1 of Campanula takesimana. Lineage (NCBI taxonomy): Eukaryota > Viridiplantae > Streptophyta > Magnoliopsida > Asterales > Campanulaceae > Campanula > Campanula takesimana. The sequence continues at coordinate 2,245,805 of JAOWBW010000008.1, read as the reverse complement.
TTTTTGGTCAAGAATAATTATTTAACCTTGGAAAGATATTTGGTTTTTCTAACCCTTGGAATTTAAGAATTTGCTTTAAACCCCTTGATAGCAAATATCAGTTCAAACTAACTGATCTGTTAATCACGTGCCATGCACATTGTCACTTAACTGAGTTTCTAACGAATTCCGTCAAAAAGCCCCTAATTGCCAAAAAAAAAAAAAATTAATTTGAAGCCCTGTTCTAGCGGAAAAAAAACCCTGGCCCCTTTTAGACGCACCCCCTGGAGTTCAGGCCATAAATTGTCATTAACCCTTCTTTTTTTTTTCATAGACATGTTAATATTTATTGAATTATTCTTTAATTACATAAGATTTTGTTTAATGAGATAATAGTTTGTGACAACAAAAACAAAGTAAGATTTTCTTTTTTGGGAAATGTAAATAGTAACAGCACTATTTATAAGACTTGTAATATGACATTTTTGTACACTTTTAAAAAATGCGCAGTGACACAACTTTTCAAACGCAATGTGACAATTTTTTTAAATAACTGAAACTTATTAACACAACACCCCTACCATTGGCACTCTTTAATATTGTAATTGACACTATTTAACACATAAATTCACACTTATTAGTACATGCACTAGTAATCTCTAAACACATGCACTGACATTCAATTACACATGAAGTGAAACTTTTAAACCCTAAAACTGACACTCTTAAACACTAGAACTGACGCTCCTTAAACATATGCACTGACACTCAATAACACATAAACTAACACTCGTAAACACCACAATTGCGTATACACTACAACTGACACTCGTATCACTATAACTGACACTTGTATCAGTATAACTAACACTCAACACCTAAACTGGCACTCAATAATACATAAATTGGCAGTCTTAAACATGATTATGACACTCTTAAACACTACCATTGGCACCACACGAAGTTCCACTTATATATAAAATGTTATCACGCATGAAGTTTACTTATTTCCAAAACTGTGAAGGCTTTTCCTAAAACCTACTCTAAAATGTAACTGAAAAATTATAAAATTTTAATTATCGTAATATTGATAAACCAGAAATCTTTATATAATTATTATAACAAAATGTTAGTCAAAATTAGTTGACTCAAGATATAATATTTATTTGAGACAGAACAAGTATTTTCGAAAATGTCATTTAATTGTCTTAATTTAATTCAAGTTATTTGATTGTAATTTGTAACGGTGTAAATGATTTGGTATGAGTCAATTTGCAGATCGAACCACTGGCTTTGAAAAAAATTCAGAGCGAACTGAACCATGAAAATCAAACTAAATCAAATTGTCATGGTCTAGTTTGGTTCAAACCGCATTTGATTTATGTTATTGAGACTATGGTTCAAACTAGTCTATATGCTCTTTAGACTATGGTTCTGACTGAGTTCAAATCACAATTCACACCATACTTCAAACCACTCTTCAAATTGCAATTGATTATAAGATTTGTTTTAAAATTTCACTTATGACAAAGAAAGAGAGAAGGATGCGGGACAAAGAGTCAAAGAGAAAATCTGTATAAAGAGAGAGACTAGAGGATGAGAGAACACATTTCAGATGTTAACCATAGAGAGAGCACATTACAACAAAATGACTTTTAACGGCACTTTAAAAAGTGTCGGAAAAGCTATTTCCGGCACTATTATAAGTGCTGGAAAAAGTGATGTCGGCACTTTTCAAAAGTGCCGAAAATTAGCGGCACTTTTGAAAAGTGTAGGAATTTTCCCGCACTTTTCAAAAATGCCGCTAATTTCCGACACTTAAAAAAATTACCGGCATTTTCGGCACTTTTTAAAGTGCGGTATTTAAAAAATTTGTTGAACTTACCCGAATTCAAAGACAAGACCTCTTGCATATGAAGCACGCCTTCTACCGCTAGGCCAAAACATTTTGTATTATAATTTTTCACATACAATTATTTATTTAAAAAAAACATTTATATTAGTGTATTTGTATGATTGTAGTCCATAAAAATTTAATATAAGTAACAAATTAAAGTAAAGATACATGAAAAATATGATTAAATTTAAAAATTAAATAAAACTTTCAAAATAAACATCATGTTTTTAGAGGCACTTTATAAAAAAGTGCCAGAAATTAGCGGCACTTATAAAAAGTGTCAGAAATTTAGTGGCACTTTTTAATAAGTGCCGCTAATTTTCGGCACTTTTTAACAAGTGCCGAAAATTAGCGGCACTTGCTAAAGAGTGCCGTAAATTTACTGCACTTATGAACGTGCCGATAAATAAGTGCTGGGAAAAGCCATTTTTGTTGTAGTGAAGTTAATTGTCGCAATGAATATAATAATTAAATATTAAATAAAATGCAAAATAAGGGTTATGACTAGTGTGGCGCGTATAAGGTCTTTTTAGTGATTGAACGGTGGATATTATTCAATATACAAATATATAATTGATATATGTGGTCTGGTGTTTTGATTTATTGATTCGGGTTGGTAGTTCAGTATCGTGGACCCGTGGTCTTCAATCAAGTTTGGTTTGGTTTGATTTGATTCGATTTGGTTCGTTTTGAAAGAGTCGGGCCATAAGGCAAACCTAACCATATGATATACTATCATACTAATTTTTGAGACCTGATAACTGAACTACTCATACTTAAAATATACAAGATCACATGATTTAGTTCGAATTCATCGGAATTGAACACTTACGCCCTTATTTTATTGGTTTTCTTTCATAAAGAAAAGGGCTGGAAGAACTATAACTAGAAAAGATGAGTTGAGTAACAAAATGAAAGACAAAGTATGGAGACCTTGTAAAATTTGGTGTCCGAAAAATTATTCAAGTTAAAGCAAAGTTTATTATGTTGTTAATTCAAAGGGGTCAATGTGTAATTTGGCAGAATTATTTTAATTAGCACCCCCGTAGAAGTAGAGTGAGGGGATTTTCGATCTAGAAAAAAAAAAAGTGTATAAACTTGTTACGCATAGTCCAAAAGAGATGGAGAAAGGGAAAGGGACATAATCATGTGATGTGCAATTACGTCAAAGTGGTGAGGGATAGAAAGAAAGGGACAATTTCATCGTATATTGCGGCGCCAGTAAGGTGGATAGATAGTGAGCGTCAATTTATTTGGCCTTTCGCGATTCTCTAGAGATCAGTTTTAGACCATTAATTTATTCTTGGCTAATCACGTTAATTAAAGACAAAAACTTGTATGAAAACATCATCACCCGTTTCATAGTAGGACATGTCATTTTTTACCTGAACCCACGACCCATGGGCAAAAAATTTATTTTGTTTTTAATATTTTATTTTTGGTATTTTTTCGATTTGCCAAAGGTAATAGTTACTATAACTAATGTAATAAACGTGTTACTTATACTCCCTCCGTCTCAGCAGAAGTGAGACTTCTTTTCCTTTAGTCCGTCCTACCACAAGTGAGACTAACTAAAATGACAATGTTTTAATATATTTATATTCTCACTCATTCTCTCTCTTCATTTTTCACTACTCATTTTATTCAACCAACACTACTATTTATCCACTCATTCTCTCTCTTCATTTTCTACCACATATATACTCTCTTTTTCTTAATCTCCGTGCAGGACTTCCAGTCCTACTTGTGCTAGGACGGAGGGAGTATATAACAGTTTGTATACATAAAAGTAATACATATATACAGAAAAATAACAGTGTTTTTTTATGTTTTCTTCATTTGCCAAAAGTAATACTTATTATAACTAAAATGTAACGATCGTGTTACGTATATGTAACAGTGTTTATACATAATTGTAACACATATGTATAGAAAAATAATAATTCAACCATTTACAATTTAGAACTAAAAACACTTGTGTTAGTAACATTGTAAAATAAAAAGTAACAATTTTTATAAGTGAATGCTACATTTTACTTGTATAATAAAATTGTAAAACAGTTACGTTTACTTGTATAATAGTATATCCATATGTTTTCAAATAATAAGTTACAATTGGTTTCATTTATCATGATACATGTAAAAGTATTACATTATCTATAGAAATCTGTTACAGTTTCATCTACTAAAGTGTTACATTTACTTGTACAAATAACTACATTCATGTATATAAGTTGTTATTTTTCAAATGTTACTTTCTTTTAAAAAATAAAATCAAAATACTCGAAAATAAAAAATATTCTGGAAAAACACTATTACATATCAGTATAACGATAATTACATTTAGTTATTGTTAGTGTTACACATATTTATAGTTAGAATTACAGTTGAAAGATGAGTAAAATGAGTTTTTTTTTTGTAAAACTGGTGTTACGTTTACTTATAAACAATGTTACTTTATAAGTAACACAGTTGTTACATTTAGTTGTACTAAGTATTACTTTTGGCAAATGAAAAAAACAGTCAAAAAATATAAAAACTAAAAAAAAACGATTTTTTTTTATGGGAAAAAAAAATTTGGCCTATGGGTCGCTGCCACGTGGCAGATTTTAAGTGGAGCATGAGTTGGGATCCTACGTTTCGCAGAGAATGTTGTATATGGGTCATGGGTCGACCCTTCTCACAAGAGACCATTTCATAAAGTAAAGTAAGAACACTAAATTGGGATAAAAAAAAAGGAAAATAAAAACTTTAATAAAGCAGGACTGAGGTAGTAATTTTTAATTTATTTTTAACGATACATTGCACAAAGCTAAAAAATGGAAGGTAGACAAAGTCCATGTTAGCGGTTAAAGCACAGATACCACCTTTGCGTCACTTGTAATTAAAATGGTGTACTCCAGTAGTGATAATCCACGTAAGAAGTGATGTGGCACCGCGTCGATATGGTCCCCACCTAATCCTCTCGTAGCTTCAATCTCACGCAACATTCCACTCTCCCATTATCCCATGCTTTGACTTCTCTATCCATTACTCCCACACAATACTTTATTCCCTTCCATTTTAACATTTAAAAAATAATTTGAAAAGAAAATAGTAGATAAAGTGACGTGTTATGAATGTCGATAATTTAACAAGGAAAGAAAGACAAAGTAGAGTATACTGTAATTTAAATACGAACCACCAGCAGAAACGATTAACTTGATAAAATGACTGCAGGAAGTTGATGAAGTCTTTTGCGCAAGTTTGGTGTTCTTTTGCTTACCGGGAAGACAATGTTGTAGCAGATCTTTTAGCAAAACTGGCGTCCCAATCAAAATGTATAAATGAATGTTTTACAAGTTCTCCTTTGTATCTATATCCAGGCTTGCAGAGAGATGTGAAAGGTTGAACTTTGGATAGGGGTGTTGTTGAGTATCAGGGAGAAAAATGGTTGTAAAATAACTTATATTTGTAGGTCTGTTTTTATGTTTATATGTCTGCATGTTTGCCGAAAAAGAGTATACGATAATTAGTAGATAATTGTTGTGAGTATAACATGTGTAATCCATAAATACAAAATATAATTATTTTTTAAAAAAAAATTATGAAAATTTAAAATAAAATATTAAATCAAAACGAAATTTTTTAAAATTTAAAATGAGACAGAAGAGAAAGATTATATTGTATCCCCTTACCCTTTCCTACTTTTTTTTCTCTGTCATCATTAATTCACAAAGGATTAACTTAAGTGCTCCTCTTATCTAACTTTTCAACTATGGTCACTTTTATATAGTTATATATTAAAATATTTTCATCTCATAATAATATTGTGTCATAAATTTAAGTTTATTCATCTCATAACAAATATTGTGTCAATAATTTATGTCTATATTCCAAATTAGATGGGATCTTTTCTAAATTAAAAAAATAAAAATTGTACTTGTTCATTTTTAAAAAAATACTAACAAATCAACTACTCTAATCCTTAATAAAGGGTGAGAGAGTATTATTTTCATTTCAATTATGGTTCAAATTTAGATGAAGTAATGAACTACACTAATAGATGTGTCAATTGTCATCAAATATTTGAGATAGTTTCATGGATTAATAGAGTCTACACATCAATATTATGATATATAAGAATATTAAAAATGGTTTTAATAGTATACTAGGATTTAAAAAAGAAAAAAAATTGTTCTTATAACATTGAAACAAGCATTCAATCATTTAATGTTGCGGATAGTAAGTTGGGGTTTCAATTAGTCAATCATAATTTTAACTTATAAATTAAGGGTCGTAAAACCCTTATTTTACAACTTAGGCTAGTCATTAGTGCTAGGTTAGTTAGTTAAATATGTTAATTAATTTAATTAATCAGGGTTAGATAAGTTAAACAACTGGAGTATATGGTTAACTTTTAACTCAGTTTTTTTTTTTTTTTTTTTTTTTTTTTTTTAATTTATAAATCTTACAACACTCGTTCCAATTATTTCTTGCTAAGCTACCACTACTTTTTTCTTCCAAACTTTATCTCTCCTATTTTTGTTGGAATAAATCTATTCAAAGAAAAATAAGCAAAACATAATCATTTAGTCCTGATGATTCAAGCGCAATATTTACATCTCATGTCTCATAATACTATGTGCTACATTTTTTGTTTATTCCATTTTATAGTAAGTATAATGAAAGTTACAGTTTTATTATAATTAATATACAAACATTTATATATAATTTACAAGTCAGCTGTGACACTTATTATGAAAGTGATTTGTATAATTGAAAGTAATCATTTTGTTATACTACTTTTGCCTATAATAAATGTCACATTTTCCTCTTCCGTCTTTTTCAAAATAAATATCGCGCTTTTAATTCCGTCAATAAAATATTGCTATTTAATACAAGTAATATACAAAAATTTTTTTTTTTAAGCCACTAACAAGTTTGTGACATTTATTTTAAAATCTAATAATATAATAAAAAGTCAAAATGTCACCATGAAACTAAAAGGTGGCAGCATGTGGTGGAATAGAATCATATGTCAACGGCCACAAGGAAGTGGGATCAAAACTTAAAATATGTCAACTACTTGTATACTCATATTTTCTAATTTAGTGCTGGTGAGTCATTTGCAGAAATTATTGGTGTTTTTTAGGTCATGACTCATCCTTACAAATTATAATTAAAACCTTTTCCAACTACACTGAGAAATTAATTTCATTAGAAAAATGATAATGGAAACTTTTCACCATCCCAAGAGTTTACCTGCAAAACTGGTATCTAGTTGACTCTGTCATTTGTCAACGTTGAATAATACACACAATTTGACAAGCACGATCTAGATTCTACAAAAAATATGCGCTCATCTCTGTAATACTCACCAAAATTCCTAAAATATGATCATTATTTCGGAGTTGAGATCTCCTGTACCACAATTGTGTGTCACTTTATGTACCACTTCTAATCCAACCGTTAACATATTTGGAGAATTTCGAACCGCTGCACCCCTAGTTAGCTCCACCCAATGGTTCCGATTGGAGCAACCTCATTTTAGCTCCACCCAACGGTTAAGATGTGTCCGAACTCGGTGGGACCCACAAAAAATTGAAATCGTCTTAGCCGCACACCCAAACCGCTCGCCTATGTGGCCTTGATCGGAGCCGTTGGGTGGAAGGGTGGAGCTAACTTGGGTGGAGCGGTTCCGGGTCCCATATTTAGATAATATTAATAGCATGTTAATTTCAATAACTGTTAGCCGTTAGATCACTTGTGGCACATAAAGCGGCACACAAAATGGTACAGAGGATTTTGGCTCATTATTTCGTGCAAAACACTAAAATCAATCTTGTTTGATTAGAATTTCTAAATTCAACATCCATTTGAATTACTTTACCTCTGCTGAAAAATAGTTTTACTTGTTTCATGGTCAACTCATTCATATTTTAAACATAATTTTTTTATGTAATTTTAAAACGATTATTGATAATAATTTTAATGGTAAATCAACAAAATTATATATTGATTGCTAATTTTTCATAAAATTTGGTAAAAATCTGATATAATTCATCATAAAATCAAAGTGAGACTATGTTTATGAAAAAAGATTTTACTTGCAAACTTTAAATCATATCAGTTACCTCATCCCACATAGCCTTTTTTTGTTGTTGTTGTTGTTGTTGAGCAAAAATTAAAAGTTTGACTTTTAGATACATGAAGTCTATTCATTTTATTAGATATTCAAACAAAACAAAATAAAGCTATGAATCTAAAAAGTTTGACCTGTAAGTAAACTACAATAATCAGTCAACAATTCTTGCTATTTGTTCAACCATAAAATGACTTTGCATAAAACCAAATGTAATATACTCCCTAGTCCATTTTAAAAAAATCTGTCCCAAAATGAGTGTCTTTTTTTAGCATAACTTTGTCCCTAAATGTTTTTTTTTTTTTTTTTCGAATTTTTTTTCACCAATCTCTTTATACGTGCAAAATTAAATGTTTGGAAAAGAGATTAAAAGATTATATATGAATCTTTGCCACCAAAGTGTACAAAAAGTTGAGATTCTCAGATGTCCCTTAAAATGAGATTTGGACACTCATTTAGGGACAGAGGTAGTAGCAAACTTTATCTTATAAATGGACCGCAATGTTAAACCTTTGCAGGCACATACAAGTTCATCAAATGGCAACTACAAATATTACACACAGTTGCAACAACCAAAGTACAAATTTTACAAGACTGATATAAAGTTTTCCAGCCACGGCATAAAGTAACAAGCTAAAATATGCAAGAAAATCTGTAAAAATTTTAGAAATTGGTTACAAAAATTATAATCGGAAAGATTGACAAGTCAACTACTCCGTGTCTGCTGCAGGAAGTCCGGTCATTGATTCTAGTTCAGTCTTGCAATTATCTCTCAAGTCTTTTAGGGTCAACAAGCTGGCTTCCTGCAATCAAAAGTTGGAAAATTAATCATTTAAACAAATCTCATCTAAGAATTATGCTAAGTTTAAAGAAACTATGTTGAAATGAATTTGCACAGAAGCCACAACAAATACGGGCAGGTGAAATGTAGTAAGGTTCTCACTGCTGAAATTCCAAACTGTTTTCGAAAGTGCAATCTTTTTTTTTTATTATTATTTTTAAGAAATTAAATCTAAAAAATATCCTTAATTGATAGCAATTAGTAGAAAAATGGTGGTTTAATTTCAGCAGAATGGATGAAGGGGGAGGGGGCAAAATATGCAACCATGACTATAAGTTCGCGTTTTGCAGATTGGCATGACTGATTGGTCCATAACACTATCATTTTAAGAAGCTGGTTAGGTGGTTGATTTAAACTTAACCCTCTTAATTCTCCCTTTCTGGTTTCTCCCCTATATACTACCTCCGTCCCAAAATGATCTTCACACTTTTTTCGACATTACTACGAAGGAGTTTTGATCAGTAATTTTAAGTTGATTTAGTCATCCTAATGAAAATCTAAAACTTGCTATTGATAGTATTATTAGTGGTGTATCAATAACAAGTTTTAGATTTTCATTAGTATAATTAAATCAATCTAAAGATATTGCTCAAAGTTTTCGTAGTAAGAACCAAAAAATGTGAAGATCATTTTATCATTTTGGGACGAAGGGAGTATTTGGGTGCAATGGAGGGCAGAAACCTAAAGGCACAACTAAAATCATAAAGACTCTCCTCTAAGTTCAATAAAGATGACTTAAAAATTATTTTTAAGTGAGACTCTTTTCTTGGGACGGATGGAGAGTAACAGTTAGAAGTTTGGTGTGGTCTCCGCATAGTAAAATTCAATAACTTCTCGAAGAAACTTGAATGCAAGCCCAGTACAGGCCTTATTCGAGTGACCCGTAATACTGGCTGCCTAATGCTAAGTTGATACCAAGTGACAACGACCACCCCGTGTAATAAAAAAGAAGAACCTGCAAAATCCAAGGTAGTGCACATTGCTGTGACCACATTCACTTTAATCCAGAACATTTTCAGAGGGACCATCAGATCATAAACTAGGTAGGATTCCCTTTAAGAAATGAAGCTAAATGTTTTAACACGAACCACAATCACAGAAACAGTGTCCCAAGAAACCATTTGGCGATGTGTTTCACAAAGAGAATCTTTATTCATTCAAACCAATTACTACCTCCGGGCTCTGTCTCAAAATGAACGTCCGAAAAAATTTCAAATTTGCTCTTGATCAAGAATAAATTTGAAAGGTTTTTGGACATTCATTTTGGGGGGACTATTAACCTTGAAGTATAAGTAACAAACGAACTTCAACTACCATTTCTAAACTACTCCCTCCGTCTCAAACTTTTGGTTACTTATGTCCATTTTGGGCATTCCATACTTTTGGTTACTTGCACAAAATGTTCAATTTTCTTTATCCTCTCCACTCACAGCAACTATCTCTCATTCTCTCTCTTCTTCCCACTAACAACACCTAATTTTTCTCTTAATCTCCGCGCATTCAATTTAGTAACCAAAAGTTTGGGACGGAGGGAGTACATATTACCCATCACTCTCGGTATATGGATGGTGGCAAATTTGAATGATGCTTGAGACAGTACTTGATTGGTACTATCACTATCCCTCGTAACTCGTACAGTTCCTTAACCATAGCGAGAAGTCGGAAAAAGATGTTTTAACTCACTGCACTGAACATCGCTGAGTTCTTGATCGCAAAAGGTCCAAAGTTGAGTGGGGGGGGGGGGGGGAACAAATGCACAAGCTATTACTGCTGTCGACACTAGGAAGCATTCTGATTTCCATTCCATTAACTAAGCTTTAAATGGCTTGCATGACTTGCTATTCAATGTTTGTGAGTCCAGACAGTGAAGGAGTTGTGCTACTTCTTGGACTGTAAATATAAAACGGAATTTGCCGGTGCAAAGAAGTTTGTGGTCTGAAATTTCCTTGGACAATAATGGTGGATTACAAAACTGTTATAAAACAAGTCCTAAAGATTCAAATAAGCTTGCATGAGATTCACATTGAGGAACAATAGTCGAGAAGTCGTCTTATTTCAAACTCTTTTTCACTGCCATCCTCTAATTTATACCTACAATCCAAGGATTCCAATAAGACCATCGCTTTCTTGTACAAACATAACACATTACACACTGAGCTAGCAAGCCATTTTGAACACAGGATCGGTTTCCACTCCATTACATTTACACCTTTTACTCAACCAATGCACTATAGATTTAAGAATTGTGCGAAACTCAAAATCATTGACTAAGATTAAACAGACACCATTAACTACTAATTGATTTGAAATTTTACAATACGGTGTCTAGTGAATCTTAGCCATTAATTTTAAATTTCACGAAGTGTCCCACATCAAAATGTGCATCGATTGAAATATAGAGAAGGTGTAATGGAGAGGAGCCGGATCCTAGAATATAGTTTCTGCAAAGGTAACCAGAATGATATCAAGCGTCAATTGCACTAGAATGTAGCTACATCACCAAATGTGACGACAACTTGAGAAATATATTCTTAAAACTTATGGGAGGAAAGGGGGTGTACGAAAGATGGCCAAAACATTATGAAGAAGCGGATGTGTTTTGAAATGAAAATGTTCATAAAGCAAAGGGGGAAGTAGTAACGTACGTATTTTTATTAAGACAGGGTCAAAATGGGATCCCGTAGAAACCAAAAACTACACACAAGGACTACAGAGGAACTGCTGATTAAAAAATCTTCAGACATTTTAGCTATCAAATTGACAAAATAAAAAAGAGACTATTGTCTGGGAAGATGAGAAAACCAATTTGGAAATTCAGCAAGGAAAAATCGTTCCATAGACATCATGAGGTTGGAGTAAAGAAGCCGGATGTTGCTTCATACACAAGTAGATTGTTCACGATAACATCAGTCTACGAGACATAGGTAACCCGATCTATCACATTGTATCATGTTATTCTTTCTCAATTAAATGTTGATTCTCTTTCACCCTTTTGAGCCTTTGATAATTGCATAGACGCTAATTAAGAGTTGCGAGTCTTAAAATAAGACATTCACATAACATGGTTTTAATGTACCAAATATATGCAAATGATTTATTATATTTAACAAATTAAAGTATGATAAATGGTTTTCTACTAAAAATAATATATTGTTCTATGATAGTAAAACATGTGATAAACTTCCTTCTACCATGCATTAAATGACTTGGCACTAACTAAAGCGATTAATATGTTTACCCTAGCTAAAAAGTATCTCCAAAATTTACTTTGATAATTAGATGCAGAAGTGGAATAGTATAAAACAGGGAAAGAAGTTGAACTTACAAGCTGGCTGCACTCACGGACAAGTATATCCTCCGTGCGAAGAAAAAGTGATGTCCAGTGACCTGTGAGATCAGATTCTAGCCTTGAGGCCCTATTGAAGTTCCCTTGACCACGTTTTTCATGCCCATTGTCCCTGCTACTTTTCTGAACCAATATAATTGCTTCTTTCTGACTCTTCTTTAATGCTACATAATGTGAAGCAAGTCGGATACACAGAAATGTCCTCAGGGTCGTGTAAAGAGCTTAAATAAAAATAAAGACAAGTTATTTGCAAGAAAAAGCCAGTTCTGACTCACCAGCAATTCGACCCTTCATATCCTGATAATGGAGGTCAGACCAAATATATGCAGCTGAATATCACAAACAAAACAACAAAAACTTTAATCACATCATTGCTTATAGCAAAGTTAACACCTTAAAAAAGCCGAAACTAAAAGTACTTTGCAACTAATGAATATCATAAAGATAAATGAAGCCACAAAGGCATGAAATACCTTTTGTGCAAAACAAACAAGAGCAAGCTTTGATCAAATCAGCAGCACCTTCACTTGAATTAGAGCAACCACCACCTTTTAGCCCTATGCATCTCTCTAAACCAGATATTCCAGATTCCTGTGACTCGGGAAATCTTGAAAAGTCAACATTATCATCTTTGCTCGAGTTCAAATCATTTTCATCATTGCCGCACGCACTAGTTTCTAATTTCTCTTGTAGATCATTTCCATCAGCAACTTCAGAACTTAACCCTTTGTCCTTGTGAATTTCACCTCTAACATCAAGATGGTCTTTCTCGCAAGGGGCTGGAATGAAGGATGTGCTACTATCTTTCTCAGCATCACTCAAATTAACAATGTTGTCAGTGATGACATCATCCCCACCAATTTGGGTCACACCATCTTCTAAACCAGATTCCTTAATTCCACTACCAAATTTTGAAATACTACTAGATATAACATTCCCCTTTAAAGAATTAATCTCGCTACAACGGTTGGGCGAAACACAAGCCATACCTTCTTTCACGAAATTCTCCATTCTTGCACATACTTTCTTAGCAAATTGTGACCCCTCAATTTTCTTTTCAACGTGACCAACTTCACCATCTTTAGCTTTAACATCTGAACTGGAAATAAATGAAATACCCCTTTTCCCTGACTGATTCGTTATATCCCCCAAGGCAGACCGGGTCTTGTAAACCTTTTCAGATGATATTTCCTCGCTCATCGTGAAATCCACAACAAACAAAAGATCCCAACTTTCAATTACCAAAACACATAAAACTACAAACCCATTTCACAAATCCCTGAAATCGATAAACTAATATCCTGAGCCATAAAAACAAAAAGATTTAAACATCAATCAAAATTGACGAATTAAAAATACATCCTGAGAAACCCAGTTAAGGAAAACAACTTACTGGCATAAATAGACAACGAAAAGGAGATATAACATAAAACAATCAGAGGGTATGGATTAAGAATCTGACCTTGAAGAAGAACTGAGAGACTGGGGAAAAGTGAAAATTGCATAGGTCGCCGAGGATCTATGCACTGAATTGGGTTAAGTTCACGGTGGCTGCTCCCGAGATTACAGAAATCCCCAAAATTGGTGTTGATTTTCAATGAGCGGAGTGCTTGATTTCAGGCGGGAAAGGGGTTTCTCTGAAATTGGGGTTTGGCTTTGGCCTGCTTCTATTTCAATTTTCAAGTTTGAACATATTGAATTTGAGAAGCATGCGCGCCCGTTAGGCCGGATGATAACCGTTTAAAAGCCCGATGATGGACATAAAGCCCCGAGGTCTCTTGTCCTACGGGCCGACTATAAGGCCGGTCCGGGCTCCAATTTTGCCTCATGGGCTGGGTTAGGTCTCTTCGCCCGTTAAGCCCGTTTCCTTTTAAAGTCTCCCTCAATCCGGAATGATGTTCCCTTGCCTTTATTACGATCATAATATTTTGAGCAATATTTTTATTTTAAATTAATTTAATTATTTTAATAAAAAACTAAAAAATGTTATTAATTGTATTTATAATGATATATTAGTTACAAGTTTTGATTATTCAATAGAATAATTAAATTAAAATAAAATTATCGTCAAAGTTCTTTTTTTTTTTTTTTTTTTTTAAAAAAAAAAAAAAAAACATCATATCCGGGTATGGGAATATATAAACCAAAATATAGTCCAAAAAACTTTTAGCTTGGGCTCTTATCCATTCCACAACAATTTTTTTCAAACCTCCATTCCACATTTATCAAACAAACCTAAAAATCTTATTCACCCATTTCACAACACCGCCCCCACCCCCCACACAATCTTCCACAACCTCCATCATCACCGTCGCTCTCCACTACCATTACCACCACTTCACAGCATCACTACCGCTACTTAATTCACTGAAGTGGTAGTTTTAATTGTGAGATCAGTGATGGTGGCGCTAACGTAATGATAAATGGGGTGTGATGATAGTGGTTAGTGGCGGTGATGGTATTGAGTAAAGGTAATGGTTGTGAAGTCATGGTGATAGCTGTGAAGTCGTGGTGATGGTGGTGAAGTCGTGATAATGGTTGCGGTGATGGTGGTAAGGGGTAACATTAGTGTTTTTTTTTTTTTTTTTTTTTTTTGCCAGTGGTAACTGGTAGAGATAGTGGTAATGGTGGTGGTATTGATGGTGATTTTTGAATATAACATTTTGTTGATAATTTATGTAAATATGATCTTGTACTACTAGATCTATGCAAATATGTCTCCGTAATGCTATATCAGCAGTTTCATGGGTGTTTACTATGTGTAATTGTAAGAATTCTAAAAAAGCTAATGAATCAGTTTTTTCGTTAAAATTTGGATGGAAAGTTGACGGTTGTCAAATACAGTATACCCTATTTTTTGGTACTTAAAGCTAAAGATGTAAATTGTTGAGTGTAAGGGCACATCTATATTTTAGAGTGAAATACACGAGCACAAATCTATATTTTCCTTCAAGAATGTAATGTCTTTCATTGGATTGACGAGATGTTCTCCCAAGTTCAGAACACGTAGCTTGGAAGGGCAAGTAAAGTTTCCTACAATTTATGGTTCATCCACTCTATTCAGGGCATTATACGAAGGTAGTGACACATTATAGGAAGGTATACAGTGACTCCTTAATGTCATTTTCACAACACATTTGACACTATAGTGTTACCAATGCTTTTATAAGACTTGGATGTTTAATAGATTGTATTGTCCTCATTGACAGGCCTTTATAACTTTACTATACACTGAGAGTTACGACATCACACAGGTGCATTATTATTGTAACCGGATACAAATTCCGTATATGCTCAACTGTACATATATGTTAGTTAACGTCAAAATCCAACATTAAACTAAGAACTCTTGGTTAGCATCCAAGAATGGTTGTTACAAAACAATCCAATTCTACCCATCATTGGCACGCTCAAGTACTATTAGTACAATACCAAATTTTCAAAATTTACGGGCATATTTATGCTATGATCCGAGAAGAGATCAACGACAATATAACGCACCAACTGTCAATGCGATTACAATAATATTTCCCACTGATGGTATTGAGAGAAGGGGATCAAGATATATTTATTGAAAGTGTGCATCAGCAAGTTGTTTACATTAGATTAGTTGAATTTATCCTTTAGATTTACAAATAAATTCTGGTTCATTTTACTCTTTACCAAGTCTTTAGGAGACCAAGTCTTAAGGAGTATGTTATTTTATTTTATCTTACTAGTTGTTGCTGAAGTTTAGCAAACTAGTTGCTATTTTCTCTCTTTCTCAGTTACACAAGTTGTGTATTTAAGCAGTACATCAGTTAATAAAAATATAATCTTCCTCTCTAAAAATTTTGTACTATGTTAGTACTTCTCTTGTTCTTTAATTACTACCAAAGTTCCAACAAATTGATTTCCAGAGCATTTTTTTCTTTGACGAACCTGTCTTTAATCCACCCATCTTTCTTAGCATTTCTTATTCTATGGCTTCAAAAATTCCTTTCACAGAATTAGCACCAGACCAGCTGTGTTAAATGGTGAAAATTATCATGTTTAGGCCGCGAGGATGGAGGCGCATCTAGAGGCAAATGTATTGGGTTTTGAGCAATCATGCGCAACATAATTAAACCCAAAAGCATAGATCCATTCAAGATGATTAAATTAATATGAGGACGAATTTAGAATACGTAAAAAATTTCGGATCTTGAATCTTTGTCTTCTAGATTTGAATCTTCTCCATGCGTTCTTTAAATCACGATCGCAGGAACACGAACTTGAAGATGATAAATAAATCGCCCTCTATGAATATCTACATGCGAACGAATTTTAAGAACACTTTCTCGATCCGAATTGCTAGTTCCAAATAGAAATCCAATTTCAATTATAATAGGCAATATGAGTTTTTGGCTTCTTGATCTTTGATTCTCATCTTTAGAGAATGAATATTCTTTCTAAAATAATTGGGTTTGATATGAATAACGGCTACTGAAAAAGGATTATTTACACTCTAACATCCTTAACCCTTAAGGAATTAGAGACCTAATTCTCATCACTCTTCAGAATAAAGAGTCAGACCGGTCGAAACCACTTGGCATGGTCGTGCTCACAAAATGGTACGGCCTTGCAAAATGTTTCGAATGCTCATAACAATTATGACACGATCGCGCTTGCATTTTGGCACGGTCGTGCTCACAAAATGGCACGGGCGTGCCAAATGGTCCGACTACCGTTTAGCCTTTAAATGAGTCATTCTTTTGTGTGTGACCCCATAAGATTATATTAAGTTGGCAAAGATCCCGACTGTTAGTACCCGGTCTGAAAAATGAGTTATTAGGTCATTATAGAACTCACAGGGACCGTACAGGAATTCAGAAACTGCGCAGGACTTATCCGGAATTTCCCAAAAAACCCGGATATGGTGATAAATGTGTCTGATCATATTTATTAACTCAGATAAATGTAATCTAGGTTTTCCAGAGTACAGATTTATCTCCAAGCATGAGAACCAAGAAACCCGCCAAGACTGACAGAGCGGCCAGTGTTTCCAGGCCTAATTCCTTATAAATAGGTGGCGTCAGCTCATAATTTCGACACACAATTCACTCCTAAGAGTTCCGGAGTCAAAACTGACGTGAGAACTTCAAGTCTAAGCTTTTCTTGCAATTCGGAAATCCCGACGAATCTACAAGAAGATTCGACTTCGTTCTTGCCAAGATTGGTGAGCTTCTTGACTTTTCTTACTATGTTCTTGCCATGTTTATAGGTTAGATCTACTTTATGCCTATGCTTGTTATGTTTATTCATACATTCATGATTTTCTTCATAGTATGCATGCTAGATCTAGGGTTTATTCTACGTAAATGTCAGATTTAGGGTTTCGATCTTCTATAAGTGTTCTAAAAGATGCCCGTCTAGGCCGCCTAGGCGCTAGGCGTTCATGAAACGCCTAAATCCCGCCTAAGGTATTATAACTATTTCAAAATTCTCGGCCCCGCCTAAGTCCCGTTTAGAGCCCGCCTAGGTGCTAGGCCCTGCTGCGGCGCCTAGCGACCGCCTAGCGCTTTTTAGAACCTTATCTTCTATAATACATGTTTGTTCATATTGTTCTTAATATGTCCTTCATGTTCTTAGATTAAACTCATGTTATGTTGCTATAATTAGGGTTTTAATCTCATATAAATATATTATTTCATAGTCTATTGTTGGATATTATGCCCTAGGCCCTTGAGAAAGGCCTATGCGTTATATCATAGCTTCATTGTTATAGAGATAACAAACCTGATTATTATATCTTTTGCATGTTTATTATAATAATCATTGTCCCTATCACTTATGAAGGGCTAGCATGAGTTTAATGGATAATCATGTGATGATTATGGTGCATAGGATGCGGGTTAAACTTGTGGGTACTTGTTGGAGAACAAGATACTGGATAGACCCGTTATGAGATTTATGTCATGGTCAATGTCATAATTAAATCTCATAATAGTTATATCGTTTGATATCCTTAGACCTGAGATTATCATGGTCTTCCACACGATGAACATTTTGTTTGACGTACTCAAACGCTACCCTTAACCGGGTGGTTATAAAGGCTACGATTGACATAATCAGATTCTTGTAGGGAAGAATGATGAGTCAAGATGATATTTGTCCCTCTCTCAAGAGAGATATCTGCTTGGCCACTCGATGAGTGAGATTGGTGATAGTGTACGGCCGCACCCAAATGAATTGATGTGTTTAATGTCATTTGCTCATATCAATCTACTCGGGATTTAGAAAGCATTGGACAACATAAGTTAACGAGGACCATGACTTATGTCCAATATGATATCGCGTGACAAAGGGATTGTGATATGTTCTATAAAGGTAACTTTGGACTTTTAAAATTATACTAATTGGGTAGTCATAATCGCTTGCTAGAGTCCGCTTATGACTTACGGGTTTTGAATGGTTCGGACTCGTTACCAACTTTGTATAATCCTATTGGGTCACACACAATAGAACGGATTAGAAAAAGGCATAAATTATGGGAAATTGGGCTGGCCACCGTACGGCCATGAAACCACCGTACGGCGCCTGATCTGCCGTATAACTGGTATGCCGTATCTGGTCAGTCTGTTCAGTTTTCTTGTACGACAAGGAATCCCGATCCCAAACGGAATTAGGTCAAGCACTCATATAAGATATGCAGCCGGGTTTGATAGCCTCTAATATTGATTTTGGAAATCAATAACAATTGTTTTAGAAACAATAAATTATAGAGAGGTGGGTTATTTATTTGGTGATCCATGATCATCAAAATACAATATTCTATGAAGCAAAATAATTCCGACGAAGAAATCGTTTCTTCACCATGCCTTGGGTGTAGCAATCCAGATCAAGAAAGTGTTCTTGATATCCGTTCGACGTATGGATACTGATTGAGGGTGTTTGCTTTAGCACCTTAAAGTCTGTGTTCATGGATTCGATCTTCAAGGGTACGTTTCTTTCATCTTGTATTTAATTTAGTCAACATGCACGGATCCGGGCTCTTGGGTGTTTGATCTTATGTTTTATTCCGCTGTGCATGATGCATCAAAACCCAACAGTGGTATCAGAGCCCCGTTCATCGTTGATTATCTTAATATATCATGTTTAAATTATTTAATTCGATTATATGATTTTGCATGATGATAAAGATGAATGTGTGATTTGAGTTTTATATATGAGATATAAAAATTTATGAGCATGATTATATAGGGATTATGTGATTGTAATATTAATTTGATTCATATGTATAATCGCATGCTTAGATTATCATGTTATAATTGGATTATATTTTTGGTGATCTTGATCTAATTTGAATGTGAAATAAATTGTTTATTGATTATATAAATTAGATGGATTAAAATTCATAATATGCAATTTCGTGTTATTATAATCTGATTATGTATGAACACGATAATAGAATTGATCGAATTTAAGAAATTCTGGGAATCTGGTCATTGGCACCGTACGGCGCCCGCCTAGGCGCACGCCGGCTGAGAAGCCGTACGGCTGCCTTAGGATTTTCAGTCAGTTTTGTTTGTTTTCTGGTTTTTCTGATTGTTCTGTAAATCATTTACAAAATTCGAATCAGAAATCGAATCTGGTTTCAGATGGCTGGTTTCCAAAACCGTGTTTCCTGAAATATGATTCAATCAAGAAAGTTGCAGAAATCAGAGTTCTGAAGAGTTCAAAATTGCTGTAGTATTTGAAATTGATGAGACAATGAATGATCTTGAAACAAGTGACCAATCTATACGGGAATGTGGATGCCTTTTAGCTTAGTTTCGACCATATAGAGAAGTTACTTGGTTTCTTGATCTTAGTACGGGACTGTGGATGTCTTTTGGCTTAGTTTCGACCGTATGTTTTGTGCTCTCAATTTATAGATGTTCTGCGAAAACAAATGTTTCAGAATTTATTCATATAGAACAAAGTGCAAATTGTTTGCAAGAGAAGGAAACTAAATTTGGATTAATTCATTGCCTGGACTAATGGCAGGCTTATGCCTTGTTTCTAGGAATGCGAATGAAATATCAAATCTGTAAATTGTTTACATATAATTTAGATTCCGTCCCTATTATGTTGCTTCATAATTGAATCACAAGATTTTGCTTCTGTTAATTATTTTGATTAGTTAATATCCATTATGCAAAGACTATATTATATTATGTTTGACATGATTAAATATATGATACATATCTCTATACAAAGAACCTTCTTGAAAATTTAAGTCATGTGCCAATCCATTATTAAAACACATGTGAGTACACCGGGTATTTTTATGCGGGCTCTAACCATCGTGAGGCGCATTAATTCTATCAGTGTATGAGCATGATGAGTGAAAGAGTGGTTCCTATGCGTTTAACGTGCTCTGACTTAATTAGGCTATCATAAGGGTTATGGGCCTAAGGCACAAGATGAGATTAAAACATGTTAGACATAAGATGTCTAAAATATCATAAAGGATCTAAGAGTCATATATGATGTGATTTATAAAGAGTTGTTTACCTAAGTAGCTTGGTCTTATGCATCTTGCCCTCGCGGACGTAAGATCAAGTGAAATATGGATCTTATCCCACTTAAATTATATTATACAATTGTTGTATTTGAAGGTGTATAATTTAGTGAGAGTATTTATGAAATACATTAAATATCTCTAAATGATAATAGTATGAAATATATGTGTATATTTATTTGCATGCTGTGTAGAATATCTTAAACTGTAATCATGTTTAATTACTGCAATATACTCACTTAATAAGAATACGATTAACTTCCTTGACCTAGTCATGAGCTTAAGAATCGTTCTAAAGCAAGAACGAAAGTTATGAATTCTTAATAAATCCTAATTCCTAAGAAACCTAACGCCTTAAGGACGGACAAAGACATTGATTAGAATCATGTGGATGAATCTATGGATGTCAATTGTCCTACGGCTTACTACCATATGTTTGGAACTTTAGAAGTATCTAAAACATATGGATGCTTATGTGATAAGCAATCTCGTAGGAAGCGTTCCTACATGCAAGAAAGGCGAGTAAAGTTTGAGATTGATTAAAGCCTAACATTCATGTGATGAATGAAAGGTATGCTGATAAGTTCTCATGTTTTGAACATGGAGAGACATATTAATTACCTTAGATGACTTGGTTGTCAAGTTAGTTTGGAACTAACAAACAGATTTGATATTAATTCATAAGCGACATTTGATGTTTAAAATGCTATGTCTTATTATCAAATGAAAACCTTCTCAGACTATAAAGATTAATATGGAAAAGGATTTAAGATAAAGGCAAGACAAGAGTTATCAAGCCTAAAGGAAATTTGTGGCTAAACTTAGAATCTAAAAGATGTAATTCCCACCATGGCAATGTGATTTACCATTGGGGAATTACAGTTTGAATCAAAAGATTAAAAGGAAGGGTAGTTGGACTACCACTTCAAGTTTTTATGTTTATCTTTTTACTTCTAAGTTCTTAGGTATTGGATACCGGATATGGATCCTACATTTGTATAAATGTGTAAGACTTTAGAAATAGAAAGACTACTTAAAAGGGTAAAGATTAACCTATGTGTTGATAATGATGCAAATGTTGCAACATTAATGATAGGAACTTGCGAAGTGTCTTTACCTAATGGGTTCATATTTGTTTTGAACAAATGTTGTGATGTTCCTACTTTAAGTAGAAATATTATTTTGGTTTCTTCATTAGAAGATTATGGATATTTCTTATTTTGAATAAGAAAGTGTTCCATTAAATATGATTTGCTTTATTGTATTGCTAATCATATAATGGGACTTTATATCCTTATCTTAAAAGAACAAAATAATGACTATAACATAAATAATGGAAATCTGAATCTAAGAATGTAAGCGTTACATTCTTAAAAGCATTGAAGTCTATATCAAATGATAAGAAACACATATCTAAAATTCCATGGGACAGAGTTTTAAATTCACATGATTTCGAATCATGTGATATATGTGAATCTTGTAAATTGATTAAGACACCTCTTACTAATAGTAGTAAAAGGAAGTACTATTTTGGACTAATACATATTGATGTATCTAATTCACTAAAGTAACAATGTTTGGAAAAAGATTTCAATATCTCATGGCAAAAATATTAGTGTACTCTGATCTGATCAAAGTAATGAATATTTGAGCCCTGGACTTTACGAGAATTCCGCAGAAAGTCTGCAGAACAAGAAAAACATAATCTGGAAACAACAACCGTACGGCTGCATTTTAGGCATACGCCTAAGGATGAGCCGTACGGCTCTTGTTAACAAAAGTTTACAGATTGACTGTAAAACACAGTTTTTCGCCTCATGATAAGTCAAACTGATCTTTAGTTATCCTTCTGGATTATGTGCCGGAAACAGCTGCGCTTACACTAAATTGAGATTCGTCTAAGGAGGTTCGTTATACCATATGAGATATGGAATGAAAGAAAAATTGGTTTGTCTTTCATAAAGATTTGTGATGTGATGCTTTTGAGAAAAGTGTTGTCTTGAACAAAATCACACCTAAATCTAATAAATGTATTTTCATGGGATATCTTAATGATATTGATTTTACACCTTTAAAGAGTACAAATCGTTTGTTACTCTAAATACCACTTTCTAGATAAATCGTTTATCTTTAAAGAACTAGTGGGAGTAAGATGTATCTCGAAGAGTTCGAGACCCAGAAAATTACATAGAACCTAAGATGAAAAAGTTGAACAAAGTTTCTCAAGGAGTTGTGGAAATTCGTTCAAGTATACACAAGATATTTGCATAACTTATAGGATACTATCTATAATAAGAAATATTGATTTCTCGTAATAGAAAGTAATTAGGAAGATATCATTGTGAATGATTGACCTATTACCTATCAAGATACAAAGTCCGCTCCGGATTTAGATCAATGACTTGGAGTCATAAAATCTAAAAGAGAAATTCATGTATCATAATCAAGTTTTGAACTTGATTGTTCTACCCTAAGGCTTAAAAACCATAGGATAGAAAATGAGCTTTCTTGGAGAAAACGAATATGGATCGCAAGGTGCATATTGATAAAGCACGACTAATTGAGTAAAGTTAATTCATAATATCGATTATGATGAAACTTTATCACCTGTAGTCATGCTTAATGTTATTAGAATTCTAATTGTCATGACCTCATATTTTGAATATGAAATATGACAAATGGATTTCAAAACAACATTCCTTAACATGAACATACTTTAGGATGTGTTTGATACAACTTAAAAGTTTTGATCCATAAAATTTTAATAAGATATGCAAGTTGCAGAAATCCATGAAATGGATTGAAGCAAACTACTTGGAGTGAAAATTTCATTTTGATGCAGTATTCAAAGAGTTTGAATTCATTAAAGATGAGACTTGTGATTACAATAAATTTAGTGGGAGCATAACATTATTCCTAGTCTAATATATGTGGTTGACATATATTAGTCTAATGGCATTAATATTTGCAAGACTCTTGGAGAGGTTACTTGCAAAAGTCTAATGGCATTAATCTTTGCAAAATTTAGTCTTACTGGAAGACTAACGAGCAAGAGTACATGATTAGGATTCTATATGCTTCGGCAATTAGATTTATCATGTAAGCCATGTTAATGTACTAAGACCGGATGTCTCATATACTTGGAGTATGATGAGATAATACCAATCGGATCCTAGTGAAAGTCACTAGTTAAGAAACACTCTTATGTTCTCTAAAAGGAACTAAAGGATGCATTCTTGATCTTTGATAGAATGAAAGATGATCTTGTAATAGTTACATAGATGCATTCTTACAAACCAACAAAGATAAATATTGCAGTATAAAAACATGTTTACATTTAATAATGGTGTTAGAAGAGTTCTAAATGGACCATTACTATTCTATAAAAGGTTGAGTATCTAGTGGCATGAGATGCAACTAGAAAATTGCTTGGATTAAGATACTAATTAGTAAATTAGAAATTGTTTCTAGTGTCACTAATTTAATGGACCTTCATTGTGTCAATAATTGTTATTCCACAATCCAAAGGGGCTAATGTCTTATCTAAACATATACTTGGACGTTTCTATCTTATTCGAGAAATCGTCAAAGATGGGAGATGTCTAAATATGCAAAATACCATATGATGATAACAAGGATAATCATCCTACATAAGCTCGCTTACAATAATGATGGAGATCATAATTAGCTCAATGGGTGTTGGATACACGTTGATTGGGCCTAGTGCAAGTGGGAGATTGTTGAATATTATGCCCTAGGCCCTTGAGAAAGGCCTATGCGTTATATTATAGCTTCATTGTTATAGAGATAACAAACCCGATTATTATATCTTTTGCATGTTTATTATAATAATCATTGTCCCTAGCACTTATGAAGGGCTAGCATGAGTTTAATGGATAATCATATGATGATTATGGTGTATAGGATGCGGATTAAACTTGTGGGTACTTGTTGGAGAACAAGGTACTGGATAGACCCGTTATGAGATTTATGTCATGGTCAATGTCATAATTAAATCTCATAATAGTTATATCACTAGTAGGTAACCCGTGCTCCGCACGGGAATCTATTCAGTTAATGTTTTTTGTATTTTTTCCTTTTTTGATGTTTTTAATTGATAAATTAACATAATAATTTTATTTGAAAATATATGTATATTTTAAATTAATCAAAATATTTTCATAGCTTTGGTTGTACATAGTTGTAATAAATATGTTTTTTTAATTAATTTAAAAGTATATTTAAGTTTGTTGTATGAATATTTCAAAAAACTTAATGGTATTAATAGTAATAGTTAACATATATAGTAACTATTATGATTAAATAATATAATTAATAGTAATAGTTAATATATATTGTAACAATTATGATTAACTAATACTATTAATAATAATAATTATCTTATATAGTAACTATTATAGTTAACAATTATATTTAACTACTATAATTAACTAATACTATTAATAGTATTAGTTAGTTATAATAGTTAAATATTACTCCCTTTGTCCCGGAGTAAGAGTCATACCTCTTATTTGCATGGAGATTAAGAAATGATGGAAGTAAGTGTTGTGAGTGTAAAAGTAAATTAGGAGAGAGAATGAGTGGGAGAGAATAATAAGTTGATAGGTTTTGTGAGTATAAAAGTAAAATATGAGAGAAAATAAGTGTGATGAATAGTAAATATTCTTTGCTATTTTTGGAAAAAAAAACTTTTACTCTGTGATATACCAAAATAGAAAGTAGGACTCTTACTTTGAGACGTAGGGAGTAATAGTTAACTATTAGTAGTTAACTATTATAGTTACCTATTATAGTAACTATTACTATTATAAGTATTAGTTACTATAGTAGTTAACTATAATAGTTACCCTATATAGTAACTAATACTATTAGCTAAGAAAAAGAATTTGAAAAGTCTCTTATTTATAAGAGTGGTAATGATGAGGTAACACCAAATGCAACCTTTCTCTAAGACTTGTCTATGTGGCAACACCATAGCTCTCCTCACCAGCATTAATATATATATATATATATATATATATATATATATATATAGAGAGAGAGAGAGAGAGAGAGAGAGATTTGATATCCTTAGACCTAAGATTATCATGGTCTTCCACATGATGAACATTATGTTTGACGTACTCAAACGTTACTCTTAACCGGGTGGTTATAAAGGCTACGATTGGCATAATCGGATTCTTGTAGGGAAGAATGATGAGTCAAGATGGGATTTGTCCCCCTCTCAAGAGAGATATCTGCTTGGCCACTCGATGAGTGAGATTGGTGATAGTGTGCGGCCACACCCAAATGAATTTATGTGTTCAATGTCATTTGCTCATATCAATCTACTCGGGATCGAGAAAGCATTGGACAACATAAGTTGACGAGGACCATGACTTATGTCCAATATGATATCGTGTGACAAAGGGATTGTGATATGTTCTATAAAGGTAGCTTTGGACTTTCAAAGTTATACTAATTGGGTAGTCATAATGGCTTACTAGAGTCTGCTTATGACTTACAGGTTCTGAATGGTTCGGACTCGTTACCAAGTTAGTATAATCCTATTAGGTCACACACAATAGAACGGATTCGAAAGGCAAAAATTATGGGAAATTGGGCTGGCCACCGTACGGCCATGAAACCACCGTACGGCGCATGATCTGCCGTACGGCTGGTATGCCGTATCTGGTCAGTCTGTTCAGTTTTCTTGTACGACAAGGAATCCCGATCCCAAACGAAATTAGGTCAGACACTCATATAAGATATGCAGCCGGGTTTGACAGTCTCTAATGTTAATTTTGGAAATCAATAACAATTGTTTTATAAACAATAAATTATAGAGAGGTGGGATTATTTATTTGGTGATCCATGACCATAAAAATACAATATTCAATGAAGCAAAATAATTCCGACGAAGAAATCATTTCTTCACCATGCCTTGGGTCTAGCAATCCAGATCAAGAAAGTGTTCTTGATATCCGTTCGACGTGTGGATACCGATTGGGGGTGTTTGCTTTAGCACCTTAAAGTCTATGTTCATGTATTCGATCTTCAAGGGTACGTTTCTTTCATATTGTATTTAATTTAGTCAACATGCACGGATCCGGGCTCTTGGGTGTTTGATCTTATGTTTTATTCCACTGCGTATGATACATCAAAACCCAACACCTATGATGATCTAGGGTTTCATCAAACCCATACCAGATCTAGGAACTACTTCTAAACCTAATATTTAGGTAAATACTCCCATGATCTTCAAATCTCCAATGCTGAATGGTGATGATCATACATTGATCATATCAATGGTATAATCATCATTCTGGGATGTGATCATCAACTTACTTCTTTCTCCTCCCTTTACTCTATGCATGATCCCGCTTCTCCTTCTTCCTATTCTAATTCTTCCTCGAACTACGCTGATCTGAGCTTCTTACACTAAGAAGAACGTAGGCAACCCTCCGGCCCAGTCTAATTACACAGCACACAACCATCACTTTTTACTTCTCTTTAATCATGATAGAAAGTCTGATTTCTCGGGCGATATGAGTGATCACTTAAATATTCTTCTCTTATCGTAACTTGACCACCAAACCCGTACACTTACATAATTAGTTTTTTTCAATGTTTTAGCTCAATAAAATGTCGTATCAACTCTAAATAGATTATATGTAATTTTGAATATACTATTCCATAGAATAAAATAAAGATAAAATCAATAAAAACTTCACATGCGTTGCTACATCGGAACGGGGGTATTCATAGTGGTGACTCTGCTGGGGAATTGTTTTAAACCTTTTCAAACTTAGTGGGTCAGACTTTCATTATTATCATGATTGCACATATCTCTGCTTAACTCTCTTGTACTTTGCCATGTTGTACATTACTTACTGCTTTCTACATTGGATACATGTAAAACAAAACATCTCTCTTTTTCTCCCGAAAAATAACTAGTCCCTCTCCGCACACTACCACTAGTCCGTATCACACTACACAATCCTACTCCGGACAGTCCGCCGAGTGCAGATAATTTGGTGATCCTGTCGCCTCTTTCTCGTGGATGTAAACTATGCTATCAGCACACCCTCTCACCCAGTTATATGGCATCCCCGGATAAATCCACCAAAAGCATCTCGAAGTAGTGAAGGACTGAGCCTCACCAACACTGGCCAAGACCCGATGGGACCAAGGGAAAAGTGTAAAATCCTGGTCGAAGCCTCCTCGAAGCTTCCTGGCAAAGACATTCAAATCAGGCGTCTTCCTCGCCTTGCTCCACCCTTCATTCCGGTTACTTTTGGCCCAGTACCCCATCACTGAGACAGTTGTATCAATGGTTTGCAGCCTGAAAGGAGCAATATGGAAAATCTCGTAGACCCACACCTTCAAACAAATTCAAAGAATAAGTGCAGACTACAGTTTAAGCAGTGACATAACAGAAAAGGGGTAAGTACAGAAGTTACCTCAAAGGAAAAGTGGAAGCAATCAAAGGATGAGGTGCTAGACCTCGAACACACATCCAAATCCCGATTAACTCAGCTTGACGGTTTGTGTTATGAGCCAAATCCTCATTAAAAGGAAAGGGCACATCAGTAAACTGCAGCCCCGTAATAGCAGTGAAATCCATGTGAGTCACGGTGACCTTCCCCCAACTGAAATAGAACGTATGCGTGGTATCCCACCAATACTCTGGCTTATACTCTTTCAATCTCCTCCTATTTTTGTGGTTCTAATTTAAAGCCTGCAATCACCACAATTAGCATAAGGAATCCTATCATGAATAGATATAAAAAATTCTTATTGAATAGACTGTGCAATGCTAAGTTCAACTCCCACTAAATGTATTGCATGTTTAAGGAACACCCCTTAACCATATTATATCGCCCTTGATGATTATTTTATGTAACACTCTTGATGATGATCTCCTCTCTGATTAACTGTCTGACTGATATTTCCCCTATTCTCCCCCTTTTCTTTAGACATTTTCAAATGATGTGCGCACATCCATAGAAATATCTCAATAAACCTTTTTTCAAAGTATGTTCAAAGCTTTCGCCTAAGAGGAGCACAGTGGCAGATTTCTAGAGGAAATGATGACAATTGTATGGATGTGCAACCAACTAAGCATAGAGTTGTGCAAACAAATACCAGAAAATCAACGAAGACAATAGGAGAAAATTTGTCATCTTTACCATTTGCAGAACTCACTCACAAAGGAAAAAACCAATGTTGCTAACGGTAGACGTGTAGAAGAGTACTCAGATCAAGTAACAAGGATAACGAAAGTATGCTAACCTTTCGGAGGATCAAATTGGACAATTAAATGATGTTAACTGGATATTCTTCTTCTTGTCTATAATTTTCAACCACACGCGCCTCATCAGACTCAAAGGCAACTTCATCTCGTTAACTTCAACTTCATCCTCGAAATGAAAATCATCCTCCTCAAGCTCTCTAACTCTACTAGCATTGACATCAAGTTTATCACCCTCATCTTCACCGTCATATACCCCAGGAATAATCCAATCTTGTGCTTTACTTACCTCACTAGCAAGTAGTACAAAAACATTTTTCTCCATCTTCCTCTTGTGATTTTTCAAAAAACGAGAATTAAATTTTACATACACTAGATTGTTCAATCGTGAAACATCTATTTTATTCCTCTTGTTTGTATGTACCTATATTTTTTTAAAAAAAAGTATAAGCATTTATTGCATAAAAAGTATAAATGTTCTTATTAACTAATAAAGTAAAGGATAAATATTCTAACCCCTTCAAAGGAAGTCTAACATCTTCACATTAGGATGAGCTCGTAGTTAATGACAAGATCCTTGTAGCGATTTTTTGCAAATTGGGTGTTCCATGTCCATAATTGAATCACCAAGTTAATAAAATAAAAATAATAGTTACAAATCAGAATTAGTAAGATTATAAGTATTAAAAATGGTGTTTAATAGTTTAACTCAAAAGAAGACTTTTCTAACTTTTACTTTACCTGGATCATACTTATCATCATTTACTACACAACTTTTAGAAGCCGTGAGCTTCCCAAAAAATCCTACTTTGTTCTTATACGCAGGCAACTCAACATTTATAATTTGATTTATCATGCTATAGTTGCCATTACAATAAACCTCAAGAGAGTCAATAACTCTATCCATCACATCTTGATCAAATATGATATTTGAATCCTTATAATGAAATAAGGGATTCAAAAGATAAGCCATCAAATGCAGTGAGGTATCAAGTCTACCCTAGTGAGGTATCAAGTCTACCCTTAATCTTCCCATTTAATATCTCCAAAATAGGGTGGTTTTAATTTCTTCCTTGACCCTAAGAATCTCCCCGTACAAAAATCCCATTGCCGGCCTTTTGTCCCTATAGACCATACGAAGCACCCTCACCAAATGTGCAAAACCTGTCAAATAAAATGTTACAAAACAATTCCAAAAAACAATAGACATGACCTTGCTATAACTTGTTATCCCTTTCGTAGTCTTATACCATTTGCATTCATCCCACTCAGTGCTACTAAACATGGCCTTCAATTAAGCTTTCTTCTCCACCAAGCTCTCCAAACCAAGGAAGGATGATGTAAATCTAGTAACTCCGGGTCTCACAATATCTCACCTTTTTGTATACAACCTAATAATTTCTAGAGTCTTATGATGTGCATCTATAAATATTGTCAAAGCCTTTGCTTGATCAATAATTTTCTTGATTCAGGTAATCTTGCAATACCTTCAAGAGAAAGATTAATTGAGTGTGTAGCACATGATGTCTAGAAAATATTTGGTCTTTTTACCTTCAATAACTTAGCCGCCCCCATATTGTTTGGCGCATTATCTGTCACAACTTGAATCACTTTCTCTGGTCAAATTTTTCAATACATTAATCAACATAATAAAAAATCATATCACTTGTATGTGCCACATCTGAAGATTCTTAGAAGGAGAGAAAAATAGTTCATCCCTTATAATTGACACAAAAGTTCATGATACCTCTTCTCTTCTTATCACTCCACGCATCAGTCATAAGTGAACAACCATTCAATGCCTATTCTTCTTCATGTGGCTTTACTTTAACCTTAGTCCTCTCCACCGCTTTTTTCAACAATGGCTCCCTTAATTTATACTAACTCAAAGGTTTCCATCTTGGTCCAAATTTACCAACTACCTCAGTAAAAATCCTAAAGCTTTCCAACTCAAAAGCATGAAAATGTATGCCCGCTTCATAAATCCAATCCGAAAAATAATATTTCACCAAGTTTGTTCTATCTTTCCAAATGGCATCTTGATATTTTTTTTTCCAGCATTTTCTTTGGTGTATTCAAAGAAGCTTTGGGATTGACTTCTGTGGCAAACTTGTCAATTGGACCAAGAGACCGCAAAGGCTTTGAGCCTAAGGCATCACTCAATTCCTCTTCTTCTGTGTTTAACCCAATCACATTGGCGCTCCTAAAAAATTCTTCTTTACGATTTTTTCACTTTTATTTTTTATTTTTGTCTATTCAATAGAATCCTTGCACTTAGGTTGATCATCAACGGAAAATTTAGAACATGGAAAAACATTCCCCTTTACGTGTCTTATGTGCTCTTTCATTCTACGAACACTTCCAACATAAACCTTGTTACATAACTTGCATCTAACCTTGTCAAAGTAAGACCAATCAACAAGTATGCCATATTACCAACCAATATCATTTGACTTCCGTTTGAGTACTATCTCACTCTGAGTCTCGGATGATGGTTGAGACTCACTTGGTGTATTAGCTGGTGCGCCTGAAGATGCCACAGAGCTAAAAAACAAATATCTCAACCAAGTGTTGCATCAAGGAATAACACATTGACAATTTGACATTGATATTAATCATAGAAAATAACATGAAGCGTAAACCCATATATTTTAAATCAAAATACAAGAAGATTCCAAAACCATTCTAGAAACTCGTTGCCCCTCTCTACAAACATATCCCATAAATTTTTGTAGCCATAACCTTAAAGTTCAGTGAACCTAACTAGAGTAACTATACTTCATACACATCAAATTCTAACTCTAATAACAATCTAAAAACACCATTCATGTATATAGCAATAACTGAGCAGTGAGAAGTCAATAACATCAAGCTTATAGTGGCTCAAAAAGAGACTAACCATACAAGAAAAACGAAAACGAAACCCAAAAACTAACAAAGAAGATCAGTAGAAAGCAAATTGATACTCTCATGCAAAGAAAATCTAAAAGTGTGAAATTATCTAAAATAAAAGAAGGGTTACCACTTAGTCAGTTACTAGTCAAGTTGAAGACATAGAAGATGATGGAAGAGATGACAGAGATGGAAAAACGATGATAAATAGGACGGATGTCAGATTTGGGGATTTCGTCGTTAATTATAGAGATATTACAGAATCTCACTCTACTTCAAATACTTAGTCTCCTAAATTATGTACATATATAGTTTCCTTATTCAATTATGTAACTAGAGTAGGAATTGTATTTCCTTTATACTAGCTTCTAGATTAACTTGGTCTCCAAGTCACTCCTGTTTATATACCTTTGATTTATGAATAATACATAAGTTTTCAATTATCTCAATAATCTATTATGGTATACGGAGCCTAGATCCAAAATCTAGGTTTCTTTCTTTTTTGTCCGCTGACCCCTCTCTCTGGTTCTCCCACCCAACGGCTTCTCCCTCCCTCTTCCAATGGCCTCAGGTGACAATTCTCCCTACCTTCTCCCTAATGTAGCCGAGCCTACAAAACCCTTGGTTGTTGTCTCTCTCTCTCTCATATCCTTAAACTTACTCCTACCAATTACATAGCCTGGAAAATACAAATTGAAGCAACTCTTATTGGCCATGATCTCTTTCAATATATCGACGGCACTCTTCTTTCCCCATCACAAACACTACCGTCGCCACCCACTGAAACACCCAAACCCGACTCCTCATCCTCCACAACCTCTAATCCCGCATACACAACGTGGTTTCATCAAGACAAGTTACATCTTGGTACACTAGGCGGCACCCTCTCCGCCCCTCTTGTCCCTCTTATATCCCAATGTCCTACTACCTTTGATGCCTGGAAAACCCTTGCCAATATATATGCCAACCCCTCTAAAATTCTTCTCAAGCAAATCAAAGATCGACTCCGTACCATCACCAAAGGCCCTCGTTCTGTTTCCAACTACATGCAAGACCTATAAACTTGTTCCAATCATTTAGCCTCACTGGGAGACCAATTGATTCTGATGACCTTGTTGATCGCATTCTTGAACAACTAAATGATCCAGACTTCAATAGTGTTGGTCATGCTGTTCATAGTCGAGACACTCCCATCTCCTTTGATGAAGTACATGAGAAACTTCTAAACCGTGAACTATCCATCAAACACCGCTCTAAAACCCTCTCTTCCTTGCCTGCCACAGTTAATCTCACCTCCAAACCCAACACTCGGACCTTCTTTCCTCCTCGCAACAACAACTCTCAATCCGGCCTCCTTCCCATACCACCCTCTCCCGCAAACTCACACCTTAATCACAACACCATTCCATTCAAAGGATGATTCTAGTGGGGTCGTACTCCGGGTCACTACTTAACTCAATGTCCACTCTTTAAAAACCAATTCCCTGGAGCCCAGCCGCCCACTCCCACCACTTCTGCACTACGGCCTGTAAACAAAAACTACTCACCCACTGCCTACAATGCCTCTTGTACTCCAGCAAATCCTCCTTCCTGGATCCTTGATAGTGGCGCAACACATCATGCCACTAATGACCTCGAGACACTTGCACTTCATTCTCCATATGATGGTACTGAAGAGCTTCTCATTGGAAATGGTTCCGGTCTCTAGATAAATAATACGGGTTCCACCTCTATCTCTACTCCTATTACTACTTTCTGTCTTAATAATGTCTTACATGTTCTCTCTCTCTCGAAATATAATCTCTATTTCTCAATTTTGTCGTGATAACAATTCGTCTATCACATTATTACCAACTGTAGACACCCCGCCTTGGACCGCTCACCCCGATTGTACATTTGATCTTGTGTTTCTCCCTATTTTAAGTGTTTCCCGTTAGTTTCTGTCACTTCCGTTAAGTTCCTGACTGAATTCGTTAAGTCCAGGGACTAAACTGAATAACAGGGCTGACTTTCTAGTCCATTATGTCAAAATTGCCTTCTCTGAGTCGCGCGCCTCCGACAGAAGGAGCCAGGCGCGCGCGCCTCCCGCCCCCAAAGCAGGAAGCGCGCGCCTCTGGGCGTCAGTTACAGATTTCTGGCCAAGATTCTCTCCCTTGCTCAATTTACAGGATTTTGCCCGGAAGGATTTCTTGGTGACTGAGTTTTGGCAACAAAAACATCTCTCTTTCACCTATAAAAACCCCCCTTTACCCCATTTTTGAGGACCTTGGATCTTTTACTCTAAAATCTTACATTTTCAACAAAGAAGCCAAATTTCTTACCTTCAAGGCATTTCCAAAGGCATTCATCAAGAAGTGTTTGAAGTCTCTCGAAGACTAGGTAAAAACCATTTCCTTCCTCTTCTCGACTTCATCTCTTTTCTCTTTCTTTTTGTTTTACCAAAGTGCAATCACCCAAATCATTTTGGGACATGACTCTAATGATCACCTCATCTCATTGAGGTTGGTTAAGGAGTTATCTCCTACATTCCAAACTCTATTTTAAAACCCCTTTTTACGATTTAAAGAAGAAGAAAAAACATTTGTCATTCATGTAGACTTTGATCAAGCAAGACCAACGTTAGTTGGGCGAGATGGGTGTTTCGGTACTTCCCATCTCGTAACTTAACCTCCGAACCTCAAACAAAGAATCTCTGTTTTCGTAATCAAAATTAGGCTATTATCAATAGGTTTTTCTTATGTTCCTCAAAACATAGGTGGCGACTCTGAACAATCTAAAAACAAGTTAGACATCCTAGGTAATTCGCGCGCTCTATCCAAGCCGTGGTTCCCCCGGGGTATCTACAGTGGCGACTCCGCTGGGGACTTTTGAGGGTTAAACTTGCATTTTGATCAAAATCTACATCTTTTCTGGGCATTCTGATTCCTGATGGGGAGGCGCGCGCTTCTGGCCTCTTCAGCCTAAGGCGCGCGCATCCCGCATCAAGGACCAGAATCGCCCGCTTCTTCATGTTCTTCATTTTCTTCTTCTGTTATTCTCCACTAATCATTTCTGCAGGGGTTACAATATACACATAGGACCAGGGCAATTCCCTGAGTCCAAAATTTGACAATCTGACATGTGTGACCAGAAGCGCGCGCCTCCCATTAGAATTGAGCCATGCGCGCGCGTCTCGTCTCAACACTTAGAGGCGCACGCTTCTGGGTTGGTTCCCAGAACAGAAACAGGTCTCAGAACAGAGCAGTGTGATGGGGGTGTGGGCACAGTTGCCTGCATCAGTGGTTATTCTGAACTTCGGACTGTTTTAATTTTGTGTTTTATTTTATCGGTCACACGGGTGATTCGAAAGTTGTAATTATGTGCTTATTTGTTTTTTTTTAGTTTTTTTTTTAAATATATAAAAAATATTTTGTCACTTGTTAGACCTCACACTACATGCACATATTCCTATGAACTGCTCACTATCGAGTCGCACAAGTTTAACCCCAAACCCGTCGAGGCCCGTCCTAGAAAGTTTCAAGCTCCACCAGACCTTGACTCTTTCGAAGCGGTCAACCTCAGCCCGTGGCGTAGTTCAAGACTACATGCCGGGGGTGACCTTTGAGCCTCATATTCAAGCCGAGCACAAGCCACACAATTCTAGTTAGGGTCTAACACTCCGTGACTCAAGTCGGTTTCCATGTACCGAGATTTCCCTAAACTAATGTCTTCAAATCATACATGCCAACTTGTTGAAACGGACGCAATAAAAATCCGTCCCCAAAAAGTGGTTATTTTGGACGAAAATAAAAATCTGTCCCCGCATGTATGCTTTACTACATTAATTTAGTTTAATCCCGATACATGTAGGATTCACAAACGCGATGGAATCCGATGAGTATATGGGACCGCGAGATGGTCTATATACTAGTGTGACGATTCCATTATTTTCTTAGAAACCCCAAAAGGAATCCATTCCCTCCGACTTATATAAAAAAAAAGAGTCTTTTCTTATGTGGTTCGAGTCGTGTGCCCAACTGTGTGTTCTAAGCCTCTTCATGGACCGCAAGTGTTACTCAAGACTGACAAGGGCCTCTTCTGCAATATAGGTTCAATTGGTACTTACAGAGTCTACCGGTATTCGGCAAATCGGTTAGTCCGTGAAGAGATCACTCCAACAGCTCCAACAGCAACCATGACCGGCAGCAGCAATACCATGTCTCTCGAACAGCTTTCAACCATGGTCCAACTCCTCCAAGAGCAAGTCTCCACCCTTAATAAGGAGGCACAAAGCAAAGACGAGATTTGGCAATCCCACCTCGACAGCCAAAGGGAGGCCCACGAGGCCGAGATGGAGCTAATGAAAGAAAAGCTCACTAATCTTGCCAAGGGGAAGAACAAAAATGACGATGATGAATCCGAGTGGTCCGAAGGTTTGTTCAAAAGTCCTTATGTCAACACCCGCACCAAGAAAGTGGGAGGGCCAAGTTCCGAGAACAATGAGCCCAAAATGGTGGATTCTATCATGGCCTACATCGACCAAAAATTCAATGGGCTCAACATGGGGAAAGGCTCCGACACAAGCCTTTATCAATCATCCATCCTCATGAGTACTATGGCAGCTCTTCCTGATAAGTTCAAGATGCCCGACATAAGCAAATTCAAGGGCAACTCTTGTCCTATGGCTCACATTGAGACTTATATTTGGGCAATGGTTCCGAAGAAGGTCTCCCCCAAGGTGATGGCTCAATGCTTTCCTCTCACTCTCGAGGGGGCGGCAAAATATTGGTATGCTACTCTCCCGCTCACCGTCCGTCTTGATTGGGACTCCGCCATGCTTGCCTTCAAGAACCAATACCAAGGCAACAACAATCACCGGCCCACAAGGAAAGAGCTAGAGAACACTACTCAATGAGACCACGAGTCCTTCATCGACTTCACAAGGAGATGGAATGATAAAATCTCCGAGATTGTGGAAAGGCCAAATACCAAGGAGCAAATTGACATCTTTCTCAAATGTCTCAAAATTGATCTCCGCACCCACCTAAGTGGGGCTTGCTATGCGGATTTCTCCCAAATGTATGAGGCGGGGGTCCGAATGGACGAGTTGCTCAAAGAAGTGAAGAAAAGTGCTCCTAGCTACCGCTACAAGGCCGCTTCCAACTCCACAAAAGAGGCCTCGGCCAACGCAGTCACTATCGATAAGGGGAATTACAAAAAGGTTCCTCCACCCCAAGGGAAGAAGTCTCGAAATGACCGTGTCTACACGCCTCTCCAAGGCATGACTCAAACCGAAGTGTTCGAAGTCCTCAAAGCAAAGGGTCAAGTCACACCCATACAAGGGTACCAACCCAAGACGGTCCACCCCAATCATGCTCACCACAAATATTGTGGCTACCACCAATATAGTGGCCACACCACCGAGGAATGCTTCGTTCTCCGTAATGTCATTCAAGATCTCATAGACAAGAAAGAATTTGTAGTGACTAATGGCGAACATGTCAATGTAATAGAGATAGGAGAACTCGAGGGGACCACCCATTCAATCCCAATTGTGAATGGGGGCCCCAATGTTATGAATAAACTTGACAATTCTTGTTATGTTGTAACTTACGATGAGGTAATGAGGGAAGTACTAGAGAATAGGAAAAAGAAGCAAGATGGGAACGTCAACATGCTAACTCGATCCGGTCGAGTCATAGCAAGCAACCCCTCCACTTCCGCACCAAGCTCCTCTTCTCAAAGGCCGCAAGCTCGCGACACTCCCGAAGATCCTCTACTTGTCCAACTCAAGAAAACTCAAGCCAACATCTCTATTTGGGACCTCATTGCATCCTCAAAGAAACACCGAGATCTTGTCATCCGCAATCTCGATGATACATCAGTTTCTCCCGATACTACTCCCGAGGACCTCACGGCAATGATCGGTCACATTCATTTCGGCAACGTCATCACTTTGCCGACATGGACCTTCCACCATTTGGTCCCGACCACAACGAGGCTATTTACCTCAAGGTACGAGCAAGGGGGAGGCCCATCTCAAGAGTCTTAGTGGACGGTGGTTCCGCACTCAACCTCATGCCTAGCCGAATCATGGGCATACTGGGACTTAAGGACTCCGATTTGAAGCCTTCTACTCAAGTAATCCGAGGTTATGACAGCACCGCCCGTACAGTCATGGGCATGATCGAAATAGACATTGAGTTTGGGAGCATGGTCATGTCCGTACCATTCCAAGTGCTTGACATCCCGGCCTCGTTCAACTTACTTTTGGGTCGACCATGGATTCACAGTTCTAATTCCGTCCCGTCAACTCTCCATCAATGTATCAAAATCCGAAATGGTGATGAAATAGTGACCGTCATGGCTGAAAACGTCACTATCCACAGAAAAGGTGAGCCCGTCCACCAAGTTCAGCATGGGTTACCAGAATCCACTCTCTCCGGCGTCTCAATCAACGCCATTGACAAAGAAGGGGGAAACGGATCATGGACCCCCAGCAATCACAAAGTCCTCCGCATGATGAGGAATATGGACTACTTCCCTAGTTTAGGCCTAGGGAAATATCAACAAGGAATCCTGCATCCTGTGCAAGTCCCATTTGTCAAGAACACATTCGGTTTGGGGTACGAGCCTTCCAGAGAAGACTTGAAGCAAGAGCAAGAAATCAAGAATGAAAGGGCTCGAGCTCGTAAAGAAGGCCGTCGTTATGAGGTCCCTAATCTAAGGCCTTACCGCAAGACGTTGAATGGCTATTTTGTCTGCCAAGGGGAAGACGTTCCATACATGATCTTTCCCGAGCCATGGGTTAACAATAAGGGTGTCAAAAAGCCCGGTCTCGAAATCTTCTCCGATTGTGAGATCCAGAAATCCGAAAGGGAACCAACTCCCGTGTCGCCCCGTGAATGGTGGGGAAGGAAGGTGACTATAGAGTCCGAGACAGAAATCATCGCGGGGGAAGAACTGACAGATTTAGCCTCCATGTTCGAAGAGCTTGCCATAATGAATGAATGCCAAGTCAACGCCATCCATGACACCGTCATCATGAATGAGACTATCAGTGAGATCCCGCCAAGCTCTGAGCCGATCAACAATTGGTATTCTACGAAGGACTCATGGTATCCGAGGAATTCTTAGTCCAAGAAATGGGATGCATACCCCGCACAGCCACAAAGGAAGAGCATCTCACACTTACTTTTGAGTCCGAGAGTGTCTCTAATACCCTCACCCAAGAGGATTTGGAAGCCATAGCCGAGCGTGTGTTTCCTTTCTTTGCTAATGAAAAATTGATATTTCTGAGTACCCTGAGATTGCAAACATCATAAATGATGAATTAACTAATAATGAACTTAACGAACAAGTTAATAACGATTCAAATTATGATGAAATAGACCACGAAAACACAACATACTTAAATGAACTTGCTCAACAAGTCCGTAGTCGTGGTGAAAATGGTCCAGAGGCTGACGAAGAATTGCATGTTGTTAATCTGGGTACCGAAGAAGAACCAAGAGAAACTAAGATCGGAAGCTTCTTCAAGGGGGACAACAGAGACAGATTGACTGCACTACTACGGGAGTTCGTGGATGTGTTCGCATGGTCATACAAAGACATGCCGGGTTTGGACAGAAAGGTAGCGGAGCACAGAATTCCGATCAGAGAAGATGCTAGGCCGGTAAAACAGAAACTCAGAAAGATCAAGCCAGAATGGTCTCTGCAAGTCAAAGAAGAGATCGAGAAGCTCCTCAGTGTGGGTTTCATCAAGGTTATTGAGTATCCGACTTGGCTAGCCAACATTGTGACAGTCAGAAAGGCAAACGGCAAGGTTCGAGTTTGTGTGGACTTCCGGGATTTGAACAAAGCTTCCCCAAAAGATGATTTTCCACTCCCTAATATCGACATGCTGGTCGACTCCACTGCTGCCTACGGGGTTCGCTCATTCGTGGATAGGTTCGCTGGGTACAATCAGATTCTCATGGCCGAGGAAGACCAACATAAGACAGCCTTCACAACACCGTGGGGTACCTTTTGCTACACAGTCATGCCATTTGGGTTAAGAAACGCTGGGGCTTCCTACCAAAGAGCCGTGACAGACTTGTTCCACGATATGATTCACAAATAAATCGAGGTCTATGTGGACGACATGACATTCACTCCAAAGGGACCGATGGTCAACATTTAATCGATCTCCGCAAGTTCTTCGAAAGGCTTCGTCAACACAAGATGAGGCTCAACCCTGCAAAGTGCACGTTCGGGGTTATCTGAGGAAAAGTCCTTGGTTATATGGTCACTGAAAGGGGAATTGAAGTAGACCCCTCCAAAATCAAGGCAATCATTGACATGCCTCCTCCAAAGACGCAGAAAGAGATCAAAGGTTTCATGTGCAGACTGCAATACATCAGTCGGTTTGTGCACCAACTCACTTCCATGTGCGAGCCAATCTTCAAGCTACTCAAGAAGAATGTGGCTTTAGAATGGACCGACGCGTGCCAAGAAGCCTTCGACCAAGTGAAGCATTACTTAACGTGCCCTCCTGTTCTAGTTCCGCCGCACAAGGAGAAGCCTCTTTTGCTCTATCTCACTGTCAATGATGAAGCCCTAGGGGCTATGTTAGCACAAGAGCAACAAGAGTCCACAAAGGAGAATGCCATTTATTTTGTCAGTCGCCGATTCCAGGGAGGCGAAAAGAACTACTCTGTCTTAGAGAAGTCATGTGCAGCATTGGTTTGGGTTACTCAAAAGCTCAAACACTATATGGAAGCTTTTCCGATCAAGCTAGTAGCAAAGGTGGACCCGCTCCGCTACATCTTCGAGAAGCCTTTCATGTCAACAAGAATAGCCAAATGGTATTTCATGCTCGCCGGCTATGATATCACTTACGTCACACTAAAATCCGTCAGGGGGAAAGTGTTCAGTGACCAGCTTGCCGAATTCCCGTGTGACGAAGTGAAGGGGGAAGACGTATAGTTCCCCGACGAGCATTTAATTTGTACTGCAACCGAGGAAAATAAGTGGCAACTTTTTTTCGATGGCGCCGCCAATAAACACGGTTTTGGTATAGGGGTATTGCTCGTCGATCCAAAAGACATCTACACTCCCATTGCCATCCGTATGGAATTCGAAGCTACCAACAACATTGCCGAGTACGAAGCATGCATAGCAGGGCTCGAAGCAGCTCTCGAAAGAAACGTCACGGAACTAGAAGTATTCGGCGACTCTTTGCTCCTTATCAATCAGCAATCGGGTAAATGGCGAATCCAAGACCCGACCCTCGAACAGTATGGTCAGCACCTTGAAGAATTGGTTGAACAATTCCAAGAGATCACTTTTAACTACCTGCCAGGGGATAAAAATCTCTTCGCCGATGCACTGGCCACCATAGCTTCATTAGTCGAAATGCCCAAAGGGAAAATGGTGAAGCCTTTCAAAATTGCCCGAAGGAACAGTCCGGCGTACTGCATGAGTATCGAGATCAACGAGGTTCAAACAAACTCTCCGTGGTATTCGGATATCATGAATTTCCTCAAAGATGGCACTTATCCCGAGAATAGCAATAAGAAGTCTCAAGCGGCTCTGCAAAGGTTAGCCTCTCGGTACGTACTGATTGGAGACCGAGTCTACAAAAGGCACCACGACGGGATCAATCTCTTATGCGCCAATGAGGCCGAAGCTCAAGAGATAATGTGTGAAGTGCACGAAGGAGAGTGTGGACCCCACATGAATGGGTTTATGCTAGTCAAGAAGATACTCCGCATTGGTTACTATTGGAGCACTATGGAACGAGATTGCATCGAGAAAGTCAAAAGGTGTGCCAAATGCCAATTCCATGCTAATCTGCAGCATGCTCCACCCTGACAACTTTACAACATGGTCACACCTTGGCCTTTCTCTTGTTGGGGGATAGACATCATCGGTAAAGTCCATCCTGCCGGGAGCAATGGGCAGTTATTCGTCCTACTAGCCGTCGATTACTTCACAAAGTGGGTCGAAGCACAAGCCTATCGGACCCTCAACGCCAAGAAAGTGGCCGAATTTGTAAAGATTAATATCATGTGCCGATACGGCGTGCCTCATGAAATCATTTCCGACAACGGCTCTCACTTTGAGAAGGAAATGGATGCACTTTTGGTAGAATACAAGATCACCAAGCACAAGTCATCTCCTTACCGTCCCCAAGCAAATGGCGCGGTCGAAGCAGCAAATAAGACCATCGAGACCATCGTCAAGAAAATGGCCTCAACAGGAAGGGATTGACCCGAGAAGCTACCATTGGCATTATGGGGCTACCGCACATCAATACGGTCAGCAACAGGAGAAACTCCTTATGCGTTAGTCTATGGTTCTGAAGCCGTGCTCCCAATCGAACTCGAAGTCCCATCTCTACGGGTCCTCCTCGAGAATCAAGTCAACTAGGTCGACTGGATGCAAAGTCGATATGAACAGCTAGCCTTACCCGACGAGAAAAGGCTAAGAGCACTCAAACGCACAAGGGCGTATCAGCAAAGGATGGCAAGAGCTTTCAACAAAAAGGTGAAGCCTCGAACATTAATGTGGGAGATTTGGTCTTAAGAAAACATCCTCCTAACGCCATGAATCCCCTGGGGAAATGGGGACCCCGATGGATCGGTCCGTACGTGGTCAAGAAGATACTAAGCGGCGGTGCAGTCCGACTCGTGGACTTAGATGGTGACCAGCTGCCAAAGGAGGTCAACCTCGACAAGCTCAAGAGGTTCTATGCTTAATAAACAAAGACCATTAAAAAAAAAAAAAAATCGCTCGCTAGGTTGAAAACCCGCAAGGGCAGCCTAGGCAAAAATTAGAGCACGTGCAAAAAAGAAGCCCGCTAGATTGAAAACCCGAAAGGGCGGTCTAGGCAAAAAATAGGGTGCACAAAAAAAAAATGGTCTTCGTTTGTTTGAACTACGGAGACCTGAGCCTCCCAACTGGAGGAACGTAGGCAACCTTCGGGTGCGGTCTAAAACATATCAAAAATACCCAATTCACTTCAAATAACAAGATGCAATTTTTATTCA
Organism: Campanula takesimana; assembly: GCA_026119855.1. Lineage (NCBI taxonomy): Eukaryota > Viridiplantae > Streptophyta > Magnoliopsida > Asterales > Campanulaceae > Campanula > Campanula takesimana. The sequence continues at coordinate 2,202,936 of JAOWBW010000008.1, read as the reverse complement.
TTCAATGAATTATTCAAGCCATTACAACGGATTTATTGAGCAACAAAAGACATCAAAACATTAAATCCTAAAACAAAGTGGTCTAATTGCAATCTCTTAGGGTACTAAGAAAAATCCAATTTTCTCTTAGCCTTCAAAGGACCACCCGATCGTCTCTCAATCCTTTTCTTCTTGGATAACGGAGGAGCACTAATACGCACCGAAACCTTCTGTGTTGCGGGACGTCTCTTGGCATAAAAGTCATCCAAAGGAGTACCAAAGGGGTCAGCAAGAATGTTACTCGAATCAACAGCAGCCTCCCTATATCTCAAAGCACTGCTAGGCTCAAAACCCTTTCCCAACAACTCGGCACGAAGCACATCGACCCAAGTGATGCCACGGTAAAGGGTGCCAAACAAATAATCCAAGTAGATCTCGGGAAGGAAGACACTCCCCCGATGCAGAGGAGCAAAAGTCCAACGGTTGCGATCATCTCCCCAAACCGACTGAAGCTCACTCGAGAAGTCCGGACCCATGTAAGCAACTGGGCGAAGCCTTCCGTCCCTCGGAAAAGGAATTATCTGTTGGTGACCAAACTGCCGCAGAACCCGCTCTGGCTGGTAAAATGACGAATCTCTCAAGCCGGGTACAACCACGTGCTGAAAACCAAGAGTCCATTCCACAAAAGGGCGAAGAACCCAACAAGGAGGGCACCACTCAATATCAACGGTTACCCGAGAGGCAAAGAACTTCTTCCAACCATCTTCAGATAAATCCCGGACCAACAACTTCCTCCTATGAACTGCAAAAGGAGACAAATCACCATCCGGGGAATAAATCTTGAAGTGCTCTCGGAGCCATATGGTCAAAAGCAAAGGGCTTCCCCGACACATCTTGTCCGTCCTATGTAACTCATCAAGGCCGTGCAACGTCTCCCCTACAATAAGAGGGATTATACTAAATTGTTGCTCATTGGCTTGCAAAATAATCTCAGCCAACTGCACATCCGCAGTCCCGAAAGGTGTAACAAACAGTACTTCACTAAAGAGACAAGCGGCCATGGCATTCCTTTTGAAAGATTGAACCACCGGATCCTCCGAGTGTAAACTGAAGAACATCGGCAACTCAGTTATGTCAATCACAGTACCGTGCAACATCTTCCTCACGTCCTCAACAGGGAGATTCAGTGACTCAACCCAAGAGTCAATGGCACCACGGTGATATTTAGGGACGGAAATCCGACCGGCCAAAGGCATACTAAGGATGGCCCCGAAATCATCAACAGTCGGCACCATTTCATTAGCTGAAAAGTTGAAGGTATGGCTGTCGCAATCCCAGAAAGCCGCGGCAGCTCTCAACAAATCCCAATCCGGCTTCAACGTCCGCAAAGTGAAAAGAATTCGGAACCCGAAGTCTTTAATGAAGGCCTTCTTGGGATGGGTCTTGAAAGAATACACAAAAGTGCCCAAGTCCTTTTCATACCCACTAACAACCTTGGCATCAAGGACAAAAGAATTGGAAGCCATAGAAAATGTTGATTACAAGCAAAGTTAAGCAATAATATGATGTTCAAAAACGGCAGAAATGAGCTGTGAGAATCAAGTGGTCGAACAGAAGATGATATTATAGCTGTTGGGGGTTCTTTTGGCCAGCAAATGTCAAGCCCGGAATTCTGCCTCCCAGACGCGCGCACCACCCGCCAGCGGTCTGAAATGCACGCGCGTCCCAAGCCTACAGAGGAAAGCGCGCGCCTCCCAAGTCTAGATCACTTCAGAAAAGGCCTTGTCAGAGATCTCCAGCCTAAATCAAAACACAGCCCCTGTCCTCGGACACCCAGTTGGGCACACCTTCTTCTGGTCCGCCCTTAAGGCATGTCAAAGATTGAAAGTGGGATAGAAACTCCCACTCAAAAGTAGGCTGTCCTTCTCCAGATTCCAAACTCCCTAAGTTCTGTCACAGGTGACATACCCCCCTCAAGGGTCAATCTCAACATTTCATCCCCAGCAGGAATATTTTTCTGGTCGCGGTCAACTGTGCCCGCACCCCCACAAGTCAAAAAAGTCAAGTGTGACTCCAAGTGGCACGCGACTTCAAAGCAATATTTCATCAACGAATTTCACTAACGGATTCGTCAACAAAGGTTCACTAACGGCCTCTCCAAGGGTTCACTAACGGCCTCATCAACGAATTTCACTAACGGATTCGTCTCCAAAGGTTCCCTAACGGCCTCCTTGAAGGTTCACTAACGGCCTCATCAACGAATTTCACTAACGGATTCGTCTCTAAAGGTTCACTAACGGCCTCTCCAAAGGTTCACTAACGGTCTCATCAACGAATTTCACTAACGGATTCGTCTCCAAAAGTTCACTAACGGCCTCCTCAAAGGTTCACTAACGGCCTCCTCAAAGGTTCACTAACGGCCTCATCAACGAATTTCACTAACGGATTCGTCTCCAAGGGTTCACTAACGGCCTCATCAATGGATTTCACTAACGGATTCGTCTCCAAAAGCTTCACTAACGGCCTCTTCAAAGGTTCACCAACGGCCTCACCAACGGATTTCACTAACGGATTCGTCTACAAGGGTTCACTAACGGCCTCATCAACGGATTTCACTAACGGATTCGTCTACAAGGGTTCACTAACGGCCTCATCAACGGATTTCACTAACGGATTCGTCCTCAAAGGTTCACTAACGGCCTCCTCAAAGGTTCACTAACGGCCTCTTCAAAAGGTTCACTAACGGCCTCATTCAACATATTCAGCCGGAAGGTTCACCTAACGAATCATTCCACCCCCTCTATCGACAAAAGCCGCTCACACAGGGAGCGCACTACTATCTCTCGCAATTTCAAATTCCTGCTTTCATCGAGTCTTTGATTTTTTTTTCTTGGTGATGTCCTCGGTGGGTGTTTTTAACTTTCGTCGACGCGTTTTGCTTTGCAATCCACGTCGCCGAAGGGCTCTGTAGACACCCCGCCTTGGACCGCTCACCCCGATTGCACATTTGATCTTGTGTTTCTCCCTATTTTAAGTGTTTCCCGTTAGTTTCTGTCACTTCCGTTAAGTTCCTGACTGACTTCGTTAAGTCTAGGGACTAAACTGAATAACAGGGCTGACTTTCTAGTCCATTCTGTCAAAATTGCCTTCTCTGAGTCGCGCGCCTCCGACAGGAGGAGCCAGGCGCGCGCGCCTCCCGCCCCCAAAGCAGGAAGCGCGCGCCTCTGGGCGTCAGTTAAAGATTTCTGGCCAGGATTCTCTCCCTTGCTCAATTTACAGGATTTTGCCCGGGAAGGATTTCTTGGTGACTGAGTTTTGGCACCAAAAACATCTCTCTTTCACCTATAAAAACCCCCCTTTACCTCCATTTTTGAGGACCTTGGATCTTTTACTCTAAAATCTTACATTTTCAACAAAGAAGCCAAATTTCTTACCTTCAAGGCATTTCCAAAGGCATTCATCAAGAAGTGTTTGAAGTCTCTCGAAGACTAGGTAAAAACCATTTCCTTCCTCTTCTCGACTTCATCTCTTTTCTCTTTCTTTTTGTTTTACCAAAGTGCAATCACCCAAATTATTTTGGGACATGACTCTAATGATCACCTCATCTCATTGAGGTTGGTTAAGGAGTTATCTCCTACATTCCAAACTCTATTTTAAAACCCCTTTTTACGATTTAAAGAAGAAGAAGAAGAACATTTGTCATTCATGTAGACTTTGATCAAGCAAGACCAACGTTAGTTGGGCGAGATGGGTGTTTCGGTACTTCCCATCTCGTAACTTAACCTCCGAACCTCAAACAAAGAATCTCTGTTTTCGTAATCAAAATTAGGCTATTATCAATAGGTTTTTCTTATGTTCCTCAAAACATAGGTGGCGACTCTGAACAATCTAAAAACAAGTTAGACATCCTAGGTAATTCGCGCGCTCTATCCAAGCCGTGGTTCCCCCGGGGTATCTACACCAACCTCTTTTGTCATAAAGGATCTTCATACGGGGGAAATTCTTCTTCAAGGTCCAACTAAATCCTGTGTCTATGAGTGGCTTCCCACCTCACCAATTATCCAGTTTACTTTAGTTTCTACTTCCAATTGGCATCATAGATTAGGTCATCTGTCATCTAGTATTTTAGGTCATATTAGCAGCTCTTTTAATTTATGTATTCCTTCTTCAGCCAGTTTTAATTGCAATTCATGTGATTGTAATAAGAGTCATAAACTCCCTTTTTATTTTAATACAATTGTTTCTACTGGACCTCTTGATGTTATTTATAGTGATGTTTGGACATCTCCCATTTTCTCCTTTGATGGCTACAAATACTACATAATTTTTGTAGACCACTTCTCTAAATACATATGGTTCTACCCACTCAAACACAAAAATAATGCTTTCCCTATCTTCAAAAACTTCAAATTACTTGTCGAAAAATTCTTCAAACGTCCCATTCTCACTGTCTACAGTGACAACAGAGGTAAATATCTAGGCCTTCGCTCCTTTCTAGTCCAACATGGTATTTCTCATCTCACCACTCCTCCTCATACACCTGAACATAATGGTTACTCAGAACGCAGACAGCGCCATATTATTGAAACTGGACTAACTCTTCTCACTCACTCTTCTATGCCTCACAAATTTTGGCCGCTAGCCTTTGCCACCGCCTGCTATCTCATAAATCGAATGCCAACTCCCACTCTCAATCTTCTCTCCCTATTAGCCAAACTTCATAAACTCAACCTTAACTATCTCAAACTCAAAATCTTAGGTTGTCTGTGCTATCCGTGGCTCCGTCCATACACCTCCATAAACTTTACTCTCGCTCCAAACCATGTGTCTTTGTTGGCTACTCTGCCACCCAAAGTGCTTACTATTGCCTTGAGCCCACGTCCCATAAAATTTATGTCTCCCTCCATGTCAAATTCGTTGAAACATCCTTCCCTTACTCCTCCCTCACTACTGTGAATCCTACTAATCCCACCACATCCGATTGGTGCACCCATCATCTACCAATTCTCTCTCACCCTCAACCTACTCCCCCTATACCTCTGCCTAACCCAGTCTGACCACTTACAGCGCGGCCGGACCACTCCCCAACTCGCCTGAATCCCCTCTTAACCTGACCAAATCTGTACCTTCTCCTCCCATTACACACACTTCACCCACCAGTACTATACCTAGCACCCCCACAACGGAAACACCATTATCACTCCTTGACTCCACCTCTCTGTTAGTACCTAACCTGAAAATGAGTTATTTGGTATTCCAAAACTCACAGGGACCTCTCAGGTATTTACAAAATGCGCAAGACTTATCCAGGATTTCTCGAAAAGCCCAGATAAGAAGATATTCTTGCTGATCGGATGAGGGATCGAAGATAGACATTATCTAGGGTTTATCCAGAGTCCATATTGATCAGATCCTTGGGAACCGAGCCAATCTCCAGGATCGGCCGGGCGGCCACATGTTCCGGCCGGGCGGCCACTTCCTCCAGGTCAATATTTCCTATAATTAGGTGACCTCAGTTCATAATTAAAACACGAAAAAACCACAACTTTCTCCTTGATTTCCACAGTCAATACTGATGGCAGAACTCTCTTTCCAAGCCTTTCTAGAAATTCTGGAGTGCTGACGAATCTACGCTAAAGATTCGGCTTCGTTCTTGGTAAGATTGGTAAGGATTCTATATGTTTTCTTAGTTTAGATCTGATTAATGATAGTTTCATGATGTTTATACACCTATATTCATATGATTCATAACGTGTTCTTCATGTTCTTACAAGAATTCATAATATGGTCTATGACTAGGGTAGCGATCTTCATGCTTATGTGTTTTCTCATATATGTTCATGATGTTCTTATTATTATGCTAGATCTTCTACTTACCACGCGTAACATGTTGGATCTAATGTTTTATTCCATATTCATATGCATAGCCGATGATAATCCACGAGATCTAGGAACTACTTCTAAACCCTTAACTTTAGGTAATTATTCCCATGATCAATAACTCTCCTATGATGAAGGTGATGAATACACATTGATCTTATCAATGGTATAATCATTATTCTAGGATGGGATCATCTTGCATGTTTCTTTCTCCTCCCCCTTCATTATGCATGATCCCTCTTCTTCTATCTATTCCGATTATGTGCGAACTACGTCGACCTGAGATTCTCAAACGAGAGGAACATAGGCAATCTTCGGATCCGGTCTAAATCACTAACACACTACTAACACCTTCATCATGATAGAAAGTCCGATTCATCGGGCGATAGGAATGATAACGTAATATTCTTCTTTTATCGTAACTTGACCCCCGAACCCTCTCTGTTAAGCTTTTCTCAATGTTTTAGCTTGATAAAAACAACATGGTGACTCTTAATAAAGTTAAATGCCAACTTGAATATCCTAATCCCATAGAAAAGATAAATAAAGATAAATAAAAGAAAGACTTCCCGTGCGTTGCCCACATTCGGAAAGGGGTATTCACACTCTCCTATAGTCAATATAGCCCCAGCTTCATCATCAACCCATTCCCCCAATTCTTCACCTACCCCACTTCATCGTCCAGTCACCTACTTCAAAATAACATTACCAAACCAATCCAAAAACTAAATCTCCATACCTCTCTCACCTCATCTTCACCATCTGAACCAACCACTATCACTCAGGCTCTTAAAAGCCTCACTTAGAGAGCAACCATGCAAGCTGAATACGATGCTTTCATACACAATCATACCTGGGATCTTGTCCCTCCTTCCTCCTCTCACAATCTCATTGGTTGAAAATGAATCTTTCGCACTAAATATAACCTGGATGGCTCTATCTCCTGTCACAAAGATCATTTAGTTGCAAAGGGATTTCATCAGTGACCCAGTCTAGATTTCTTTGAAACCTTCAGCGTATCGTAAAACCTACCACCATTCACACTATTATCTCTATTGCAACCATGAATTCCTAGCCTATCTGACAAGTTGACATAAACAATGCTTTCCTTAAGGGTACCCTTACTGAAGATGTCTATATGGAAAACCCCCCATGATTTGTTAGTTCTTCCCATCCTACTCATGTGTGTAAACTTTGTCAAGCCATCTATGGTATTAAACAAGCCCGCCGTGCTTGGTACAATGAACTCAAAAGCTATCTTCTTTCTATTGGCTTTCGCAACTGTGTCTCTGATTCCTATCTCTTTGTTCTTAAACATGGTTCTGACATCATCTATCTCCTAGTATACGTTAATGACATTATCATCACTGGGTCTAACTTTAAACTCTTAAATGTCTGAACTCGGTCCCCTTTCCTACTTTCTGGGTGTTGAAGTATTACCTCATCCTTAAGGTCTTTTTCTCTCTCAACAAAATATATTCATGACATCCTCACTCTTTTCAAAATGTCTGATGCAAAGCCTGTCCCCACTCCCATGGTCGTCCATCCGAGTCTCTCTCTCTCGGGTATACCTCTCTCCAATCCCTCTGAGTACCGTGCCTTAGTTGGGAGCTTACAATATCTATCTCTTACTCGTATTTATATTTCTTATGTTGTTAATCGTCTCTCTCAATTTATTTAATGTCCCACCGAAGATCACTGGGCTGCCCTCAAATGAGTTCTTTGTTATCTTATGGGTACCTCCTCTTAATCTCTCTTGCTTCGTCATTCGTCCTCTTTTACTGTTCATGCATTCACTGATACTGATTGGGCAGGAGACAACGATTCTTTCCTTTCTACCTCTGTTATATTGTTTATTTGGGACGAAATCTGATCTCATGGATCTCTTGGAAATAACGTACCCTCGCTCATTCCTTGACTGAGGCTGAATATCGGGTAGTTGTCGCCACTACTGCAGAAATTATGTGGGTACAAAATCTTCTCAAGGAACTTTCGGCCCCTTGCACACGTACGCCAACCATATGTGATAACTTAAGAGCTACATATGTTGTTGCTAATCCAAAGTTCCATTCCAAAATGAAACATCTTAGTCTGGATTATCACTTCGTTCGTGAACATGTATAAAGTGGGACACTTCGGGTAACACACATATCTAGTGGAGATCAATTGGCCGACACACTAACTAAACCTCTGGCTCGTGCTTCTTTTGATACTATTTTATCCAAGATTGGCCTCATCTCTCGACTGTCCATCTTGCGGAGGCGTGATAGAGATATTACAGAATCTCACTCTACTTTCAAATATTTAGTCTCCTAAATTATGTACATATATAGTTTCCTTATTCAATTATGTAACTAGAGTAGGAATTGTATTTCCTTTATACTAGCTTCTAGATTAACTTGGTCTCCAAGTCACTCCTGTATATATACCTTTGATTTATGAATAATACATAAGTTTTCAATTACCTCAATAATCTATTAGTTAAGCTCTAGTTGAGTGAAATTTCAAATGGAGAGAGTCTGACACTGAGATATCTAGATTTTTTTTTGTTTCAATATTCTTTATGTTGAATTGCCAGTGACTTCATTTCATCAGTAGAATTAAAAAAAATACAAATCCCTTAGTGTTTCTTGGCAGCACCCAAGCCGCTTAGATGGTGCCTAACCCTCCAAGAACGCCTCGCCGGCGATCAACCCTAGCACTGCCTAGTATCTTCTAGCACCGCCTACCCTATTGAACGCTGAATTTAGCCGATTTGAAGGAATTCGCGGCGAGATGAAGCCGCCTAGGCCGATTTTTAGAATACTGTTTATAATAAGAAATAAATGTTTACAATTATTAAATATTTTGCATGATTATTATAATAATTAATGTTCTTAGTTATTTATGAAAAACTAGTATAAGTTTAATGGATAATCATTAGACGATCAAGTGCGTGAAGATACAGATTAAACTTGTGGGTACTTTGTTGAAGAACAAGGTACTGGATTTACCCTTTATGAAATTTTTGTTCTGGTCAAATGTCATAATCAAATCTCAAAATAGTTATATCATTTGAATCCTTATACCTAAGGTTATCATGGTCTTCCACCTGTTTGACACAATCAAATGTGATCCTTAACCGGGTAATTATAATGGCTATGATTGGCATGATTGTATTCTTGTAGGGAAGAATGAGAAGCCAAGATGGGATTTTTCCCTTTATATGAGAAATATCTGTTGGGCCCATCTATGACTAAGATTAATAGAATGTGTGGCCGCAGTCAAATGAATTGATGGAGATCAATATCGTTTGCTTTAAAATATACTTAGGATCAAGAAAGCATTGGAAAATATAAGTTGACAATGACCATGACTTATGTCCAATATAATATCGTATGACAAATGAATTATGATTTATTCTGGATATTTACATTATTTGGGTAGTCGTAGTGTCTTGCTAGAGACCAACTATGATAAATGAACTTAGCTCATTGACAACATAATATAAACATATAGGGTCACACATAAAGAAAGAATCATGAAACAGGCTAAAATCTAGCTCTAGACTATTGGCACGGCCGAGCACTTAAAGTGACACGCTCGTGCGCAGGGTGCACTGGCTGCATGGCTGTGCTCATTCCTTTGCATGACCATGACAGCAATGCTTTAATAGCATGATCAGAGTTTGACTGCAAGCACAGTCATGCTCCTGAAAGGGCATGAGCGTGCACGACATTCTGGCTGGGTCGGCGGCTACAACGAAAGCAGGGACTAAGAATCCCTACAGGTTGAGACAAGCGAGTATAAATACTCCCTTCTCTTATTGTTTTTCTTATTGGTCGATTTTAATTTTTTTATTGAGAATCAATAAAAATATCAAGAAAATCAAATAGCCTAAAAGATTAGAAAACCAGTTTTTAAATTCCGGATCTAACAATCCTATCAAGAATAGTTCTTGAGCTCGTTTGCGTGTGGATACCAATAGAGTGTTTTCACTTTTCAACACCTTTTGTCTTATATTTAGGATTAACGCTACAAGGGTTAGTACTCTTTATTCTTCATCAGTTAAGTAAGGTCTGTAAGTGTTAAGTAAGGTCTGTAAGTAATGCCATATATAGAAGAAGAGCGAAAAAGAATTATTCTAGCATAGATCTTGGTTTGGGTTTCGATACTTTTGTTGTTTCACCTACTTGTAATAATTAAGAGTCCTACTTTCTATTTTGGTACGTCCCAGAGTAAGAGTCTCATTTCTAAAATGACAAAGAATCTTTACTATTCACCCACTCATTCTCTCTCATACTTTATTTTTATACTCACAATACCAATCAACTTACTATTCCCTCATACTCATTCTCTCTCTTACTTTACTTTTTACACTCACAACACTTAAATCACTTCTATCATTTCTTAATCTCCGTGCATTTAAGAGGTAGGACTCTTACTCTGGGACAGAGGTAGTATTTTAATTTTATCAAGTTAAATACATATGTAGTTATATGATCTAGAATGATTTGAATATTTAAAATATTGAAATTTTATGTGTTTTGTTTGAGAAACGATTATATGAGATATATTCTAAATATTTTATGAGATTGCACGATTAATATGATTAATCAATTTATTGATTATAAAATTCTTTAATATGATTGTTAAAGTGACAATTATTGATCTAGTACATCAAAGAACAAATTGTTTGTTTATAGGATTTGATATCTGTATTAATATGATTAATATGAATATTAGAACCATTATTGGATCATGATTTTAAGAAATAGTGGGCGTGCAATTCACGTGCGATGCATGTGCAATCTGTGTGTAGATCGTGTGTATCGCACTGGCAAGTATGGAAACAGTTGTGCAGTCCGTGTGCAATTCTTGTTCACTGCATGTACAATTTGGTTTCAGCTGTATGGCACAGTCGTGTCAACACGATCGTGAAAGGGTTGACACTGTCATGCCACATTTAGTGCACGACCGTGCATCCAATGTAGAGTGTAGAATTGTGTTTTTTTTTTTTTTCGAAATATTATTATTGATGCATTACTGAATATCGTTCCTAGAGTAGGAATTTATGAAAAACCTCATGTTTATATTATGTTCACATAATTTTTCATCCATTAATTAATATAATTAATTATGATTAATGCCCTTGTTACATATTTATATTATGTACATATAAATATGATGTATTGCTATATGATAGAATCCTCATGAAACATTTTAAGTTTGTGTCATCCATGATTAAAACACTTGATGTATCCAGATCGTATAAATGTGGTTGTTGACCTCACAAGGCATATTGTACTATATTGGTGACGCGAGATGAGAAAAGAGTAGTTCTTATTTGTTTAAAGTGATTAAATTTAATAGGTTATCAAACTTACATATTTCCAACACTTTTCCTTGCTACCATCTCTAGAATATGCTTCGTCTATCCCTCAATATTTTAGGTCTTTTTAATCTTCTACTTCATCTTGTATTCAACTAAACTATACGTGATGGTGATGGGCATGTCGGGTTTCTGTAGGAGCCATTGTTCAACACACTGCAATAAGTTAAAGAAACACATTTAGTAAATGATCTTGTAGTTAAATTGAACTGAAGTTGAGTTAAGAAGAAACTGTACAGCTCGATGAAATGTATGTATACAGGGAAGACGTACAATGATATCTCCAATCCCTAGAATATCAAGGCATATGATACAGTCTTCTATACCTCGAGTCTTTACCATGCACAAAACAATTTGTTTTGTTTGTTCTTTTCAAAATAAAATGAAACACAACAACAAAGAAGAACATTGATGTACCTTTATGTCTTCTACTCCTACTGTAGATCAGGGCATTATGTTAATTTGAAGAACATGTGCGATACGCGGATGCAACCTGATCGTATTCACGTGCAGTAAAATCGTCAACATCAGAAGTGTAAACGATGTATAGAATACCCACAAAAATGTTATAGGAGATAGTGATTTGTGCTCCAGATGGTATAGTGTCATCTCCAAAAATGCCTGCCCCTCCCTCGAAAAAAGATCTTGAAGATAGATGAAGAACAAAATTATCTTACAACTAAAATATATAGCTAGAGAAATTAAAAGAAAAAAAAATTAATGCATAAAGGTAAAGAGACTTACCAGTAGGTACCTAATATGTAGTAGTAGTAGGTACCTAATATGTAGTAGTAGGTCGATCCCAACATCATCTGGCATGTTGTGAGAGAATTTTGCTCTCGCAATAGTAAAGACGATGTACCTATAATCTGCAAACATATCACTATATAGTGGTATGATAGACAAACACAAAAGGTTAATTAAGAGTACCTTTTACTCCTTTTGTGATATATATATGTGCTGATGAGCAAAGAAATAAGGATATATAGTTCCTCATTAAGATATCATGAAATAATGGATGTTTTTGGACTCGCATTGTTTCTTAAGTAAGCATAAATTGTTTTCTTATTTTCATTTAAATTTTGATGGGTTATAAGTAAAAAAATACATATTTTATTTTATCAAGAACATTTATAGTTTAACGGATAGAATATATAGGTTTTTGTTCATAGATTTAATGTTCAGAGGACATATTAAGTAGAATAGTCACACACACCTTACTGCACACATTTTGTGCAATTATTAAAGCAATGTCGGATGAGATAAGACGGGTAATGGAGCTGACAACGGTGGTGACACCTATGCGACCACCTAGCGCTCGAACAATCGGGTGCTGATCCAGAACTACGGAAACAAATCATTTAAAAGATACGAACAATTACAAGTATAATAACACGAGATTTATAATGTTCTACATGTTCCTAAAAATGTAGGTATTTGTTCAAGGAATAAATATAGTTTAGTCATTCTAGTAATTAGTTCGATAGAGACATGATTTTTTTTAAATGAGACCGATACTACATTCTCATGATACATGGGCAATTTTTTCGCATATATTTATTCTATAATATTGCAGAGGGTGCACTTGAGATGCACTAAGAGGCACTTTATATGCACTAAGAGTACACTTTAGATGCACTAAAAGTGCACTTTATATGAACTAGGGGTGTATTCCATTTGCTCTTTTAGTGCAAGTTAAAGAAAAACCTAATATAGCTTGCACAATCTCTTGATTTAGACAAATAACACAATCATCAATAGATATCTTTCTTGAGACTTGATTATTCAAAAAATATTAAATAATTTTTTTCATTAGTTATATTTTAAAAGCAAAGGATATCAATGTGGTACCTCTGTTGCTGCCGCTTGGGACAATTTCTTTGTTCACATAATATATTTTAGAAGAAAAGGATATAAATGTGGTCTGAAACGAAGATGACGATAACTGAATAAAGTATCATGACAAATAAAGGTATGTTTAGATCACGAGGTTATATCAAAAGTATCTCAACTCTAGACAATTTATAGTAAGGCCCGAAGAAGGAAAATAAATGTGTGCAAACTTTTTTAAAGTGATTTAATTTACGTCCCTTAGTAACTCATCTTAAACATCCAGCCATTAGATCACCAAGTTCTTAAAATAACGTGATTCATTTTTCAGGTTTAGAATTGGCATGAAGTGTATATTACGTGTATATGTTAAAATTCTTATTGATTGTATTATACAACTGTAAACAATAAATAAAGCTTAAATACGGTTAGTTTTAAGCACCTCTTTGAATATGGTCGTAGCAACCATTTAAGCCACAAAGGTGGCGCGGATGCAAGTACCGAAGGTAGTGAATGTAGTGACGCCTATGCGGCCACCCAATGATCGAACAACGGGGTGCTCCGCCATACCTAGATAAACAAAATATCACTTGAAAGTTACAAACATATATAAGTAATAATGTGATATTTATATTTTTCTACACGTTCCCAAAAACGTATGCATTTTTATTCAAGGAATCGGTATAAGTTTAGTCTCAATAAAATATTTGATATAAATGTCAAAAAATGAAAAATCAAAATAGGGCCGAGTTGAATCGAATTATAGAATTGTGTTGGTCTTAATTCAAAATTTTCATAAAACTAAACTATCTTTATCGATAGACCATTTGTGCCAACACTGTTGGGTCAAGCCGAGTTCACAACACACATTCTGCCATCTTTCACTCGTTAAGTTTACCCACATGCATAACATAAATTATTTTGTTTATTAAAAACATATTACCAATTAGTTAGGAAAAGAATACCCAAGCCACAGCTGACATGGTTAAAAGTGCTATTTAATATTATTTTGAAAGATAAATTTCGTCACTAAAACCAACGTATGTAACTTTGCATGATAGAATTGTGGTACTATAAATATTTCTTACATGCGGAAGATTCTCGAATGTAAAGGTATGAGTCTTCAATCAAACTTATAAAAAGCGTGATAACGTCAATAAAGTTTGAGGGTGGATACTAGCTAGCTTTCACAAAACTGCAAAATGAAGTAGTGTTAGCTTTTTTTCGTTTAATTATTTTTGTACTAGTATATGAAAATGTCATGTCAGTTGTTATTACTCTCTCAATCTCAAAAAGTTTGTCACAATTTGATATTTTATAGTTAACACAAATGAACTTTGGTCATAATTGGTGTCAATCTAATGATCACAATGAAATTTTAAAAGTTTTTATTGATAGATCACTTAATGATTTGTCATTTATAATTTTAAAATTTCATTAGGATGATTACATCGACATCAATGTTTGGTCAAAGTTCATTATTGTTGGCCATAAAAATTTATATTGGGACAAACTTTTTTCCGAGCGGAGTACATTCTTTCTCCCCTTCTATTTTTGGAACACAATAGCTCTTCTTTGAGAGTTGTAAGAGCAACTTCAATGGTAGGTACTTTTAATACCTAACCGAAGGAGTTGATACCTAACCAAAGGAGTTAGTATATCAAATGGTTAAATGCGAAGTACCAAAATTTGGTGTAGAATTAAGAGAAGTACCAAATTTTGTACTTCTTTTAACTCCACACTAAATTTTGGAACCTTGCATTTAACTATTGGAGATACTAACTCCTCTACATAATTATCAAATTTTGTCTTTTTCATAAATGAATAAATATACACTGTTTAATTATTATTTTTCATTTTTTTCTTTTAACACTTTTCTCAACCTTTTAAAACTCACTTGTGACTTCGAATTTTTTTTAATTAACTTTTCATTTTATTTTAAATTATTAAAAATATTTAATTAGATAGATATTTTAAATGTGAAATAAATTAAACAATAAGGGCTCGTTTGGTAGCCTGATAGGATTAGCCTGTATTAATAGTTAGAAAATTATTAATCGGGGGATTAATTACACCACCTCTTTTTATAGGTAGATATGAAGGGGGTTAGAGGGTATAAGATTGGATAAGAAGCTTATTTGAATTGTACCTAGGATTATTAATCAGATTGCATTTAGTCTACCAAATACCAAGATTATTGGACTAATAATCATATCCAACTCTAATCAAGCTAACAAACGAGCCCTAAAAGTTTGAATAATTAATTTGATACTAGCTATTGGAGATGTAATACCTTATACATAAGTATCTAGTTTTGATTTTGATACTTACCATTAGAGATGATTATTAGATACCTCTAAATAGTGTCCATAGGTATCAAAATTTTATTTTGATACCTATGGCTTAACTCTATGATAGGAGATTCCCTAGAAGAAGGTCAAAGTGAGCATGGTTGTGGATATGATATGCTCATAATTGTTCCATTTTATTTTCAAGTTAATATTTCTAGCAACATTTGATACATTGTTGTATTACAAGCAAGTTTGTTCCGAAATTCCATAGTTTGTCGAAGGATGGTGTTTTTGGTTATGCTTATTATAAATCACTCCTATTACCTTAATTTGATTGATCACATGACCTAATTTGATGGTTTTTGACTTTAGGATACATTGTAAGAAGTACTTGTACTTCACTTAGAAAAGTCTCTTTTAGTTTACATAGGCTTAGAGTATTAGGACTAGGACCCTCAAATTTAAAGTCTAGAAATATGCGGTCAAGACTAGTCCCTAAGGTCAAGTCTATCGCATCACATCAAATGCAGCAAGATGTCAAGTATGCCATCTGGTTCAGCTTGCCGCATGATCTAGCTTGTCGCATGAATCAGCCTACCGCATAGATCACATTACCGCATATATATCAAGTTAAACAAGTTTGGTTCAAACTAACCATGGTCACACTAGTGTCCAAATCATCTGGTTAGTTTAGAACGTTGCAAAGTTCAAAATTCAAATTTAAACACACCTGTCATTAAATGGAAAAGATAGTACATCTGGACCACTATCTTCTGCAACAAAAGGACAACTTAGACTGAGCTCCAATTAATTAGACATCAACTGCTCAGTGTCCTCCAAGCTTGTCCTCCAAGAATTTACGGCTAGTTTTCTCATCAAGGCTATAAATAGACCTTGTTTTCTTCATTGAACTTTGCTGAGATTCCAAAAGAGAAATTGTTGTTGAAATTCTTGGTGATTGAAGATCATATACAAGATTTCCAGAATCCTTTGAATCTTAGAGGATTCATCTTCAAACCTTCAAAGATCTGCAGCAACATTCAAGACATTTCAAGCCTTGTAACACTTAAGATTCATTAGGCTCTAAATCATATAGATTATAAAGAGGTTTTGATTCTTACACACACACGCATCCCGATTGATAAATCACATAGATTGTATCATTAGGGATATACTGGTTTTAGTCTAGGATTTAATCTTCATAGAAAATAGGTTGCTGATTCAAAGCTTCACCTCTGTAATCTGTACTCAATAGAGAATCAATATATACTTCCATTCAAAATCCAAGACTAACTATCTTGGTAAAGAACGTAGATATTTAGATAGATCGAACCTCTCTATATCCTTGCCTCAAGTACTTACTGCACTTTACACTTGATCGAGTGGTTTTTATTGACCGCAAAATTTAAGTTGTAAGCATAAGGTTGAATTTTGAAAAATGGTTGAAATTTTTAAATAGGCCATTCACCCCTCCTCTGTAGCCTCCTTTCCATACCCTTGTTGTGTCTTTGGTACCAATAAGTGGTATCAGAGCTAACACCTTTATAAAACTCTTATTTTTCAAGCTTGGCAAGTCAGAGAACTATGGCAACGGTTAACTACACTCACATTCCAATGTTTAACGAAGACAACTTTGACGTGTGGAAACACAAAATACTGACCTATCTCTACTCAGTTGATGAGAAGCTTGGTGATTGTATTACAATTGGACCTTACTTTCCAAAGAAAGCAAATCCAAATCCTGAAACTAATACTGCCACACCATCAATTAAGAAACCAAAATCTGAATGGACTGATGAAGAAAAGAGATTGGTTGGAATGGATGTAAAAGCAAATAACTTACTCTTAAGCACTTTGAGTTTGTATCATCGTCAACAGATCATGGAATTTGAAACCGCTAAAGAGATTTGGGATGAAATACATGATTACATTGAAGATGATCAAGTTTGCAAAGAAAGCAATAGATTTGAAATTCAAAGAAGATTCAAAAACTTTGCTAAGATCCCTGGAGAAACTCTCAGAGATACTTATGATTGTTATTGTGATTTCGTAAGCACCTACACCACTCTTGGAATGAAGTTTACTAAGAAAGAGATCAACATGAATTTCGTATCCGCCATTGGATTTCAATATCTCCACAAACCAACACCTTAGAAGACACAAAGCTTCTAGATGATATGTCACTCAGAAACCTCTATGCCAATCTCAAGGTCTTTGAAATCAAGCTTCACAACATTGAAGAAATGGAAGGAAGAGTAAAAGGCATATCGTTGATCGCTCAAAAGGAAGAAATGTTTGAAGAAGAAGATCCAAAAATCTCCACATTAGAATTATTAGATATGGATGATGATGATTTTGCTATGTTTATGAAAAAGGTTTCAAAACTTCAGAAAGTCATCAGGACTCGGATCATCTAGAAAGGCTCAATCAAGGTTTTCAAGAAATAGCTATACAAAGAAAAAAGAGGACTTTAAGTACTTCTCAAAGAATAAAGAAGACCTCATTTGTTTTAATTGCAGGAAGTCAAGTCATTTTGCATTAGAATGTCCAATTCCCAGTACGAGTATACAAAAAACAAAAGCAACTTTATAGCAAGGTATTCAAAGCAAAAGGGAATGGTTGTTGAAGAAGACTCTACCACAAAAGAGTTAGCTAAATGTATAGAATCAGATTATAATGAAAGCAATGAGGATTCTGAAGAATGTCACATTTGTCTAGTCATTCATTCCGATGATGAAAGTGATCATGAAGATGACGTCTCTCAAAAATCAAAACCTAAAAGGAAAAGCTATACGACTTATGAACTTTCTGAAAAAGGATTTCTAACTCCAGTTCAGAAGAATAACGATCTATTATTTTCAAGGTGTGATGTAAGTGCAGCAAAGAAGGCTCTAAAAAATATCAAAAGTCAAGGAAGCTCAATTTGCCACATCTCAAGACAAGTTTGATATATCTTCTGACGAACAAGAAAAGATGTTTTTGAAAGATGAACAGATAATTAGTAAGTTTTCTGGCATGAAAGAAGCTTTAGCACTCTCAACTGAAGAAGTTTTCCAGCTTAAGACGAAAAAATCTCTATTAAGATCTGAACTTACCCTCCTTAAGAGCAGATCAAGAGCATGACTCCTCTTACTGATAGAAACCATTTCTTAGATTAACAAAATGTCATATTTAAAGTTAAGAATGAAGAATTGGTTGGTGAGATAAATGACCTCAAAAGGATCACTAATGAGTAGACCAATTCTCGTGTCACTATGGATCAATATTAGAATCCCAAAAGTTTAGTGGTGATAAAGAAGGCTTGGGATTTCAAACTAGTGACAACTTTAAATGTGCATCATATTCTGAATGAGATGAGAAATTTACCCAACAAGCTTTGGAAGGTTCAAAGGCTAAACATCATGGATCTAAGGGTAAAGGACAAGAACCAAAGAAGAAACTAGAGTTCCATTATGTCTACCTTAAGAAACAAACTGGCATGGCTTTAAAGATAAAAGGAATAGCCATGGAAGATCCTACCATAGAGGAATGCTCTAATAATGTACCTGAACCATACCTCTCTTTCTTACCGTGCGATCAAAGTGCCTCTCCAGGCCAATCGACTGCACCAAGGAAGAATGCGTCCAAGTTCAAAAAATTGAACTTTGTTCGGGAGAGATCTTCCATACCATTTAATGATGTTGTGCTCACAACCTCAAAAAAGTTTGTTAACCCTCAGTTGGGTGGCTTCCACCATTGTGCTGTGTATGATGATTATGGTCATAAGGATGCTGAATGTCTTTAAAGATTCACATCCAATCCCAGAAGGTTTAAACCCCCTTCTGTGAGGCAAGTGTGGGTTGTCAAAAGCTGCTATCTTTAGGACCCAAAATAATAAAGGGGACCTCATTCTTAAACGTTTACTTTATAGGTCCTCTGCCTCATGGCTGGTCATTCCAAGTAAAATACAAGTTTATGGTATCTTGACAGTGGATGTTCTAGGCATATGACTGGAGATATCAACTTATTGGAGAATGTTTGTGAAGAAAAGGTCCAGCAGTTACTTTTGGAGACAACATAAAAGGAAAGACCATTGGTTATGGAGTCATCAGAAGAGGAAAGATAACAATTTAAGATGTCTCCCTAGTTATTGTTCTAAAGCACAATATTCTCTCAATCTCACAATTTTGCGGCAAAGGATTACAATGCCACTTCACTTCAACTCATTGTCTTATCAAGGAGGGCACACCCGGCATCACTTTGCCCAAAGGGATTTGTAAGAAAAACGTTTATATTATTGATTTTAGTTCTTCATGTATTTCTTCTAATCTATGTTTTGTAGCAAGGAGTATAAGTGATAATAGTTGGCTATGGCATAAACGTCTAAGTCACTTGAACTTCAAGTATCTCTCCAAAATTGGAAGAGAAAATCAGGTTCGTAGTCTACCAAAGGTAGCTGATCACCACGATGAAAAGTGTACCGCATGTAAACTAGGCAAACAACCTAAGGTGTCTTTCTCCAACAAGACATTGCCTTCAGCTTCAAGATGTTTGCAGCTACTACACATGGACTTGTTTGGACTTGTCACCACAGCAAGCATCGAAGGAAACAGATGTACTTTAGTTGTGGTAGACGATTATTCAAGATATACGTGGGTTGAAATGATGATTTCCAAATATGATTGCTATGACATTTTAACTTCACTTTTTAGACAGCTCCAAACTCAAAAACAAGATGACATCGTAAGTGTTCTATCTGACAACGAAACAGAATTCAAGAACAACGTTGTCGCTCAATACTGTGATGATCATTGTATCGATCACAATTTCTCAATTGCTGGAGTTCCTCAACAAAATGGTGTTGTGGAAAGAAAGAACCGAACGTTGATAGAGGTTGGAAAGATAATGATTATTGAAGCAAAGCTACCTCAATACTTTTGGGCTGAAGCTATCAACACTACTTGCTTCACTCAAAATAGATCCCTCGTCAACAAAACCTACTACAAAACTCTTAATGAACTAAGCAAACGCAAGTTTAACCCTCTATGCTATCCCCAGCAGAGTCGCCACTGTAGATACCCTGGAAAAAACCACTACTTGGCTAGAGCGATGGATTCTCCTATGATGTCTAACTTGATTTTAGTTTGTTAGAGTCGCCACCTATGTTTTTTAAGGAGCATAAGAAAAACCTAAGAATAGCCTATTTTCTTACGGAAACTAGAGATTCGGGGAGACGGGTTCGAGGGTTAGATTACATAGTGGGAAGTAGTTAAACACCCACTCCGCCCGGTTAAGGCCAATCTTGCTACTTTAGGTGTTCTATTATGAAAAGTCATTCTTTTCTTTATTGATCATGATAACAATTATATTGAAAGGCAAAGGGGAATTACAAAAGGGAATTAAAAAGTAGATTCTTTTATTTATAAATTTATGATAACAATTGTTGGAGATTATGCGCTAGGCCCTTGAGAAAGGCCTTACGTTATGTCATGTTCTCATTTGTTAAAAAGATAATGACTTGGATTATTATACGTTTTGCATGTTTCTTATAATAATCCCCGTCCCTAGTACTTATGAAGAACTAGTATAAGTTTAATCGATGATCATGTGATGATCATGTGTATGTGATACAAATTAAATGGGTACTTGTTGGTGAACAAGTACTGGACATGACCCACTATGAGATTTATGTCATGGTCAAATGTCATAATTAAATCTCATATAGTTATATCATTGGAATCCTTTGACCTGAGATTATCATCGTCTTCCACATGATGAACGTTGTGTTTGACGTACTCAAACGCTAACCTTAACCAGGTAGTTATAAAGGTTGCGATTGGCACAATCGGATTCTTGTAGGGAAGAATGATAAGTCAAGATAGGATGTTGTCCCTCTTTATCTCAAAGAGAGATATCTGCTTGGCCACTCGAGAGTGAGATTGATGATAGTGCATGGTCATACCCAAATGAATTGATGTGTTCAATGTCATTGCTCATATCAATCTACTTGAGAACGCGAAAGCATTGGACACTTAAGTTGACTTAGACCGTGGCTTATGTTCAATATGATATCGCGTGACAAAAGGATTGTGATATATTTTATGAGGATAAATGAACTTCATTAAGTTATATTAATTGGGTAGTCATGATGGCTTGCTAGAAGTCCGCTCATGATTTATGAGTTTGACCTTGGTTGGATACATTGCCAACTTAATATAATCCTATGGGGTCACACACAATAAAAGACTAAAATTAAGTTTCTGGTGGTGCTCTGCCGAGCACATCACATGACTCGGCCGAGCACAAATTACAGAATGGGATGGAACAGAGGTGCTCGTCCGAGCACCCTAAAGGACTCGGCCGAGCAGGCCCTGTTCAGACCCTATTTTCTGATTTCGCGTTTTGACGGGTTTTGACCTATTTCTCCTAAAAGGTTTAGAATTAATGAGTATAAATACCCCTCTCTAAACCCTAATCAGATACAATTGATATTAGATCAATAAGAGAGCCTCCAAAAGAGTTTGGTAACACATATATATTCCTAGATCTCAAGATCAAAGAATAAATTCATATAGCCTTCATAGAAAGTTGTTTCTATTGGATCTAGCAGTCCAGATCAAGAAGAGTTCTTGATATTCGTTCGCGTGTGGATACACATAGATGGTGCTTGATTTAGCATCTCAAGTTCGTGTTCCTGAGATCGTGATTCGAAGAACGTGGAGAAGATCAAATCATAAAGCTTAAAGATTTGAAGATTTGAAGATCCGAAATTTTAAACGCATAACATCGGTTAGTATTCTAAATTTATTCTCCTATTAATTTAATCATCATGAATGGATACATGGGCTCTAGGGTTTTGTTGATTTTCTGTTGCCGTTTCCGCTGCTCATGGTGCCTCAAAACCTAACAACAACCACATTAAGAGAAAAAGGGGAAATTAAAGTAGAATTTGAAATGTAGGGAGATAACCTCTAACCAACTTTAATATAGTAAAGTGATCATTTGATCATGTCTCATTTGATGGGGATTGTATACATTTAAAAGATATAAAAGAAATAAGAAATAAAATGTAAAGAGTTGTACCTTGAGAAGAAAGGAGAAGGCTTCACAATTGCCTAGAGTTTTGTTGTAAAGTTGGTATTTTTGTAGAGAGAAAAAGGTGTAGAGTTTTTTGGTAGGGAAATTGTTGTTGAAAATGGACCAAGAAGATCCTTTTTATAGGGAAAATGGGGAGGAAAAAATGGTGATCAATCCATGTGAAGTTGTTTGGACCAATCAAAATTAAAGAGAATCAAATAATAGTAAAGAGTAAATAATTAATAAATAAGAAATGGCTATAAATAGGGGATTTGGAGTTATAAAATAAAAGAGGTTTAATGTTTGAAGATTAAGAGGGATTTTGAACCAAGAAGAGAAGTCACAAATAAGAAAATGGAGGGAAATTTGGTGGGAATCCGTAACAGCTAAGTGGGAAGCGCGCGGGTCCGGTCAATGGGACCAAACGTCAACGCGGCACAGAGCGAATACGGGAAGCGCCCGCTTTTGAGAAAGATAGAATGACAATAAAAGTTAACCCTGTTATTTAGTTTAGTCCAAAACTAACGGAATTAGTTAGGAACTTAACCAAAGTAACAAAAACAAGTTAAATAAAATAATATGTATGCAATCGAGGGTGAGAGGTCTAAGGCGGAGTGTCTACAGGTATAGTCATCCACGGATCGTTGCCTTTGCTTCAGGTTCTGCAACCTCTGAAATAATATACGCTGATAATTGTAAGGCAAAAACTCAGCCCGCAACCGCTTCTTCATTTTCTCCCATGGTGTAATCTTGGATTTTCCCAACCAGGAACGTGACATCTTAAGTTGTTTCCACCACGCCATGGCCCGACCTCGAAGTCTTGTAGCCACTAGAGGCACCCGTCTATCTTCCGGTACCCTTTTTAAATCCAAGATCTCCTCCACTATTGCCACCCAATCAAGAAATTCCTCGGCCTGTAGTCCACCATGAAATTCCGGGATCTCAGTCCATATACCAGTCTCCTACCGCCGATTATACTCCTACACCAGAGGTCACTGCTGTCGATGCCTAACTGCAGAATTTCTTCATAAAAATCACCACCTTCACCATCTGATGCCACTTCCCAGTCTTGCCGCCTATTGCGAACCCCAGGTTCTGGCTGGTTATGTTGATTCTGCTGATTGAACAAGTCGGCCATCCTGTCCGTTAAGTGTTCTATCATCAGATCAATACGTTGATCTACGATGTGACCAATGCGTTGCTCTAGCTCAGCTTCGTCACGCTCGTAGACATCTCCCACAGTTGACTTCTTCCCTCGCGCCCTATATAAATTCCAAAGAACGAACCGAAAACTGATACCAACTGACGTAGCGAAAGACTTAGATAGAATCGATTACAGTTGTATCTCGCATGATAACCAATAATTGATCTTCAACCCTCGTTGAATCGTTAACGAATACCAAGAATTTGGAAAAGAATAACTCTTTTATTAAAACGGCAAAACTGCCTTCAAACCCTAAAACTAAAGTACTTATAGTTCCAACCCAAACATACTTGAAAACTTTAATTAAAAAAAGAAAATTACTGAAAAGGACATAAAAATAAGAAAGTAATTTGGTTGCAGCAAAGACACGAGAAACCCAATTTTTAAGTCTGCTTGCTGCTTCGCCTCTTGCGCCCCAGATCGTCCAAAAACCCGAGAGCCAGCTCTTCGACCACATCAAGTGGGTATTCAGAACAAAGCTAAATGCAGATGGCAGAATCAACAAGTATAAAGCAAAGTTAGTCGGAAAAGGGTATGCTCAAGTTTTTGGACTAGATTTCTTTGATACATTTGCTCTTGTTGCAAGGATAGACACTATTAGAATGCTACTAGCTATTGCAGCACAGAAGAAATGAAAAATCTACTAGTTAGATGTCAAATCGGCATTCTTAAATGGTGTTTTGAAAGAAGAAATTTATGACGAATATGTGTTAAGCTTAGGCTTTGTCAAAATCCTCAGTGCGTCCGCTCTGTATATTAAAGGTGTTAACGATGAGCTTCTTGTGGTCTCCTTATATGTTAATGATCTTTTGGTCACTGGCAGCAAGGTTGAACTTGATCAACAGTTCAAAGAAGACATGATGCAAGTCTTTGAGATGACAGATCTTGGAGAAATGTCTTTCTTTCTTGGAATGGAAATCAAACACGGTTCAGGTAAGATTTTCATTTGACAAAAGAAGTATGCGAGGGAGATCTTAAAGTAATTTAAAATGCAGGATTGTTAATGCATGAGTACTCCTATGTGTCAAAAAGAGAAGCTATGCAAGGATGATGGAAGCGAAAGAGTTGATGAATCTCAGTACCAAAGATTGATTGGCTGCTTATTGTAACTCACATCAACAAGACCAGATATCTTACATGCTGTAAGTGTTCATTCTAGGTTCATGAATTGTGCTAATGAATCTCATCTCAAAGCTGCAAAATGAGTTCTCCGATATATAAAGGGAACCTTAGGTTTTGGTGTCAAGTTATGTTCTTCGCAAAATTTCCAGTTGAAGGGTTATTCAGACTGGATGTGTAGAGGACATGAAAAGCACCTCTGGTTTCTGTTTCAACTTTGGATCAGGAATATTCACTTGGAGTTCAAAGAAACAAGAAATTGTAGCCCAATCAACAGCTGAAGCAGAGTTTATAGCAATGACATCAACCATTAATCATGCACTTTGGCTTTGAAAAATTCAAAGTGTAAATGCATCTAGAACAAAAGGTTAGTACTGACGTTATGGTTGGAATTTGCACCTGCTGATGCAAGGAGGAGTATTGAAAGTGTGCATCAGCAAGTTGTTTACCTATTAGTTCCATTTATCCTTTAGAATTTACAAATAAATTCTAGTTCAGTTTACTATTTACCAAGTTTTTAGGAGACCATGTCTTTAGGAGTTTGTTATTTAATTTTATCTTTTATCTTACTAGTTGTTGCTGAGGTTTAGCAAACTAGTTGCTATTTTCTCTCTTTTTCAGTTACACAAGTTGTGCATTTAAGGCAATGCATCAGTTCATAAAAATATAATCTTCATCTCTCAATTTTCTGTACTCTGTTAGTTCCTCTCTTGTTCTTTAACTACTGCCAATGTTCCAACCATATTGTTCTATATTGGGAATTTGCGATGGAACTCCTTGTTAGTTCTTCTCTTGTTGTTTAACTACTGCCAATGTTCCAACCATATTATTCTATATTGCGATGGAACTCCTTATGCATTTCTCTGTCGTTCACTATGCCAAACTACTCGCAATCACCAAGTTGGTTGCCCTCGATGATTACTAGAATAACCATATTATCGCAAGTCTTATTTTAATGTCCATGTAACCATTTTAAATGCGAACTAAAATGATATGTGCGAAAACTATATTTTGGTATAAAAAAGCGCATTTCAGTTTCAAAAATTGATTTATGAAGCCAATTTATTTGACTTCACCCAGACTCACAAATGGTTGAAATGACTGGAAGTGCCTGGGAATTATGTGGCGCCAAACAGGGCCTGGGTAATCCACAAGTTGATAGAATACTTAAGTTTCAAAACCAAGAACCTATGCAGAATTATAACTAATATTACTCCTGACTTTCTTCACAAAAGAACTTTCAAACAAGTCAATTTGTTTTTACATATCTATTCCCAATCAATAACTTACATAAATAAACTTAATAGAACTCCATAGCCTCATATACTGTAGGCTCTAGGAGGTGGTCTGTAGTTCGAATACGCATTTTTAGCAGTCTCATTTTTCTGTTTAATATCTTCATACATTTTCAGCGAAGCCTCCGAAAACTTGGTCAATCGGTCAAGAAGCTTTCCCAAACTTGTATGCATACTACTTAAATTCGAGCATCTGTTATTACCATTTCCCTCTTCTTCTTTATTCTCCCCCTCATCCGCTCCATTCTCACTGGACATATCCGTCTTTTCCTTCTTCTGAAAATCCTCTGTTGCTTGTTCAGCTGAATCATTCAGATCTGAAAGGAAGGCTTTAATGGCATCATTAAGTTCTTCAGAGGGTAAAGCTTGGATCCCAACTGACCAATCACGAAAGAGAACAAAGATCGGAGGGGCCAGAACCCTTCGTGGGGAGAATGCTCTTCGGCCCTTGGATCGTTCCCTTGGTTGCATCACACAGTGTTGAAGCCATCCGTTGAGTGCTTCTACGTATGAGGTATGACTGTTGACCAAATCTGCAAAGCTTAACCCGAAGCATTCTATTTCGTGTTGTAATTGGGCTAAGATTTGTCTTTTTGAATCCTCCATGGGAGCTCGGTTTGAGGTCTTGGCATGGTAAGCTAGTGAGATTGTTATGTATTGTGCGTGATGACATTCAAGCATAGCCTTCCACATCCGGATTAATCTGCATATTGTGCATTTTTAATGGAGATCAAATACCAACAATTATGATATCATGATGCTCCCTCCGTCCCGGAAGAAAGTCCCATTTGTCCAAATATTAATGTCAATTATCGATAACAATTTTTAAAATTTCACTAGGATGATTAGATTTCACTTGTATTGACCATCAAAGTAAATCTTTTCGGGACGGAGGGAGTATAAAATGATTTTAACAAATTGAAAAAAAAAACATATCTTACCCTTGAATTAATTCAACAAGTTGTGGGTGCAACTCTTCATCCCTCATTTTCTCAATCCGCTTGGATATAGAGTCAACAGCATGAAGTGCCACCATAATTCGTGAATGCAGATCTTTCACACCTGCTCGGGTCTTGTCAATGACATGAGTGCTAAGATCCTTTGCAAATTGGTGTCTAAGCTGGTCACACTTTCGGTTATACACCTTCTGAATAGACTCACTGGCCTACGCAAAGCTCAAGGAAAGTGGAAGGCCGATGAGCAAATAAATAGGTGAAAAAGATGTACAAAGTAATATTACGAAAGCTGCTGTAAATGAAATTGTCATAATTTGTATACGCACTGGACATAGCTGCTAAGCAGTTGATGTAGCACATACTTCTCGGTAAGGGTCTGTTGGTTTAGCTGATAATAATCAATAACTTTCAATTGTGACGGATCTTTTTCATGAAGATCATTCAGTAAAAATTATGTTATTTAGTGCATGGGAATAATTCTTGCAAATGCTCTACGCCTAAGAATCACTAATAAATTTTCACTATACAACACGATTCTGACAACTCAACAGTCAGACTGATATGCTGAGGGAGACTCAATAAGAAGTATAATAATAAGGAAAAGAAAGTAGTATGAGTAGCAGATAAATAAGGACAAAAAAAAAGTACCCTTTAGTTTAGACCAAAAGATGGAAGCGTGCAACATTACCTCACCTTTAAAGTAACGAGTCATCATGTTTGTCGAAGGAAGAAATCACAGTGATTCTACCTTCTGCAATCACATGTAAAGGTAAGTCTCGATCTATGAATGAAGATGATTGTTCTCTCATTTTCCTCCTAAATCCTCACTCGACTACACTCTTGCTTCTTTCCCTCGGTTCTTTGACAAGAGTCGTGTCTCCTAAGTTTTCGCTTTTTCTTCTTGCATTTTGGGTGTTGCGAGAACTTTATTGCAACTTAATCCCAAATCATATTTAAAACCTGCAATTAAGCCCGTCTATTGTATTCCATGATAATTAATAATAGGAAGTAAGAAAAATATCCGACACTTCCAGTCAGTGGCGAAGCCAGGTTTTATTGCGAAGGGGGTCAAGATTACTTGGGAAAAAATTATATTTACCATATAGAAATTAAGATTAAATCAGGGGCGGATGTACAGCCATTAATATGGTATGGGGAAATTGCCCCCATTAATTTTAAAAATAAAAAAAATCAAGTAATGCAATTTTTGTGAAAATAACCTTCCCTCCTTTCAAAAGATGTAAAAAATATCATAGTGCAAATTTTACCCAAAAATAAAGGGGGCCAAGATAGACAAAAGCAATATTTTTAGTGTCAGTTTCCAAAATTTAGAGGTGCTAAAATGACAATTCCCGAAAGTCAAACTGATCGAGTGACCCCCATAACTTTCAAGTGGCTTTCGATAATGCTTCCTGGTGTGCTAGATGTGTCCCAGTAAGCCGGAGCCCGGACCTTTTGGAGGGCGTCAGTGTCCTAGCTTTACACAAGTCATTTTCCTTAAAGCAAATGATGGAGAATAACTTTCAATAGAGGTGGATGCTCTGAATAGATTAATTTTTTAATAATAAAAATTCATAAATATCCTTGCTATCCACTTTCAAACTTTTAGTTTTGCAAGTATAAAATATAATATGAAAAAAAATAAAAAAATAAATCATTTGGGAACACATTTTGGGACAGAAAAGGTTATTCATTTTGGGACAAATGTAGTAAGTCGTTCTCCTTGGGAGAATGCATAATTATTTAACTTCCACTATACCACAGCACTTACTTTCTCTTGAAACTACTAAACATCCGAACACGAACTGCCAGATGAGATTCATTTTGGATCGACCAGTGTTATTGAGAAGTTAGGACGACACAAGGTAAGACTGTTCAATGATGGCAGAATCTTTTCTCTTTAAGCTGTTATGCAATTCAAGATTCTTACCAGGCAATCTCATCATCAACAGCCCTATAGTCAACATTTCAACCTATCTGAACTTTAGAACCTCTACTTCCCCAACCTTGACGGATCCTAGAAATCCTAGATACACTGAAGATCAAATAATAAAAATATACTCACTAAACTTGTATTGTCCAAACCTTCAGTTTTACTGATTGATTTTATTTTATTGTTTATGAAACTAAAGATGCATACAGGGGCGGATCCACGTTATAGCGTGGGGGGTCAATTGACCCCCCTGACTTTCCCCTTTATTCACTTTTACCCCTTCAAAAATACTAGCAATTTTTAACATGACCCCCCTGGAAAATTGCACATGACCCCCTTCAATTTTGCACTCAAACCCTCGTATATAAGATAAGGACTTACGGAAAAATCACTTCAAAATACAATTACACAATGCACCCTGTGTTAGGATTGGAGTCCTAAACTATGAGGAAGAAAAGGAGTCTAAGTCGGGGGAGTTGGTGGAGATCAAAAAGGGTTCAAACCGGAGGAGGAGTTCCTGGCGGAGGAGCAGGCGGGCGCTTGCCCTGGACCAGGCGGGCGCTCAAGTGGACAGTCCGTTGGTCCGCCTGGGGAAATAAATTCAAGCGGGCGCCTGGGTAGACCCAAGCGGGCGCTTGGTATGCGGCTGGGCTGATTTGTTTCCTATTTTGACACAATCTCTTCTTAATTTGATTTAGATCTTCCTTGTACTGCTATATAAGCATAGTCACGACCTAGGACACATTGTAGCAAATTATTAAGGTGTGATTAATAATATATTGGCTTGGCAATTGCCCCCGGACGTAGTTCATGTGTTGAACGAACCGGGTAAACAATTCTTGTGTTCTTGTGTGTGTGATTCTTCCATTATTATGCTTGTGGGTTTGTGTTCTTGATCTAGATTGCAACGGGGACCACTAAATTCCCAACAACTGGTATCAGAGCTTTGGTTAGGAGGATTCAAAGTTTCATTAGTTGATTATTTTGAATCACATTCATGGGGACTTTGTGAAGCAATCAAGATGAAGAACTCAATCGAGAAATTCAACGGTGTGAATTTCACGTTTTGGAGGACAAGGGTTGAAGATTACCTTTATTGTAAGGATCTTCATAAACCCTTAAAGGAGAAACCCGAAGACATGTCACAAGGGGATTGGGAGACGTTAGATCGGAAGGCGTTAGGAGCGGTGAGGAGCGCTCTAACCGACGACGTTGCACGGAACGCGATGGAGGCCAAGACAACGGTGGGGTTGCTACAGATGCTGTCAGACATGTATGAGAAGCCGTCGAATATCAATAAGGTGCATTTGATAAAGAGGTTTGCGAATACGAAGATGTCAGAGGGGCAGACAGCAGCAAGTCATATCGGCAGTTTCAAAGGTATGGTGGACCAATTGAAAAGTGTTGATATTACTTTCTCCGATGAAGTGTTAGCATGTTTTCTACTAAAATTGTTGCCAAATAGTTGGGAGGTAACTGTCACAACGATTAGTACGTCGAAAACACCATTGGCGTATACGGAAGTTAGAGATCTCATACTTCAAGAGGAGTTGAGAAGGAAAGAGAAAAGGGGAGAATCTTCCGCAGATGGGGCTGCACTAAGGGTGGAGAGAACAAGGGGAAGGGGAGGACCGAAAAAGGGGAAAAAGCCGGTCAAGTGCTACAATTGTGGCACGATGGGTCATATCAGTTATGACTGTCCGGATAAAGATGGTGATGCACACGTGGTGGATGATGGAGATGTATTAATCCTAGGAGAGGAGCAGTCGGGCGAAGATTGGGTGTTGGATTCTGGAGCTTCTTGTCATGCTAGTGGGGATGCAGAAACAATGGAGCGATACACACTGGGAGATTTTGGGGTTGTTTATCTTGGTGATGATCAACCTTTGAAGATCAAAAGTAAGGGGGATGTGATGATGAAGACACCTAACGGGGCTGTTTTACAATTGCACGATGTGATGCATGTTCCGGACTTGAGAAGGAGGGTGATTTCCGTGGGACAACTTGATGATGAAGGGTATGGTGTAACCTTCATGGGTGAGTCTTGAGAAATCACAAAGGAGCTAAGGTGATAGCTTATGGGGTCAAGGAGAAGATGTTGTACTCTACCTACAATGTCGACATTCGCTCGGGTGGGAGCAAGAGGCTAAAGAACCGGCCTATTGGTGTAGAAAGGAGAGACATCAAGAAACGGTATGTTGGGGGGGAGAAGGACACAAAGTTGATCAACGCGGTGTGGAAGTCCAAGTGCCCTAACAGAGAGCGTGTTCAGACCAAGAGAAGACGATGCAAGAAACAAGGTGTGTCCAAGTTTCAAGGGGAAGCATTGCGAGGAAGGTGGGTCTAGAGGGAGAAGGCGAAGTTAGACTTGCGGGGAGAGATCAAGGTAGAAGCTGATTTGGGGAGGCAAGAACCATCTAACACGGAGGGGTTGAAACGTCGCTTGGTTTCAACTCGCCTTAGTACTTGAGCGGGAGGCTCGGTAATGTCAAGCCAATATGGGGGGTAAAATGTGTTCAAAGGTGTTCATTCCGTGGTGGGAGTTGATGGGTGTTTCTATGCTTATGAGTTTAGTCTCCAGGTGGGAGATTGTTAGGATTGGAGTCCTAAACTATGAGGAAGAAAAGGAGTCTAAGTCGGGGGAGTTGGTGGAGATCAAAAAGGGTTCAAACCGGAGGAGGAGTTCCTGGCGGAGGAGCAGGCGGGCGCTTGCCCTGGACCAGGCGGGCGCTCAAGTGGACAGTCCGTTGGTCCGCCTGGGGAAATAAATTCAAGCGGGCGCCTGGGTAGACCCAAGCGGGCGCTTGGTATGCGGCTGGGCTGATTTGTTTCCTATTTTGACACAATCTCTTCTTAATTTGATTTAGATCTTCCTTGTACTGCTATATAAGCATAGTCACGACCTAGGACACATTGTAGCAAATTATTAAGGTGTGATTAATAATATATTAAAAAAAAACAATTGCCCCCGGACGTAGTTCATGTGTTGAACGAACCGGGTAAACAATTCTTGTGTTCTTGTGTGTGTGATTCTTCCATTATTGTGCTTGTGAGTTTGTGTTCTTGATCTAGATTGCAACGGGGACCACTAAATTCCCAACACCCTGCCTATCAATTCGTCCGCAATTCGCCAAAGAACGGGAGACTCTGCTACTACGGCTACGAAGGCGACGACGACGACAAAGGGAACCACACTCACGCTGTTCATCCGGCCGCGGCTAAAGACTAAGTTTACGTACCTATTTCTCTCCCTTCATCATCTCTCCCTCCTATTCTAATAATCTCAAATCCCCCAATTTCTGAAACCCTAAAAAATTATGGTTTTGAAATTCGAACCCTTTTTTATATTTCTTAATTTTTTAGCCATTGATTAACCTTGAAAGGGGATTTTCCAGCAACAAAACGAAGATTGTCCGGCAAAACTTGGAGGCTACCAAGATTATGGATTTATTCAGTTTAGTTTTCTTCAACTGGAAGTTGAAATTCCTTAGTGTATTCTCTATTTTATTTGCAAGGACTATGGACTACATTATAAGTTACATGTGTCAAGCTATATTTGAAGGTTCATTTGTTCTGGTGCTGTTTTGTCTAGGTTATGTTATGTTCCAATGTTCAGTTAAAGTTTTGTTGTTTGCTATGTCACAGACTTAAATGGCTAAATGAAACTCTTACATCTGAATGGAACATGTGTTACATTATTTGGACTGTTATTTCAATTTTAAATACTGGGATCAAATAAATTGGAGGGAGTATATCCTTTTAATTGTAGGGATTCATATTTACATAGTATTTAAGATCAGTTTAGATCTTGCTGAGAAAAGAAAACTGAAATTTTGAAGATGATCATCTTGACACAATAAAGATTAGTTTTGTAGTTAAAATGGGAATAATTTTGAATTTAACATCAATGTATTTCGTACACTAAATTGTTTCCTGACTAGTAGTCTATATCATTGTGTTTTTGTTGGTGGCGTTATCTTGTCAATTGGCTTTTAGGCAAATCAAGCAAGGATTTCCGACATTCAGTACTCGAGATATAGCAACCCAAGGAAATATCTGCGATGTCACAACTACTTGGTTCCTTTGTAAGTCGCTAACTATCAAAAGTATCCTGAAACTTTAATTATGTAGCTTGTTAGGTGTTCTAAGGATTTCTAGTTAAATATGATAAAAAAAAATGTGGCCATGAACTATAAAGAGGAATAAATTAAAAGTCCGCTCCTAACCTGAGGTGAGGACAAAAAATAAGCTTTATATGTTTTGTTAAATTTTATTGTCTTTACTTGTGTGCTTTTTTTTTTTTTTTTTTTTCTCGTCATACAAAATTCTGACCCCCCTGACTAAAAATCCTAGATCCGCCACTGGATGCATATCAAGGGAATCTTTCACCCTAAAGACATGATTTAACTGACAGTCAATTTTGAAGAGGGCAGTTAATAAGAGCTCCGTTCCAAGCATAACAAATATCAAAATAAACATGGGTAACAAGCTTCGACAGTACCTTTACTTCATCATAAAGCTTCCTTTCCCATGCGTACAGTCTGTCTAGAGTGGAGGAATGGCTTCCAGCAATCATGCAGAACTCTTCTGCAAAATCACTTCCGCTATCATCATTATCGTCTTTTGATCCCGAGGCAAGAGGATTCCTTGATGATGATGAACGTGAAGATGTTGATCGATGCCACGTGATAACCTTCGTGACAGGTGGAGGTTCTACACAGGTTACAAAAACCCATTAAAACCACATTTTTAATGGTAAGGAGTAAGGAAAGACACAAATATCATACTAAATCAAGCAAAGTTCCAGTCACTCCTCAAGTTTCCAAGTTTAAGTGTTCCACTTGAATTGGAAACTTACAAAGCACATGCACATTCTTCATATGACGCATACAATAGTTAACATACCTTCAATTAGAAACACAAAAGTTGACCCTTTTGTTTTTTTTAATTTGAAGCTTTGATTATGAAAATGCGCTTACATGGGACAAACAAAGCAGGAAGTGCAGCTCTTTATCTGTTACAAAGAAATTACATACCTCCGTCCCACACTGAATGTCCGAAAAATTCCCCAATTCGCTCTTGATCAAAAGCAAATTTGAAATGTTTTTGACATTCATTTTCGGATGGAGGGAGTAGTATTTTTAACAATGGAGAAAGGGGAATTCATCCCAAGCTGTTTGGTACACAATATTCCTTCTTTAAAGACAACAACAAAGAAAAGCGAGAGGGAAGGGAAGGGAAAATTAAGGAATATACAAGAGTAGAAAGCAGAAAATCATGTTAAATAGGTTAGAAAGAGTATAGAATACATGTGAAAGGAAGAAAAAAGACCATAAAGGTGAAAATGAAAATGTGGGAATAGATGAAAGCAAAAGATGGCCCCATTTCTTTATTGAAAAGTCAACACAAGACAATATCAAATTAGCCTCTCAATCCTAAAAATGACAGTCCATTTTTGTTTCGATCAAGGACAAAAATAATTTCGAGACAGAGGGAGTACTAGTTTACAAAGATTTATTATATTTGAAATTCTAAGATTATAACCATAATTTGAAGTAAACAATGAACAAACAACTACTATAAATTCGCAAGAACTAGTACTCCCTCTATCCCAAAATCAATGTCCAACTTTTCTCTTGATCAAGAGCAAATTCGGAAACATAAAGGATAAACAGATACTAAGTAGAATTGATGAGCTTAACTATATGATGGACATGAATGATCAGCAACTTGAATATATTGCCTACAATGTGGAGCAAACTGCATCCATGTTCAAATATACTGTACTTGTTTTAATACTTACCATTGGAAACAAGTGCAGTTTTTCCTCCGCAACAGTTAATTTGGAAAGATGACAACATAGCTGAAGCAGGTGAGCTGCCTACAAAATTTTAAATTAAGATCACCAATCAGAACATGTGAAACTTAAAACACTTGAGAAATTAGTATGGGCATGCTTTTGAACATGTTAGTGAAACATAGTATTGTACAAAATGAAATGGAACATAATTACCTTTTGTCTCTGAATATCCCACACGGATTTTATTCGCCTCAAGCATCCTGGAAATCTCTTTACCAGATTCAGATGCTCTAAAGAAACGATGTTCAATGTCTTTTATACTAGAAAGAAAATCTTTAGCCCTATGGGTAATAAACTCCGACGGATCCTCTCTTTCTCCACAACCGTCTTTCTCTACAAAAGGCTTCCCCTTCTTTGAACCCGACTTTTCAGATGCAATTTTACCCACCGAACTTCCACTTGGCCCACCACCATTTCGCACATTTTCAACTTCACTTGCAAGTCCTGGCTCATCACTAACCCCTACTTCCACTCGATGTGGGCTCGAATTAACCATTACCAATTTCCCATTCCTCTTTTGTTCCGATTCTGGAGTCACCGGTCTTCCATGAAATCCATTAATTCCATCCAAATCAACTTCATTCTCACTAACATGTCTATGCACACTCATATCATCGAAATTGACATGATACCCATCATGCCCCACGAATCTAAAGCTCTCATCATCATCAACAGGGTCAAAGAAATCCCAAGAAGATCCCGACCCGGGAGGAGGAGGAGGGGGCGGCATTGAAAATGTCAAAGATTCACCATCATCAACATAAACATGATTATTATTCAAAGATGGATTAACACTAACAGTAACAGCACTAGTTCCAGCTAACCTCATATAGCTAGCTCTAGCCACAGGGGGAGAAAGGGGGCTCTCATTAGGCAATGGCGAGTCCGAAACGCCCCCCATTTGTGAGGGGGAAGGTGAAGGGTACGATGAATGTGAAGGGGTTTTGTCAATTCCGGTGACGGAAGTGGGTAGTGATGATTCTAACAAGATTTCTGCCTCGGAAAATCTTCTTAGGGCAATGCCAATGTTTCTAAGAGATTGAGTGTAAGCAACATGAGAAGCTGCGAAATTGTACCTTGAATCGATTGCTTTTTTGATGAATCTCTTCCTTTCTTTGCATAGTCTCAATGCTTCACTCCTATCTGCTTTCGAATTTGTAACCCCCATTTTTTTTTCTTTTTGGTACTTCAAATTAGAGAATGTAGTAGCTCATTAGGGTTCAGTAAAACCAAAATCAGAAAATTTTCAGCTCTGAATAAAACCCAGAAAGGGGAAACCCTTAAACCTAACCTCAAAATCGAAAACAGAGAGTGAAACAGAAACCCAGTTCAAAAAATCCGTAAAATTTTATTTTTCTCTAGAAATTGTTAGAGAAAAGAGAAACCCAGACAAATGTGGCTAGCAAGTGAGAAACCCAGATAGAAAACGACTAAGAAAATGGAGTAAATTCAACTATCACGAAACAGGAAAAATTACAGATAGGGAAAATGTGGAGAAAGAAGTCGTTTGAAAATGAAAACCTGAATAGATTGGGAGACGAAATCAATGAAATGAAAATGACGAATCCCTGCAGAATCAAATGACCCTTTCTGTTAATAACAGTATCAAAATGAATGACGGTGAGGCAAAACCCTGAAAATGAAATGATGAGAAAGAAGAAAAGGAGAGAGAAGGAGATGAGCCTCGAGAAGTGTGATTTTATTTACATGGAGCGCACTACATTCATTCCAAATTCCATACCCTATACACTTAGAAAAATGAAAGTTTAACCCAAAAATATTCAAGAAAAATGCAAATTTTAACCCAACCAAAATATTCAAGAAAAATTATGTCTTTATGGGGAAGGAGGGGAGGGGAGGGGAGGGGTGGGGCATTAAAAACGTTCCTGGTAGATACTCAATGTGAAACACTCAGAAAAAACAGCTGTGGTTTTGTACGGGGAAATGTTAGGAAGACAAAAATGCCCCTAGGGTATCCCGTAACGGCTCCTTTTATCCGGGTTTTGGGGGGCACCTTTCATAATTTTCTTCTTGTTGCCTTTTCTCCGAGAAATTAAAACTAGGATGGCAATTTGTCCAAACTCGCTCCGTATCTGTGATAGTCCGCAGCGGGGCGGGTTTGGTAGTCTTTTTTCAAACCCGGCGGGTTGCGGGTCGGGTTGCAGTTGCACACCCTAACCCGCGGAGCCCCACCACGTATGCTAATATATGCAGTAAATTACTATAAATGTGTTGTAATTATATACTTTGGTTGTGAGTGGGATGATTGAAATTATTTGATTGAGCTTAAATTTGATACAATGCTGTAATTGTATATTGTTGGACTCTTTAAAGACTGGGCTAAAGCCCAAAAAAAATTGTGATTATGAACCATACGAGGCGGGACGCGGCGGATACGGGTTTACTAGTTGACGGGGCGGAGCGGGTTCGGTATAAGGGGAGTTCCTTGAGGGGCGGGTACGGTTTTGGTCAAACCCGCCCCTTATTCGCCCCGTTGCAATCCCTAATTAAAACCATCTTATACATTGTGATTAGTTTTGTGCTTTATGCTTAAATTTAGTTTCTTTCCTTTTCATGTTAATGTTAGTTTAGGTTAACTATAGGATTCATGATTCCTGTCCAATTGTCAAAATGTCCAATTGTAAAATGATTTAGGCCTCGCTTGGTAGAGGGCAAAAACTATATACACAGCCCGGTAAATACACAGCCCATTTAATTCCATCGCTGCCCTTGCACGTCTCGTGTATACTTACACGAGATGAGAGCTTACATCTCGTGTACATATACACGAGATACATCTCGTGTAAGTACACACGAGATGAGTCTCGTGTAGGTACACGTGACATCTCGTGTATGTATACACGAGATGTAAGCTCTCATCTCGTATAAGTATACACGACATAGGCATCTGAGCCTGCTTTTCCACAACCGCAACAGCAAAAGCAACAATAAACATAACTTGGAATGAAATTTGATTCTCAAATAGGACATCTCCACAAAACATCAATAGACCATTACACATATACTATCGCCTAATTGTATACGAAATGAAAGTGTTAACAAGGATAAGCATATAATTCAAACATTCATAGAAACTGGATAAATCAAAAACCATTACACATATACTATCCTATATGTAATCTTCTTTGTCTTCTTGCATCGGTATCCTCCTCATAGAGTTGACTGAACTCTGCTATCCTATCTTGGTATGGGAGGAGTAGTTGGCTTGCGGTTGGATCACAGCGGTTCCGATAAAGGTTTGGTGGTGGTGGTATTGGGTAATCATTGCCTAACATGCGCAGCTGCAAAAGTAATAACAGTTAAATACAAGACAATGAAATATAATGAATATAAGTAAGACAACTAAATATAACTAATATAGATGAGACAATTAAGTTTCATACCGCTATAAAATGGTTTCCATTGACTTGTCCCACCACAACTGTGTTCACCGGTGGTTGTACTGGTGCAGTCACTGGAAGGCATAACATACCACCGCTAGTCGAGTAAGAAATGAACGCCACATTATACCTCGTGGCAATGATGTGCCCAAGATCTGGGAGCTCCATCCAACAATCACTGGGCGCCGTCCGGCTATAGCAAGCAATCTTACGTAAGAGTTCTCTTACCGATATCCAAGGTAGAACTCTTTCGTAAAGGTCTTGGCGAGCAAGCACCTCATTGTAACATTCTGTGCGCACTTCAACCCACTTCTCCTCATCTCCGTATATCTGTGCTGCTACGGATCTATAGCCACAATGTCCATCTGATGCCACATCTATGATGCCTCCAATACGCGGGGTAATGAAAGGCTGAAAAGACTCTACATACGGGGAGCTGTATAAACTAGTATAATTGGGCTGTCCATTTCCCACTCCACGACCCTGACCCTGACCCTGATCCCGTCCTCGTCCTCGACCTCGACCTCGGCCTCGACCCCGTCCTCTCCCACGACCGGAAGGAGCTACTGGTGGATGAGACGTAGGAGTACTAGCAGGGGTAGATGGTGTGGGTCCTGAAGGTGATTTCCGTTTGCGGGTGGACTCCGAACTCGCTTGGGTTGATGCAATGAATGCACATCTAGACCTGAAATAGGGCAAAGAAAAAAGAGTGAGAAGCATTCATACTGTTGTTTGAAAGTGTTAAAAAAAATTGATGCTGCTGCTGATGTGTCTCGTGTAAGTCCACACGAGACATATCTCGTGTGGTTTTACACGTGACAAGTCTCGTGTAATACAACACGAGATATGTCTCGTATGGACTTACACGAGACACATCAGCAGCAGTTAAACAGTAGCAGCAACACAACAGCACAACAGCAACAATACAACAGCAAAAAATTTGAGACATAATTGAATGAAGATATATACCCTTTGCCAGTCGAGGATGGTGTAGCGGGGACTCCAAAAAATTTGTTAGTATGCTCCCAATCTGACAGTTCTCTGGAACTTCTGGCCCGGGGTTCATTCGGCTTTGAAAGATGATCCGGCTCCATCGTTTTGAATAACTGTCTCCTTACCGGTTCAGGCTCCTTAGATGAAGGGTTGTCTACTTCAATGTCCAACTTCTTCCAAAACTCATCATCCTCCTCCTCCTGCACCCCCACCTCCACCTCCTCCTCCTCCTCCTCATCATCCTGCCCCCCCTCCTGCCCCTCCCCATCCCCCTCCCCATCATCACTATCACTCTCCTCCTCCCCATCATCACTATCCTCCTCCTCCTCCTCACTATCCCCATCGACCGCCGCCTCCTCCTCCTGAACATCATCAGCTGCTGCCGCCTCCTCCTCCCTCTCCTCCTGCTCATCATCAGCTGTGGCATCCTCGTCATTCCGAGCCTTGCTCCGGTTTTCTCCTCTCTCCAAACGCTCTTCGGCCTTCCTCTTTCTAGCTGAAACGGTCATAGGATCACGTGTGTACAAAAAACACAAATAAGAGACAATACATTAGCGACAGTTACAGTAGATTAAATAAATGAACACAATGCTGACTGATAATTCACAATGCTGATATTCAGAAGGATCACATCTCGTGTAACACCACTCGAGATGCATCTCGAGTGGGTTTACATGAGATGACATCTCGTGTAAACACACCCGAGATGCATCTCGAGTGGTGTTTACACGAGACACACCAAAGCCATAAAACCCAAACATCCCAGATTAATAACAGAAAAAAAAAATCCCAAAGAGTGTGTTGTGTACATTTTGTTCGCAATTTGAATAATTTTGTAGTTGAATCCAATTCAATTTTACATTTTTCAAATTATGTTTAATTGGGAATATAGAAATGTAAAATTAGGTTAAAAATTGCTTACCTTTTTCACAGGCGCTGTAGACGAGCTAGTCCCGGCGGCGATGTGGGCGGCGGTTGTGGCGGCGGCGGTCCCGGCGGCGGTCTTGG
The DNA here is from genome assembly GCA_026119855.1 of Campanula takesimana. Taxonomy (NCBI): domain Eukaryota; kingdom Viridiplantae; phylum Streptophyta; class Magnoliopsida; order Asterales; family Campanulaceae; genus Campanula; species Campanula takesimana. The sequence goes on along the minus strand of JAOWBW010000008.1, from coordinate 2,162,760 downwards.
GTATTTTAACTTTCACCATTTCAATTTCGAAAGGTTTTTTTTTTTTTACTGTGAGAGAGAGAGGTGAGAGAGAAGAACAGAGCGAGAGAAAGAACGACGGTGAGCGACAACGGTGACAGAGACGGTGAGAGAGAGACGTTAGAGAGAGAGACTGTTCGTTTCTTTCTTCCTCGTTGTTTCAAACTGAGAGAGAGAGAGGGGGGTTAGGGAGAGAACGTGAGGGAGAGTGAAATTGAAAAAAAAAAAAAAAAAAAAAAAGATATATATATGGGTACTTTGGTAATTTAATGGGGCTGTGGAAATAAGGGGCTGTGTATATAAATATATCCCTTGGTAGAGCGGTGCGTTTAAAATAAAGTGAAAAAAACCAGCTTTTTGCTAATTAACCGTTTCAGTGGAGAGCTTTCGGGTGAAGCTTTTTAAAAACAATTTCGCCGCTCAAAATACTAGTGTCTAGTGTTATGAAAAAAAAACAGTTTTTTATATAATGAGAAACTGCAAATTTTTCAAATGTGGTGACAGTTTGCAGAAAATTGAAAAAAAAATACGCGCAGCAGCAATTTTGTAAATAAGTGATTTTTTTTTGAAACGCGTGATACAATATCGTAAATAACACGAACTTTTGAAAACATGGGCAACAATTAACAGATACATTGACACTAAAAAACATTATTACTAACCCGCAAAAATACTACCACTAGCACGCAAAACACTATAATTGACAATTAAAAAAACTATGACTTGCATTCAAAATACACTCTCAATTTCACTTAAAACGCTACTACAACATTAAACAATACTTACAATGGTGCTGCCAGTACATGTATAAAAGAGTGTCTTAAGAGTGAGTTGTGTTTTTGTTAGTGGCAGTGGATATGTTATTGAGGATATGTTAAGTATTAGTGCATGTTTTAATGAGTGTTAGTGCATGTGTTACTGATTTTATAGACTCGCTTGAGCACTTGCGCGGCAATTGGCATATCTTTCGATTTTGAATTAACCGCGAAGTTCACGCATATCAAATCAAAGTTAACACATTAATTAACCCCAAAGATGATGTTTAATCCTCAAACGGACCTTTGAAATTGTTTTGGTCAAATTTAGCAATTCAACTTAAAGGAAAGGAATTGGGTATAATGGAATATAATTGTAAAACAATTCAAGGATAAATGAACACGGAGTTTAACGAGGAAAACCTTTGAACAACTTGTTCGCCGGCATAAAACCTCAAAGATAAATTATTATTAGTAATGGTGATGAACAACGAGAAGAATAAGAACAAAAGCTCAAAGTATTCGTAATGGTGCGTGTGTGTGTTACAAGGAATGTGTGAGCTATTTATGCTAAGAAGATCAATCACGAACTGATTAGGAGGCCTTGATCTTCGGATAGTTGGTTAGGCCATTTTCGTTGATAAGAGTCATCATTTGACTTGGTCTTTTGAGTTTTGATTTGGTCACATGTGTTTGAGATTATGTCCCACTTCTTTTATTTGTGTTCCTGAAAAATAGGATAAGAGATATGATTTAAATAAAACGTGTTAATAAATATACCTGCAAGTCTGTATGGTGACAACTTGAAGCCAGGATGTTGTGCCAAGTTGTGACTTTCAGGATGGAAGAGCAGTTTAAAATTTCACCCCAAACAATTGCCCCTGATTTTTGAATTTCAAAAAAGATTTTTTTGGAGTCGAAAATCATAATCTTGGACAAGTGGCAGAGGTTTCTAACTAGGCGGTTGGATTGAACGGTTTAGAGAAGTTTCTAGGTATTTGAGTTTTAATAGGGGTCTAAGAGCTATAACCGTCTAGTCCGACTTAAATACCCACTAAGGTTGATTGATTTCTCTTGTTCTTGCAGAGAGAGAAAATAGAGGTTGCTTCAAGAAATTTTCGGAGTTTCATCTTCTCTTCTTCTTTCTTTTCTTGAAATTTCTATGGCGGTTGAGTTGCCTGAGGGTTTTAGGTGTTTGAAGTTGATAGATCAACATGACTCCGAAAGATGTATTCTAGAACCAGCCCAAATTGAAGCCCTAAAATAAAAGTTTCCACCGAAGGCCGTGTTCATGAATCCTAACCCTAACTTGGCCGCTGACTACATATCTCTTGATTGGCTTGCTTTTCCAGAATATCCCTTTGATATAGGTTTGTCCTTTCCTTTTTCACCCCTGATTACCCGTTTCTTCGAAGTGACAGGTTTGGCTTTTACCCAGTTGATGCCAATAGGTTGGATAAATCTAGTCACTTTGGATAGGTTGAATGCTGAGTTGAATTTGAGAATAGGTTTAGAGGAACTTGCTTTCTGCTACTTTATTAGGTCTCATGGTCCTCATAGGTATGGATTTAGGGCAAAGAATAGGGCGTATAATTTGGTGACTGAATCCACTGATCAGGATAGGGATTGGAAGAGGAAATTTTTCTATGTAAGGAGGGATAGCTTGGCGGGAGTGGAGAATTTTTTCTCAACCTGGAAGGAGGATGGTAGGGATTTAAATTTTCGTTCTTTTAATTTTGTTGACTAATCATGTTGATTCATTCTTTTTGTGCTTTTGGTTTGCAGTTTGTAAACTTGATGATTTATTTCCGAAGTTCAATGACACCCTGTGATTGTTGAGGCTGTCTGTTCGCAACCATCCAACAAGAGAAAGTTCATTTGTCCTGGTACTATTGCTGGTGTAGGGAGTGATAGAGAAGAAACTGGTCAGAATATGTCTTTTGGTAAGACTTTTAACCTGCAGTTTTGTTATTTTAGATAAAAACAATATATTGTTAAAGTCTTTGAAGTAAATTCCTTTGTGCCAGCTACTCAATCTGATAATCCCTATGGCGCGAGCAACCTGCTGGCTAGATTCAAACAGCCTAAGGTGGATGATCCCAAGCAGACTGCTTCCAAAGCTGAAGGTTCAACTAAGCCAAGTTAGTGATTGGGGATGCTGTTTTGTTCAAGAGGAAAAAGAGAGAGATTGTGGATGTAGAAGATTCAGAGCCTATGGTGGAGAAACTACTGGAGAAGGTAATGTCTTTATCTATAAGCTTTGATATCTCTTCATAATGATTCAGAATGATTATCTTGTTCCTTGTTACCCTTCAGATCCAAGATGCTTCGAGCATGTTAGCCAAAGAAGTTGAACTGTGGAAGAAGAAGGCCGAAGAGGCTATAGCAGAGAAAGAAAAGGCTATGGTTGTTTTGATTGCTTTGAAGGAGAAGGATCCAGAAATCAAGAGGAAGGATGTAGAAATTATGGGCTTGACAGTTAAACTGGCGGCATTGAACAAGAAGTTGAGAGATGAGTTGCAAATGCAAGAGGATCGTTTTGTGAGAGAGGCTGAGCGTTCGGTTTTTTAGGCTAGAATTCAGATGGTTGAGGAGTACTTGGCTGGGAAGGCTGGTGAGTGGAACCTAGAGGATGAAAAGGCTTCTTTAAGGGGTATAACAGGTGCTCTCCCAGAAGTTGGTGAAATGAGCTCCAAGCCTCAAGGTGTGAAACCAATGGAGCAGGTTGATGATAATCAAGGTACCAAGGCTGATGAAGGACTGGAAGGTTGAGGTACGTTTCTCCTGTTTCTGCAAGATGTTGGTTAACAAAAACATTTTTTTTGTATGTTTATAGTTTTAAAATAAAGGGGGTGTCTTCTAAGATAATTTATAATTTTTAGGATGTAATGGTTTTTGAACATGTTTCCGAGTTGTACTTTGGTCCACTCATGTCTTGTGATAGCATGGGTTGGATCTTTTGAATGTTTATGTTTAAAATAGTTCAGGTTGTTGAACTTTTGGTACTTTCTTTGTAAAAAGTATTGAATTTCCAAAGGTGATGTTTTACCTTGAAAAAAGGTTAGGTAAATGAAGTAGAAATAGATTAGAGATGCAACCAGTTGTTTGCGCGCGAGGTTTTTCGAGGCAGTTTTCGTCCTTCTATTTACCTTTTTGTTGATTTGAGAGTCGCCACCATGTTGTTGTCGGAACACGGACCGAGATGTCTGGATTCGGGGGTTAAGTTATGAATTGGGAAGGTCAAGGAGCACCCAAATCACCCAATCTAGGATTGGTCTTGCTAAGAAATCATCATCATTGTTTCGAAATTATGCATTCGTGTACCAAAAGAAAAATGAACAAATAAATAATTGCTTATTTATTTGGAATGTCGGATCATGTGCTTCGAGACCATCTCCATGGATTGGAGAGGCTCTAGGCTGATCCTTTAATGGAATCACACTACTTCAAAGCAAAGAAGGAGATGAGAAGATAGAAAGCAAATATTTTACCTAAGCGTTTTCTTCAAGAATCCTATGGATGGCCTTGACTAAAGGCCTTGATCTTCCAAATTTCGTGGGTATCAGAGAGGGGCTGATTATGAGAACCTTTTGATCAGATTTGGAGTGGTTTTTGGGTGAATAAGGAGTCTAGAGTTGACCATTAGTCATTCTAGGCAAGAACAACTATATTTATAGGGGTTTTGGACCTAGGGTTTTGGCCAAGAAGGTAAGTTGAGGTGGGAATCCAAGACTTGATTCTCACAGAGGTATTTTTGGACTCTAGGATCGGCCATGGGATTTTCCCCGGATTGCATGAGTGTTTGCCAAAAAAAGGGGTTAAGATCAACAAGGAAACTGACCAAAAACCCGACTGTCAAAGGGGATGTCTCGTACGAGACATCAATGTCTCGTACGAGGCATCTCAGTGCTGGAATTCACTATTTGCCCTCTGCAGTAGTTTTAATGTTCATTTTGGCCACTGACTAACAGAGTCAGCTAGAAACTTAATGAAACATGTCCAACTTTACAAGTTTCGACCCAAATCAAAGACGAGACACAAAAGTAGTGTGATTATAAATGAACGTCCAAAATGGGGTGTCTACAAAGCCCCTCTGCGACGATACTTATGGAGGAAGTAACGTCGTCGATAGAAAAGACGCCATTTTGAACTGGGGGGATGGTCGTGCTAAAAAGCTGCCTACGTACTCCCTGGAAGGAAATCAGACCAAACGTAGTTCGACTCTGAAAACACGCAAAAACTGAGGTTTAAGGTATTTTGAAAATAATTTTTGAAAACAATACTTGCGGTAAGTAAAGTTTAGAGTTTAGAGAGTACCCATACTGAGGAATCAATTGCCTTGACCCAATTCTGAATATACTCCTTTTTGTTAATGACGAACCGTCTCCAGTTGCAATCCATACTGAGGAACCAATCTCTTTGACTCCAATTCTGAATATGCCCTGTTGTTGATGACGAACCGTCTTCGATTTTGGAGACGCCAGTTACTCGGACCTTGCTTCTCCTTCCAACGAGGTTGCCTTATTCGTCGGAAAATGTGAATCCTATGTTATTAACATACATCTTGATAACAATTATCAGACTCTGGGTTTGGAGACGCCAATTACTTGGATCCTTGCTTCTCCTTCCAACGAGGATACCTTATTCGCCAGAAAATTGAATCCTATGCCATTAACATACGTCTCGATGGCAATTATGGGTTTCTAATTGGTTGGATCCTGTGTTATTAACTTACATCTTGATAACAGTCGTGGGATACCCGAATTTGGAGATGCCAATTACTCGGACCTTGCTTCTGCTTTCAACGAGACTGCCTTTCCATTGAAAATGTGGATCCTATGCCATTAGCTTACACATTGATGACAATTGTGGGACTCGGAATGGTGGGATCCTGTGTTATTAACTTACGTCTTGATAACAGTCGTGGGATACCCGGTTGTAAATCCTGTGCCATTAACCTACGTCTTGATGATAGTCATGGGATTTAAAGTTTGCTGATGCAGATTTCGTTGCTCACCCATGATCTTGGATGCGCGGTGAGGATAAATTCGTATTGAGAAACAAATTTGCTTGTTCCAATTCTGAAAAAATCCATTTGTTGACGACTCAATGTTCCATCTTGAACCGGGTTCAGATTCGACCTCTTGGTCTAAAGCAGGGCTTTTTCTGACCTTTCTGTTAAAAGTAGGGATTTTCTGAAATTTCCCAAGAAAACATGGTTTTTTGAGACTTTTCTTGGGATACCTCGTACGAGGAAACGATGTCTCATGCGAGAATTCTCTATTTTTGCGCAGAACAAAGGCATATTAGGCGCTGAAAGTGATTTTCAAAACACTTTTCCTATTTCATTCTCGGGAGCTTTCGACCCTAGGCGATTTTCTCACTCAAAAATCTCCATTTTCACCAAGTTTTAGTGATTCCTAACCCTTTCAAATGGACGGTGTGCATCGATCCCACAAAGAGCACCTCTTTGGTAGGCATATGAAGGGAAAAGTGTGGGCGACGGATGAGTTGTGCCCATTCCCGGAGAACCACGTTTCTCACGCCGTTCGGACTAGGCGGGTAAGGATCTCTTCCTTTGATTGAGTTTCCATGTCAATTTCGTTGTTGCATGTCTCAATTTAGTGTTCTAGCAATTCGACTTTTGCCAATTTTCGCCTAGAATTATCGCTGCTAGGGTTTATCATGCATGGATGATCTTTCGATGGAATTTCACCCTTGTTGATGTTGAAAATCATTGTAGTATGGTAGTACATGATTTTGACTGTCGTTCTAGGCAATTCTGTGACTTTTCGGGTAAAATGCTTAAATGAGGATTTTACCATTTTTCTGACATTTGTCTCTTTTGTTTCTGTTGTTTGTAGTCATTCAGGGTGATCAATAACTGTAGAGGAAGCGTACGAGCGGTCTCTGAGAGGTGGGCAACTCTTAATGGCGAGATGAAGGAAGAGATCGAGAATCTCGGGTTGAAACCCTTCTTTGACGGCCTGGTCGGTGAGAGGAGGAACGTGCACTTTCTCCAGGCCATCCGGGAACGCTGGTGGGACAGTACTCATACCATGCACATACGGTGGGGGGAGGTGACCATGACCCCTACTAACTTTCATGCCATTACTGGGCTTGCCATCTTCGGTGAGCTACTTGAGGTAGATGCGGACTTTACTCCTAGCAGGGACGTTATGATGCATTTTTTGGGCTTCTCTGTGCGTACCCTAGGCACGGGTGTCCCTCTGAAGGCCTTGAGAGACAAGGTCGATGCCTATGTTACTGTTAATGCTGGTCAGATGCATCTGACCGGTACCCGTATTGCAGCTGTTCGTGGCTTTCTGTGGTGGGCCTTTTCTGAGACGCTATTCGCCAATCATGCGTCGACTGCCCTTTTTACTCTGCTGAGCTGCCTGAGGGATATGCAGCATGTTACTGATGCTAGTTGGGGTTCTGCTAGCTTGGCCCATTGTTATGTGGCCATGGATGAGAGTTCGCGTGATCGTACGAACGCTGTCTTAGGCGGCTACAGTCATGCCTGGGAGGTACAATACTCATCTTCTTCTGTATTCCTCCTTTATTTCAGCCCCAGTTTATTTTGATAGCATTTTCATCTTAACTATTGTGTATTGACATCCTTTACGTTTCTCCCATTTTGCAGGCCGGGGATACGCCATGTTTAGTCTCTTCTCTTTCAATCTTCGAGACAACACTGTTATGTTCCCAGAAATACTTTGAGATGGCGCCGGGATAACAGGGATACCCATGATGAGCAGGCCGAGGGGGCTGACATGACAGTGGAGCGCATGAGGATGTATTTTGACAGATGGGAGGCCATCCCTGAGTCCGTTGTTGCCTTCTTTCCTTGGCAGAGTCTGGGTATTGATCATGTTCACGGGTTTGCCGGTATGAGGCTGTTGATGATCGGCCTTGGTGGGGGATGCTTCTACTTAGTAGAGAGAGTCTCTTGCCAGCAGGGTGGTGGCAGACTCGATGTCGTTGTTCCTCTGGACCAGCTTCTTTTACCTACAGCATGACTGAGGGGATAGAGAGCATCGAGGACCTTCTTGCCCAGTACGACATGCCTGAGGGACTCGTACCTCCAGCTGACGCGACCATGGTATGAATTATGACCCTTCTTCCATCATTTTTTTGTCATCCTACCATTTCATCTCTCTTTGTTTATCATTTATCTGAAGATTTGGACATCTCTTTTCAACAGGTACCTATTGCCGAGTATAGAGAGGTCGCGGGACGGCTTGCCCAGTTCATGGCTTATGCCAAGAGGATGAAGAGAGAGACAGCGGGGGTGCTTTGACGGTTGGCTCAACAGATGGCGGAGCTAGCTTCTTGCGGGAAGAGGCCTCGGACCAACGGACGATAGTGTGGCAGTAGCGACGTCTCCTTCCTTTTGATGCCGAGTAGATAGGATCCCCCATTCCCTCTTTTTGTTGAAGATGTACTTATTGCCTCGGTGTAGGCGAAGACAACTTTTCTTTCTTTGGCTTGTACCTATGCAACAGTTATTTCCTAACTCTAGCACATACATTAGTTAATTTTAGTCTTTATTTCTGACTGTGTAAATGGATTAACTCACATCCGGTTGGTCAACCGAGGGGTAATTTTATGAGATGGATTCGCGTTGGGCCATTTATATGTGATGTATGAACTGTTTCAGGTGAGTTTCTGAGGTGATTGAGACATGTTTTGACTTGTCGGGCAACCTGAGATTTGAGCAGAGTTGTTGCTGTTCTGAACGGGGAGATGCCTCGTACGAGACATCGATGTCTCGTACGAGTCATCCTCTGAATCTGTGATTGTTTCTCCTTTTCCCTCAAGGATTTGGTGTCCAAACTTGTATATAAACACCTCTAGTCCATCCTAGAATACCATGCAGCCTTAAATCAGTTCTGGGAACCTTTCTTTTGGAGTAGAATTCTCAACCTTTTGCTCCCAATGGCCCTAAGTAAGCCCGTCCCTTCATCAATAATTGTTTATGAGTTCTCCTTGGACTCAGAATTAGTGGAACGCTACAAGGGTGATTTAGCAACGTTCTTTCGCTCATTCAATAAACCTCGTCAAGAGAGATTCGTGGAGATGTTCGGTTTCAAGATCATTTTCACCTTGAAGAATCTAAAACCGGAATGGGACCTTTTAAAGGGAGTTGCACGCTTCTGGGATCCATCGACTCACCTCTTCAACTTTTCACTTAATGAGATGGTCCATACTATAGAGGAGATGGCGGCTATCTTATATATGCCACTGACCGGGGTGATTGCGATTCCTAACTATGACAAGGTACCGGCGGAGTCTCTTAGGGACTTATTGAGTATTGGCCTTCCTGAGGCGCAGAGTTATATTCATAACCGCTATGTCGATCTCCACGCTTTGCCTAGGAGATTTAAAGGTCGGGTGACTCGTGGTCACGATGTGGATTCCCAGTGCTGCCTCTTGGCATTGTGCTTATTTCGGAGCGTACTTTTCATGAGAAAGTGTGGCATGGCGAACACGGAGCTCGTGGACATCGTTCTACAAGCTAGAGGACGGGCCTTCAATATAATTCCTCTTATCTTGGGGGAGACCCTTCATGGTCTTGACGAGCTACACCGAAGCGGCTCTATGACTCGGGGAAGTCCATTATTGTTGACTATTTGGCTCAGAGAACATTTCAATTTATTGGACTCTCCGGTCGAGTATTCTCCTTATACTTTCCATAGGCAGAGACTGTTAGTGAAGGGTCTCAGCATTGAGGAGTGGGCTCATCTTTTTGCTAAAGCGGAGACCAAAGATATTGCTTGGTGCCCATCCTTTTGGAAGGTGAGGAGGTTCGTAGCTAATACCCTTAGGTATGATAGGGTCGTCCTTCCGGGTTTGAGGGACTCCTCTTTCTATTTTGCTCGAAGCGTAATGCGACAATTCGGTCAACAGCATGACACTTTCTTGTCAGGGGGATGGCCTCGAGACATTTCTTTCATGGACTCAGAGTTCTCTACGAGCTTGGCTCGCGCTTGGGGGCAAGTCACCACTATGGACAGTTGGACCAATATTCGTCATGATAGAGGAAGTATCTATTTTTCGAGCAAATACTTGGATTGGTTTCTCTCGGAACTCCATCCCAGTGTCGAGGGTATTGATGAGATCCGCCGCTCTCTGTTGGGGGACCAATTCAAACCAACCTTGAATTTGAGGAAGAAGGAAGCTAAGGAGGATCCTTCTAATATCAGTGTAGATGCCACTCAAGACTTTCTGGATAGTGACTTTTACGAGAATAGAGCAAACGGACTTCCTGGTAAACTCCAAGCTCTGGATAGGCCTCATGTGTTTGCGAGACTGACTCCCTCGGTGTTCAGTCGACTTGATGTTCCTCCCATTTTCGAGATACCTTGGATCAAGAGGAAGAGGGATGACAAGGCGGATCGTGGTCAAGCCCCTACTAAGTTAAGGAAGAAATAGGTCCTTGGGAGTATCGAGAGAATGCTTAGATAGACCAATGTTTGGATTTTTAGTATTTTATTTATTTTCTTTTTCAAGTTGGTATTCATGTTAGAAATTTTCTTATTGCTTTCTTGAAATGCATTCAATTAATAAGAAGACAAGATTTTGATTTTATTTATTGAATAGACCGGACCAAAAGGCTGCCTACGTTCTCCAATTACATCAATTAAATAAGGAGCTCAGGTCATCGTAGTTCTTGTTTAAGAAAGAGAAAAATATGTGACTGTCCCCTATATATATATATAATATATATATATATATATATATATATATATATATATATATATATATATATATATATATATATATATATATATATATATATATATATTTTATGCACACCCTGATTTTTGCCTAGACCGCCCTTTCAGGTTTTCAATCTAGCGGGCTTCTTTTCTCGTGCTCTCTGCTCTAATTTTTGCCTAGGCCGCCCTTGCGGGTTTTCAACCTAACGAGTTTTCCTCTTTTCTTTTGAAATAGGGGACGGACTCATGAATAGTACTTCTTCAGCTTGTCCAAGTCGACGGGCTTCGGCAGTTGATCTCCATCTAGGTCTGCGAGTTGTACCGCTCCTCCGGAGAATACCTTCTTGACTATGTAGGGGCCTATCCATCTTGGTCCCCACTTTCCCATAGGATTGAATGGTCCAGGACAATGTTCATGTAGAACAAGGTCCCCTTCTTTGATGTTTCTGGATTTGACTTTCTTGTTGAATGCTCGGGCCATTCTCCGTTGATACGCTTGGATATGCTCGGCGGCTCGAAGTCATCGTTCATCTAGCAGGGCTAATTGTTCATAACGGCTGTTCAACCATGCGACTTCATTCACTTGGTTTTCTAGGACAACCCTTAGTGATGGTACTTCTAATTCGATTGGTAGCACTGCTTCCATCCCATAGGCTAGGGCGTATGGAGTCTCACTGGTGGCGGTACGGATTGAAGTACGGTAGCCCCAGAGTGCAAAAGGTAACTTGTCGGGCCAGTCTCTGCCAGTCTTAGCCATTTTCCTAATGATGGTCTCAATGGTCTTGTTAGCAGCTTCGACTGATCCATTGGTTTGTGGTCCGTACGGTGATGACTGATGTCTCTCTATCTTGTACTCTGCAAGTAGTTGGTCGCATTCTTTCTCAAAGTGGGAGCCATTGTCAGATATCATCTCATGAGGTACCCCATATCGGCATATGATGTTGGTCTTAATGAATTCAGCCACCTTTCTGCATTCAAGACTTTGTAGGATTGAGCTTCGATCCACTTAGTGAAGTAATCAACGGCGACTAGTACGAATGAGTGCCCATTATGACATGTCGGTGAAACTTTGCCAATGATATCTATTCCCCATGTAGAAAATGGCCAAGGGGATGTCATGGGGTATAACACGGACGGTGGTGCGTGTTGTAAGTTGGCATGTATCAGGCACTTGTGGCATTTCTTAACCATGTTGGTGCAGTCGGCTTCCATTATGGCCCAATAGTACCCTAGTCGGATGATTTTCTTTGCTAGCATTATTCCATTCATGTGAGTTCCACAGACTCCTTGATGGACTTGGTCCATGATTTCTACGGCTTCGTGCTCGTCGGCACAAAGTAGACACTGCTCGTGGTGTTTCTTGTAGAGGCGATCACCTATGATAACGAATTGAGCGGCAAACCGTTTGAGGGGTATCTTCGCTTTAGGTGATGCGTCTGATGGGAATGTTCCATCTAGGAGGAAACTCCATACATCATAATACCAAGGTTTATCTTCCAAGGTATTTACGGAAACAGAGCCACACTCTTCTTTGTAGTCGTGCAGGTCTATGATTGAGTAATAAGCAGGGGTCGTCCGCCTGGCGACTTTGAAGGTTTTAACCTCGGTCCATTCGGGGATCTCCACAAGTGATGCTAGCATGGCTAGCGAGTCTGCTAAGCGGTTCTTATCTCTAGGAAGATAGTAGAAAGTAACCTCTCTGAACTGTTTGACCAAGTCTTGGAGAAGGTCGTTATATTTCTGGAGTGTAGGATCTTGTACCTTCCATTTCTTGAGTGACTGATAGATTATAAGTTATGAATCTCCGTACACTTCTAGTTCGGTCACATTTCTTTCTAAGGCTGCTTCAAGCCCTGCTATGCAAGCTTCGTATTCGGCAATATTGTTAGTGGCCTCAAAGTCAAGGCGTATTGCAAGTGGAGTGCAGAAATCTGAGGGATCTACTAGTAACATGCCAATGCCATATCCCCGTTTATTGGATGCGCCATCGAAAAATAATTGCCACTTATTTTCTGCTATTGCCATGATGTCCTCATCAGGGAATCGCGGGTCTTCCCCCTTCGCTTCATCACATGGAAATTCGGCTAAATGATCCGCGAAGACTCTTCCTCTCACGGATTTCTGTGTGATGTAACTGATATCATACCCCGCGAGCATAAAGTACCACTTGGATATTCTAGAGGAGACATGCGACTTCTCGAAGATATATTTCATTGGGTCCATTCGGGCAATCAGTTGTACAGGAAACGCCTCCATGTACGGCTTTAGTCTCTCAGCTACCCATACCAGTGCAGCATACGACTTTTCTAATGCAGAGTAATTCAGTTCAGCCCCTTGGAAGCGATGACTGACGAAGTACACGGCGTCTCTTTCTTCGAATCGGGTTGCTCTTGTGCTAGCATAGCCCCTAATGCAGTATCATTGACTGTGAGGTATAGGGTCAACGGTTTCTCTTTATGTGGTGGGAGCAACACTGGCAGATTCACTAAGTACTCCTTAACCTTTTCAAAGGCTTCTTGGCACTCTTCAGTCCATTCTAGGGATGCATTCTTCTTGAGGAGCTTAAAAATGGGCTCGCACATCGTCGTGAGCTGATTAATGAAACGACTAATGTACTGAAGGCGACCCATGAATCCCTTGACTTCTCTTTACGTCTTAGGTGGAGGAATGTCATTGATGGATTTGATCTTAGCGGGGTCTGCTTCTATACCACGCTTAGTGACCATGTACCCGAGGACTTTTCCTTTCACTACCCCAAATGTGCACTTGGCCAGATTAAGTCTCATTTTGTAGTGTCTCAACCTTTCAAAGAACTTTCTAAGGTCAACGAAATGCTGTCCATCAGAGCCTTTGGAGTGTATGATCATGTCATCAATGTACACCTCTATTTCTTTATGTATTATGTCATGGAACAATGCAGTTACAGCTCTCTGATAAGTGGCTCCGGCATTTTTGAGTCCGAATGGCATGACCGTATAACAGAACGTCCCCCAAGGTGTGGTGAACGCTGTTTTGTGTTGGTCCTCCTCGGCCATGAGGATCTTGTTGTAACCGGCGAATCCGTCTACGAATGAACGGACTTCATATTTCGCAGTATTGTCAACGAGCATGTCTATGTTAGGAAGAGGAAAATCATCTTTTGGAGATCCTCTGTTGAGATCACGGAAATCAACACAAATACGGACCTTTCCATTTGCCTTGAAAACCTCTACAGTATTGGCCAACCAGGTTGGATACTCTATTACTTTGATGAACCCAACACTCAGGAGTTTATCTATCTCTTGTTTAAGTTGTACTGACCCCTCGGGCTTAATTCTGCGGAGTTTCTGCTTGACTGGCCTTGAACCAGGAAGCAGCGGTATTTTGTGCTCAACAATCAAATTGGCTAGCCCCGGCATATCCTTGTAGGACCAAGCGAACACATCTACGAATTCTTGGAGAAGCTCTATGAGGGCTTGTCGGTCTTCCCCCTTGAAGAAACTGCCAATCTTGGTCTCTTTCGGATCATCGCTCGTCCCCAGATTAACTGTTTGCATTTCTTCGGCATCAATAGGACCATTTTCGCCACGAATACCTACTTGCTTATTAATTTCTTTTAAGATTTGTTCATTTTCTTGATCTATCCCGTCATATGACTCATTATGATCTAATTCATTAGAGTTATTAGTTAATTCATCATTTAGGACGCTGGCAATCTCAGGATACTCAGAAAGATCTATTTTTTCATTAAGAAAGTAGGGGAATACATGTTCCGCGATGGCATCCAAGTCCTCCTGGGTGAGCTCATCGGTAGCGGTATCTGACTCTAAGGTAAGAGTTACAAATTTTCTTTCTCTATGGGGATGGGGAGCACATCCTAATTCTTTGGTCAGGAAGTCTTCACTTGCTATGGGTCCCCCAGTTGTATACCAATTCTAGATAGGCTCGTCTCTCTTCTTGATGAGCTTGGTGTAGTCTTGGTTCGGAGCGTCCCTCTTGTTTATTGCATTAATCTGAGTGTCCTCTAGCTTGCAAAGGTTGAGAAATTGGCGCAGTAGGTATTCTCCCAACACAAAGTCCCACTCACTGAATGATTCGGCCTTGGTACCCCCTAATTCTCGAGGTAGCCACGAGAATTGCATCGGTTCTGTTTCAAGTGAGTATGGATCACAGTCACTGAAGATTTCAAAGCCCGGTTGGCGCTTTCCCCTATGGTCGATCCATGGTTCAGGGAACATGAAGTATGGCAAGTTTTTTCTCTCGCATTCAAAATTGTTATTTTGTGTACTTAGTACTTGATTATGAGACAACATGTAACCAAAAGAAACTTCATTATTAAACTTTGGAGTGCTCTCGCCCACATTTGGGATTAGGAGAGTAGTCTCCTCTTCCTCACTAGCTATCTCTATTACATTGATCCCTCCTCCCGCAGTTGGGAGAGGGTTTGTCACTACATTAGGAACCCCTAGCTGCTTAGAGTCTATGAGATCTTGAATCACATCTTTGAGGTGGTTGCAAGTATTGGTGTCATGACCACTGAACTGGTGGAACTTGCAGTAGAGATGATAGGCATGATTCGGGTGGAGTTCCCTTGGAGTAGAAGGAGGCTTTCTTGGTGCGACCTTACCGGCTTCTACGAGTATGTCGAAGAGCTCTCCTTGAGTGATACCTTCCAATTTGTTGTAGGTCATTTGCCTTGCTTTAACTTTGGATTCAACTTCCATCTTGCAACATTCTCTTTGGGCTTGTAGACAGGCTTAGAGCGTGTCGACCTTCTTTTCATAGTATTCCTCTTGCATGAGCAAACCCTTTTGAAGTGCACTGACCTCCTCTTCTCGGGCTAGTAAATGATTTTGGAGAAAATTGATTTCTCTGTCGAAGAATTCCTTTTGTGTTCGCAGTTGGGTCATAAATTCCTCTTCTATCTCCCTCTTGAAGCGGGCGTACAGGACCGTAGCGTATACTTCATAGAATTGACCCACTTCCCACTCTAGTTGAGCTTTGGGGTCGTTGAGTTCCTGAGTAAACTTGGCGCTTGACATTGTGTTGGGAGTGTGGAGCTACTTTGCTGATCGGACGGACCTAGAGTGCGGAAACTGTATCAAATCCAGGCTGGGGTCCCAACAAGTCAGCTTTTATGAAATAGGGGTTGACCAACACGGCAGATTCACAGAAAAAGGAGGATGTCTCGTACGAGACAATGGATGTCTCGTACGAGGCATACAGCCTAACAGTCAGGTTGTAGATTTTAATCCTATTGGTCGGATGGAATTTAATCCATTTTAAAAGGTTACTACTCTAGTTCATCCTAGAACAGTGGATTCCGTCACCCTAGAATATGAGCCCCTTGTTTTTCACCTGTATTGCACTCTCCTAAACGGACAATTTGGGCAAAGGTCCCATATTCTCATCGGAATCCACCATTCAATTAACCAAACCTAAGTGATTTCGTAGTTGTTTTGCACTTTGTTAAACAACGCATTTATGCAATCAAACCTTGTGAATTTTAAGGGACAACCGAAAGGGACATGTTGAACGGTGCGGTCGAAACTAAGCCAAAATGGCATCCACAATCCAGCACAGAATAATGAAAGTAGGAAAACACAAACTCGGATTTCCGTAGAGAGGTTCTCCATTCTTTCAAAATCCTTTGTTTAACATTTTACCAAAGGGACATTCGTCATATTCACAAGGGAGGATTAGAGATTGTAAAGATGCGTTATCTTGGGCAAAGATTAAAACAACCCTAAGAATCGAACCGACCGGTCTTGAGGAGTGTCTTATTGACTAGTATGTATGCATGAGGTTGATGCAAGTCTTACGGCTAAGGCTCCCCATGAACACAGTCTAGGAGCGTGTCACGGAGTGGGTACACCATCTTTGGAGAGACCGGCGAGGGCCATTCGTTAGAATGGGGGTGCTGACCGACATCCATCCTCCGATTGGGACCCAGGTTTATAGGGTATATAGTGCAATTATTCTACATGTGTGCACGTGTGTGAGAGTCAAGATCTAGGTGTCAAAGATAAAATAGAGAGTTTTTTTTTTTGAAAGTAAAGTAAAAACAAGCAATGGCCGGGCCAAGTGGCTGTCTACGTTTCCCTCTTGTGGAGGAACTTAGGCTGTCGTAGTTCACACATAAAGGCAAACATAAGTAAAGCAAGGAATAAAACAAATAGCAAGTACTCCTACAAAACAAAGGTTGGCCTTAGGATATATGGGGAGTTTCTTCGTCGTTAGGGAGGTCCTAAGACTCAGAAATAGAGGGGAGAGCGGATCTGAAACCCTGTATACGTGTTTGAACCGAACAAAATTCCTTTTTCAAACCATAGAATCAGATCAGCCGGGCAAAACTGAGATGTCTCGTACGAGACAAGGGATCCCTCGTACGAGGCATCTCAGTCGGGGAACAGATTACAGTACAGAATGCAGAATTTTGAAACAATGATGATTTCTTTCGACACAAGTCTAACCCACTTACTGTGTTCTCCCCAGCAGAGTCGCCACTGTTTGCACGCGAGGTTTTTCGAGGCGGTTTTCGTCCTTTGATTTACCTTTTTGTTGATTTGAGAGTCGCCACCATGTTGTTGTCGGAACACGGACCGAGATGTCTGGATTCGGGGGTTAAGTTATGAATTGGGAAGGTCAAGGAGCACCCAATTCACCCAATCTAGGATTGGTCTTGCTAAGAAATCATCATCATTATTTCGAAATTATGCATTCGTGTACCAAAAAAAAAATGAACAAATAAATAATTGCTTATTTATTTGGAATGTCGGATCATGTGCTTCGAGACCATCTCTATGTATTGGAGAGGCTCTAGGCTGATCCTTTAATGGAATCACACTACTTCAAAGCAAAGAAGGAGATGAGAAGATAGAAAGCAAAGATTTTACCTAAGCGTTTTCTTCAAGAATCCTATGGATGGCCTTGACTAAAGGCCTTGATATTCCAAATTTCGTGGGTATCAGAGAGGGGCTGATTATGAGAACCTTTTGATCAGATTTGGAGTGGTGTTTGGGTGAATAAGGAGTCTAGAGTTGACCATTAGTCATTCTAGGCAAGAACAACCATATTTATAGGGGTGTAGATACCCCGGGGGGTAACCACGGCTTTAGGCTAGAGCGCGTGAATCGTCCTAGGATGTCTAACTTGATTTTAGATTGTTTAGAGTCGCCACCTATGTTTTGAGGAACATAAGAAAAACTTATTGATTGTAGCCTAAGTTTGATTACGAAAACAGAGATTCTTTGTTTTGAGGTCCGGGGGTTAGATTACGAGATGGGAAGTACCGAAACACCCATCTCGCCCAACTTAAGTTGGTCTTGCTTGATCAAAATCTACATGAATGAAAATGTTCTTCTTCTTCTTCTTTAAATCATAAAAAGGGGGTTTAAAATAGGATTTGGAATGTAGGAGATAACTCCTTAAGCAACCTCAATGAGATGAGGTGATCATTAGAGTCATGTCCCAAAAATGATTTGGGTGATTGCTCATTTGGTTAAAGTAAAAGAGAGAGAGGAGATGAAGTAGAAAAGAAAGCAAAAGATGGACTTTTACCTACAATTTTGAAGAACTTCAAATGTTGCTTGATGAGATCCTTGGAGAACCTTTAGAAAGTGATTTTTTGTCTAGTTTTCGATGATTTTTCGATCCTTAAAAATGGAGGTAAAGAGAGGTTTTTATAGGTGAAAGAGGGGTGTTTTTGGTGCCAAAACTCAGTCACCAAGAAATCCTTCCCGGGCAAAATCCTGTAAATTGAGCAAGGGAGAGAATCCTGGCCAGAAATCTGTAACTGACGCCCAGAGGCGCGCGCTTCCTGCTTTGGGTGCGGGAGGCGCGCGCGCCTGGCTCCTCCTGTCGGAGGCGCGCGACTCAGAGAAGGCAATTTTGACAGAATGGACTAGAAAGTCAGCCCTGTCATTCAGTTTAGTCCCTGGACTTAACGAAGTCAGTCAGGAACTTAACGGAAGTGACAGAAACTAACGAGAAACGCTTAAAATGGGGAGAAACACAAAATCAAATGTGCAATCGGGGTGAGTGGTCCAAGGCGGGGTGTCTACAGAGCCCCTCGGTGACGTGGACTGCAAAGCAAAACGCGTCGACGAAAGTTAAAAACACCCGCCGAGGACATCACCAAGAAAAGGCAAAGACTCGATGAAAGCAGGAATTTGAAATTGCGAGAGATAGTGGTGCGCTCCCTGTGTGAGCGGCTTTTGCTGGAGTGTTGAGTTGGGGCTCATGGGAGCTTGTCTCGATATGGACCGAGTTGCCGACTTGGAGCTCATGGGAGCTTGTCTCGATATGGACCGAGTTGCCGACTTGGAGCTCATGGGAGCTTGTCTCGATATGGACCGAGTTGAATGTTTTGAATGAGGTCGTTAGTGAACCCTTGTTGACGAATCCGTTAGTGAATCCGTTTGATGAAATATTGCTTTGAAGTCTCGTGCCATTTGGAGTCACACTTGACTTTTTTGAATTGTGGGGTACGGGCACAGTTGACCGCGACCAGAAAAATGTTCCTGCTGGGGATGAAATGTTGAGATTGACTCTTGAGGGGGGTGTGGCACCCGTGACAGAACTTAGGGAGTTCGGAAATTTGAAGAGGACAGCCTACTTTTGAGTGGGAGTTTCTATCCTACTTTCGATTTTTGACATGCCTTAAGGGCGGACCAGAAAAAGGTGTGCCCAAATGGGTGTCCGAGGATCGGGACAGTGTCTTGATTTAGGCTGGAGATCTCTGACAAGGCCTTTTTCTTGAAGCGATTTAGACCTGGGAGGCGCGCGCCTTCCTATGTAGGCTTGGGACGCGCGCGCATTTCAGACTGCTGGCGGGTGGCGCGCGCGTCTGGGAGGCGGAATTCAGGGCTTGACATTTGCTGACCAAAAGAGCCCCCAACAGCTATAATATCATCTTCTGTTCGACCACTTGATTCTCACAGCTCCTTTCTGCCATTTTTGAACATCATATTATTGCTTAACTTCGCTTGTGATCAACATTTTCCATGGCTTCCAATTCTTTCGCCCTTGATGCCAAGGTCGTTAGTGCGTATGAAAAGGACTTGGGCACTTTTGTGTATTCTTTCAAGACCCATCCCAAGAAGGCCTTCATTAAAGATTTCGGGTTCCAAATTCTTTTCACCTTGCGGACGTTGAAGCCGGATTGGGATTTGTTGAGAGCTGCCGCGGCTTTCTGGGATTGCGACAGCCATACCTTCAACCTTTCAGCTAATGAAATGGTGCCGACTGTTGACGATTTCGGGGCCATCCTTGGCATGCCTTTGGCCGGTCGGATTGCCGTCCCTAGATATCACCGTGGTGCCGTCGACTCTTGGGTTGAGTTACTGAATCTCCCTGTGGAGGACGTGAGGAAGATGTTGCACGGTACCGTGATTGACATAACTGAGTTGCCGATGTTCTTCAGTTTACACTCGGAGGACCCGATGGTTCAATCTTTCAAAAGAAATGCCATGGCCGTTTGTCTCTTCAGTGAAGTACTGTTTGTTACACCTTTCGGGACTGCGGACGCGCAGTTGGCTGAGATTATTTTACAAGCTAAGGACCAGCAATTTAGTGTAATCCCTCTTATTGTAGGGGAGACGTTGCACGGCCTTGATGAGTTACACAGGACGGGCAAGATGTGTCGGGGAAGCCCTTTGCTCTTGACCATATGGCTCCGGGAACACTTCAAGATTTATTCCCCGGATGGTGATTTGTCTCCCTTTGCTGTTCATAGGAGGAAGTTGTTGATCCGTGATTTATCTGAAGATGATTGGAAGAAATTCTTTGCCTCTCGGGTGACCGTCGATATTGAGTGGTGTCCTCCTTCTTGGGGTCTTCGTCCTTTTGTGGAATGGACTCTTGGTTTTCAGCACGTGGTTGTACTCGGTTTGAGAGATTCTTCATTTTACCAGCCAGAGCGGGTTCTGCGGCAGTTCGGTCGCCAACAGACAATTCCTTTTCCGAGGGATGGAATGCTTCGTCCAGTTGCTTACATGGGTCCTGACTTCTCGAGTGAGCTTCAGTCGGCTTGGGGAGATGACCGCAATCGTTGGGCTTTCGCTCCTCTGCATCGGGGGAGTGTCTTCCTTCCCGAGAGCTACTTGGATTATTTATTTGGCACCCTTTACTGTGGCATCACTTGGGTTGATGTGCTTCGTGCCGAGTTGTTGGGACAGGGTTTTGAGCCTAGCAGCACTTTGAGATATAGGGAGGCTGCTGCTGATTCGAGTAACATCCTCGCTGACCCTTTCGGTACTCCTTTGGATGACTTTTATTCTAGGAGACGTGTTGCAGTACAGAAGGTTTCGATGCGTATTAGTGCTCCTTTGTTACCCAAGAAGAAAAGGATTGAGAGACGATCGGGTGGTCCTTCGAAAGCTAAGAGAAAATTGGATTTTTCTTAGTACCCTAAGAGATTGCAATTAGACCACTTTGTTTTAGGATTTAATATTTTGATGTCTTTTGTTGCTCAATAAATCCGTTGTAATGGTTTGAATAATTCATTGAATGAATAAAAAATTGCATTTTGTTATTTGAAGTGAATTGGGTATTTTTGATATGTTTTAGACCGCACCCGAAGGTTGCCTACGTTCCTCCAGTTGGGAGGCTCGGTCTTCGTAGTTCAAATAAACAAAGACCATTTTTTTTTTTTTTTTTTTTTTTTTTTTGTTGTGCACCCTGTTTTTTGCCTAGACCTCCCTTTCGGGTTTTCAATCTAGCGGGCTTCTTTTTTGCACGTGCTCTAATTTTTTCCTAGGCCGCCCTTGCGGGTTTTCAACCTAGCGAGCGAGCGATTTTTATTTTTTATTTTTTAATGGTCTTTGTTTATTAAGCGTAGAACCTCTTGAGCTTGTCGAGGTTGACCTCCTTTGGCAGCTGGTCACCATCTAAATCCACGAGCCGGACTGCACCACCGCTTAGTATCTTTTTGACCACGTACAGACCGATCCATCGGGGTCCCCATTTCCCTAGGGGATTCATGGCATTAGGAGGATGTTGTCTTAAGACCAAATCTCCCACATTGATGTTTCGAGGCTTCACTTTTTTTGTTGAAAGCTCTCGCCATCCTTTGCTGATATACCCTCGTGCGTTCGAGTGCTCTTAACCTTTTCTCGTCGAGTAAGGCTAGCTGTTCGTATCGACTTTGTATCCAGTTGACCTCGTTGACTTGATTCTCGAGGAGGACCCGTAGAGATGGGACTTCAAGTTCGATAGGGAGTACGGCTTCAGAACCATAGACCAATGCATAAGGAGTTTCTCCTGTTGCGGATCGTATTGATGTGCGGTAGCCCCACAATGCTAATGGTAGCTTCTCGGGCCAATCCCTTCCTGTTGAGGCCATTTTCTTGACGATGGTCTCGATGGTCTTATTTGCTGCTTCGACTGCGCCATTTGCTTGGGGCCGGTAAGGAGATGACTTGTGCTTGGTGATCTTGTATTCTACCAAAAGTGCATCCATTTCATTCTCAAAGTGAGAGCCGTTGTCGAAAATGACCCGCTCAGGCACGCCGTATCGGCACATGATATTAATCTTTACAAATTCGGCCACTTTCTTGGCGTTGAGGGTTCGATAGGCTTGTGCTTCGACCCACTTTGTGAAGTAGTCGACTGCCACTAGGACGAATGACTGCCCATTGCTCCCGGCAGGATGAACTTTACCGATGATGTCTATCCCCCAACAAGAGAAAGGCCAAGGTGTGACCATGTTATAAAGTTGTGAGGGTGGAGCATGTTGTAGATTAGCGTGGAACTGGCACTTGGCACACCTTTTGACTTTCTCGATACAGTCTCGTTCCATAGTGCTCCAATAGTAACCAATGCGAAGTATCTTCTTGACTAGCATAAACCCATTCATGTGGGGTCCACATTCTCCTTCGTGCACTTCACACATTATTTCTTGAGCTTCGGTCTCATTGGCGCATAGGAGATTGATCCCGTCGTGGTGCCTTTTATAGACTCGGTCCCCAATCAGTACGTACCGAGAGGCTAACCTTTGCAGAGCTGCTTGAGACTTCTTATTGATGTTCTCGGGATAAGTGCCGTCTTTGAGAAAGTTCATGATATCCGAATACCACGGAGAGTTTGTTTGAACCTCGTTGATCTCGATACTCATGCAATATGCCGGACTGTTCCTTCGAGCAATTTTGAAAGGCTTCACCATTTTCCCTTTGGGCATTTCAACTAATGAAGCTATAGTGGCCAGTGCATCGGCGAAGCGATTCTTATCTCTTGGCAGGTAGTTGAAAGTGATCTCTTGGAATTGTTCAACCAGTTCTTCAAGGTGCTGACCATATTGTTGGAGAGTCGGGTCTTGGGTTCGCCATTTACCCGATTGCTGATTGATAAGGAGCAAAGAGTCGCCGAACACTTCTAGTTCCGTGACGTTTCTTTCGAGAGCTGCTTCGAGCCCTGCTATGCACGCTTCGTACTCGGCAATGTTGTTGGTAGCTTCGAATTCCAGGCGTATGGCAATGGGAGTGTAGATGTCTTTTGGATCGACAAGCAATACTCCTATACCAAAACCGTGCTTATTGGCGGCGCCATCGAAAAAAAGTTGCCACTTGTCTTCCTCGGTTGCAGTACAAATTAAATGCTCGTCGGGGAACTGTACATCTTCCCCCTTCACTTCGTCACACGGGAATTCGGCAAGCTGGTCACTGAACACTTTCCCCCTGACGGATTTGAGTGTGACGTAAGTGATATCATAGCCGGCGAGCATGAAGTACCATTTGGCTATTCTCGTTGACATGAAAGGCTTCTCGAAGATGTAGCGGAGCGGGTCCACCTTTGCTACTAGCTTGATTGGAAAAGCTTCCATATAGTGT
This sequence comes from Campanula takesimana, assembly GCA_026119855.1. NCBI lineage: Eukaryota > Viridiplantae > Streptophyta > Magnoliopsida > Asterales > Campanulaceae > Campanula > Campanula takesimana. Next base: position 2,139,456 of record JAOWBW010000008.1, on the reverse strand, counting down.
TTGAGCTTTTGAGTGACCCAAACCAATGCTGCACATGACTTCTCTAAGACAGAGTAGTTCTTTTCGCCTCCTTGGAATCGGCGGCTGACAAAATACATGGCGTTCTCCTCTGTAGACTCTCGTTGCTCTTGTGCTAACATAGCCCCTAGGGCTTCATCATTGACAGTGAGATAAAGCAACAGAGGTTTCTCCTTGTGCGGCGGAACTAGAACAGGAGGGCACGTCAAGTAATGCTTTACTTGATCGAAGGCTTCTTGGCACGCGTCGGTCCATTCTAGAGCCACATTCTTCTTGAGTAACTTGAAGATTGGCTCGCACATGGAAGTGAGTTGGTGCACAAACCGACTGATGTATTGTAGTCTGCCCATGAAACCTTTAATCTTTTTCTGCGTCTTTGGAGGAGGCATGTCAATGATTGCCTTGATTTTGGAGGGGTCTACTTCGATTCCCCTTTCAGTGACCATATAACCAAGAACTTTTGTTGTTCAAATAGATACCTAGGTCCTAGAATTACTTAATCCCAATCATGTCTACACTTAGGGTCCCCCAATTTTATTATAACCTTTTTAGGTACCCTTAGGATCCTTTGTGACCAGCACAGGTGTATTTCAACTCTTCATTCAAGACAAACCAGCAAGAGGAAGCAAATCAGCAGACCAGTAAACAAGTTGCCGATCAACTCTATTCTTAACATGCGACAAGTTGCCGATCAACTTGCTACAGAAGTTGCCGATCAACTTATTTAAGAAGTTGCCGATCAACTCCATTCACAACATGCCGATATAATAGACAGTCTGCACCGTCAGTCAGGTGACATCATTTCATTAAAGTCAACCTTGCTGATTGTCTCTATACTGTTTTATCATAAAGTAGTTTACCTACTCTGTAATGATTTCTACGCCGTCTGACACATAGCTACTTTTAGCTATACTCTGTCTCTACTTGATTTTGCAGGTAACCGGTTGAGACAAAGGGGTCTTTACCCATCAGACTTTTAAGGCACGCGTATCTTCGCCATTAATGCCAAGGATACTGCATTAAATGCTCCTCACCTACCCAGCTGGAAATTCAAATGTTATCCTTCTTCAACAAGCTAAGACATTAACTCCTCCTATAAATAGAGGACTTAGTGCATTGAAGAAGGTTGGTGATTTTAGTGCATTAAAGAGAGTTGGTTGTTTGCAGCATTCATTGAAGCTCAAACATTCCTTGTCCAGATAATCATTAGATCATTTATTAGGACATACACTTGTGCACAAACTCTACAACACTGTTAGTATTCTCGAACTAGATTATTTTAAGGAATACGTTGTCTGAGTTTTCACACACCCACCTGAGTGAGACAAGTTCTTTTGAACTTGCCGCTCAAATACACTTGGTCAGATATTTGCTTTACGATTCATTAAACTATCTCTAGAATTTAGTCTTTGTATCCGGCAAAGCCGCTCTTGTAATAGACTAGGGATATTTAATAGTGCTCTTAACCCAAATCCAAGTTCTGACCAAACTTGGTAGAGGACGTAGCAGTATTTACACTGTGAACCTCTCCAAATCTCTATGTCCTCTGTTACTTACTGTCCTTGCCGGTTGGAACTCTATCACCGGCAAATCATCACTGTTCTTGCTGACTCATCATCATTTCCATTGACCAATCTCTTGAAACTGCATTGAACTTTTAGAAACTACTTTGTGTTTAAACCAAGCTCTCAAAACCTTTTTATAAACTGATTTTGTGTGAGTTAAAACAAGTCATATCTTCTCCGCTGCGCTTACTGATAATAGTTTGCAATCTGATAAGTGACTTTGCATTTATAAAAGTGTTTCTTTGAAAAAGTTTTAATTAGGCTATTCACCCCCCCCTCTAGCCTATTTTCCTACCAATTGGGCCTAACAACTTTGCCTCGGATAACCCCGAATGTGCACTTTGTAGGGTTGAGCCTCATCTTGTGTTGACGAAGCCTTTCGAAGAACTTGCGGAGATCGATTAGGTGTTGACCATCGGTTCCTTTGGAGTGAATGATCATGTCGTCCACATAGACCTCAATTTCTTTGTGAATCATATCGTGGAACAAGTCTGTCACGGCTCTTTGGTAGGAAGCCCCAGCATTTCTTAACCCAAATGGCATGACTGTGTAGCAAAAGGTACCCCACGGTGTTGTGAAGGCTGTCTTATGTTGATCTTCCTCGGCCATGAGAATCTGATTGTACCCAGCGAACCCATCCACGAATGAGCGAACCTCGTAGGCAGCAGTGGAGTCGACTAGCATGTCGATGTTAGGGAGTGGAAAATCATCCTTTGGGGAAGCTTTGTTTAAATCCCGAAAGTCTACACAAACTCGAACCTTGCCGTTCGCCTTCCTGACTGTCACAATGTTGGCTAACCATGTCGGATACTCGATAACCTTGATGAAACCCACGCTGAGGAGCTTCTCAATTTCTTCTTTGACCTGCAGAGACCATTCTGGCTTGATCTTTCTGAGCTTCTGCTTTACTGGCCTGGTATCTTCTCTGATCGGAATCCTGTGCTCTGCTACCTTTCTGTCTAAACCCGGCATGTCTTTGTATGACCATGCGAACACATCCACGAACTCCCGTAGTAATGCAGTCAATCTGTCTCTGTCATCTCCCTTGAAGAAGCTTCCAATCTTGGTTTCTTTTGGCTCTTCTTCGGTACCCAGATTAACAACATGTAATTCTTCGTCAGCCTTTGGACCATTCTCGCCACGACTACGGACTTGTTGAGCAAGTTCATTTAAGTATGTTGTGTTTTCGTGGTCTATTTCATCATAATTTGAATCGTTATTAACTTGTTTGTTAAGTTCATTATTAGTTAATTCATCATTTATGATGTTTGCAATCTCAGGGTACTCAGAAATATCAAATTTTTCATTAGCAAAGAAAGGAAACACACGCTCGGCTATGGCCTCCAAATCCTCTTGGGTGAGGGTATTAGAGACACTCTCGGACTCGAAAGTAAGTGTGAGCTGCTCTTCCTTTGTTGTTGTGCGGGGTATGCAACCCATTTCTTGGACTAAGAATTCCTCGGATACCACGGGCCCTTTTGTTGAATACCAATTGTTGATCGGCTCGGAGCTTGGCGGGATCTCACTGATAGTCTCGTTCATGACGACGGTGTCATGGATGGCGTTAACTTGGCATTCATTCATCATGGCAAGCTCTTCAAACATGGAGGCTAAATCTGTCAGTTCTTCCCCTACGGTGATTTCTGTCTCGGACTCTATGGTTATCTTCCTTCCCCACCATTCACGGGGCGACATGGGAGTTGGTTCCCTTTCGGACTTCTGGATCTCACAATCGGAGAAGATTTCGAGGCCGGGCTTTTTGACACCTTTATTGTTAACCCACGGCTCGGGAAAGATCATGTATGGAACGTCTTCCCCTTGGCGGACAAAATAACCATTCAACGTCTTGCGGTAAGGCCTTAGATTAGGGACCTCATAACGACGGCCTTCTTTACGAGCTCGGGCCTTTTCATTCTTGATTGCTTGCTCTTGTTTCAAGTCTTCTTTGGAAGGCTCATACCCCAAACCGAAGGTGTTCTTGACAAATGGGACTTACACGGGATGTAGGAGTCCTTTTTGATATCTCCCTAAGCCTAAACCAGGGAAGTAGTCCATATTCCTCATCATGCGGAGGACTTTGTGATTGCTGGGGGTCCATGATCCGTTTCCCCCTTCTTCGTCAATGGCGTTGATTGAGACGCCGGAGAGAGTGGAGTCTGGTAGACCATGCTGAACTTGGTGGACGGGCTCACCTTTTCTGTGGATAGTGATGTTTTCAGCCATTACGGTCACTATTTCGTCACCATTTCAGATCTTGACACATTGGTGGAGAGTTGACGGTACGGCATTAGCACTATGAATCCATGGTCGACCCAACAGTAAGTTGAACGAGGCCGGGATATCAAGTACTTGGAATGGAACGGACATGACCATGCTCCCAAACTCAATGTCAATTTCGATCATACCCATGACTGTATGGGCGGTGCTGTCATAACCTCGGATTACTTGAGTAGAAGGCTTCAAATCAGAATCCTTAAGCCCTAGTATGCCCATGATCCTACCAGGCATGAGATTGAGTGCGGAACCACCGTCCACTAAGACTCTTGAGATGGGTCTCCCCCTTGCTCGTACCTTGAGGTAAATAGCCTCGTTGTGGTTAGAACCAAATGGTGGAAGGTCCATATCGGCAAAGGTGATGACGTTGCTAAAATGAATGTGACCAATCATTGCCGTGAGGTCCTCGGGAGTAGTATCGGGAGAAACTGATGTATCATCGAGATTGCGGATGACGAGATCTCGGTGTTTCTTCGAGGATGCAATGAGGTCCCAAATAGAGATGTTGGCTTGAGTTTTCTTGAGTTGGACAAGTAGAGGATCTTCGGGAGCGTTGTGAGCTTGCGGCTTTTGAGAAGAGGAGCTCGGTGCGGAAGTGGAAGGGTTGCTCGTTATGACTCGACCGGATCGAGTTAGCATGTTGACGTTCCCATCTTGCTTCTTTTTCCTATTCTCTAGTACTTCCCTCATTACCTCATCGTAAGTCACTACATAACAAGAATTGCCAAGTTTATTCATAACATTGGGGCCCCCATTCACAATTGGGATTGAATGGGTGGTCCCCTCAAGTTCTCCTATCTCTATTACATTGACATGCTCGTCATTAGCCACTACAAATTCTTTCTTATCTATGAGATCTTGAATGACATTGCGGAGAATGAAGCAATCCTCGGTGGTGTGCCACTATATTGGTGGTAGCCACAATATTTGTGGTGAGCATGATTGGAGTTGATCGTCTTGGGTTGGTACCCTTGCACGGGTGTGACTTGACCCTTTGCCTTGAGGACCTCGAACACTTCAGTTTGAGTCATACCTTGGAGAGGCGTGTAGACACGGTCACTTCGGGACTTCATCCCTTGAGGTGGAGGAACCTTTTTGTAATTCCCCTTGTCAATAGTGACGGCGTTGACCGAGGCCTCTTTTGTGGAGTTGGAAGCGGCCTTGTAGCGGTAAGTAGGAGTGGACTTCTTGATCTCCTTGAGCAAGTCATCCATGCGTACCCCCGCCTCATACATTTGGGAGAAGTCGGAGTAGCAAGCCCCACTTAGGTGAGTGCGGAGATCAATCTTGAGACACTTGAGAAATATGTCCATTTGCTCTTTTGTGTTTGGCCTCTCAACAATTTCAGAGAGTTTGTCATTCCATCTCCTTGTGAAGTCGATGAAGGACTCATTGTCTCGCTGAGTAGTGTTCTCTAGCTCTTTCCTTGTGGGCCGGTGAGTGGTGTTGCCTTGGTATTGGTTCTTGAAGGCAAGCATGGCGGAGTCCGAATCAAGACGGACAGTGAGCGGGAGAGTAGCATACCAATCTTTTGCCGCCCCCTTGAGAGTGAGAGGAAAGCATTGAGCCATCACCTTGGTGGAAACCTTCTTTGGAACCATTGCCCAAATATAAGTCTCAATGTGAGCCATAGGACAAGAGTTGCCCTTGAATTTGCTTATGTCGGGCATCTTGAACTTATCGGGAAGAGCGGCCATAGTACTCATGAGGATGGATGATTGATAAAGGCTTGTGTCGGAGCCTTTCCCCATGTTGAGCCCATTGAATTTTTGGTCGATGTAGGCCATGATAGAATCCACCATTTTGGGCTCATTGTTCTCGGAACTTGGTTCCCCCATTTTCTTGGTACGGGTGTTGACATAAGGACTCTTGAACAAACCCTCGGTCCATTCGGATTCATCATCATTGTTCTTGTTCTTTCCCTTGGCAAGGTTGGTGAGCTTTTCTTTCATTAGCTCCATTTCGGCCTCGTGGGCCTCCCTTTGGCTGTCGAGGTGGGATTGCCAAATGTCATCTTTGCTTTGTGCCTCCTTGTTAAGGGTGGAGACTTGCTCTCGGAGGAGTTGGACCATAGTTGAGAGCTGTTCGAGAGACATGGTGTTGCTGCTGCCGGTCATGGTTGGTGTTGGAGCTGTTGGAGTGATCTCTTCACGGACTAACCGATTTGCTGAATCCCGGTAGACTTTGTAAGTACCAATTGAACCTATATTGCAGAAGAGACCCTTGTCAGTCTTGAGTAACACTTGCGGTCCATGAAGAGGCTTAGAACACACAGTTGGGCACACGACTCGAACCACATAAGAAAAGACTCTTTTTTTTTTTTTTTTTATAAGTCGGAGGGAATGAATCCCTTTTGGGGTTTCTAAGAAAATAATGGAATCGTCACACTAGTATATAGACCATCTCGCGGTCCCATATACTCATCGGATTCCATCGCGCTTGTGAATCCTACATGTATCGGGATTAAACTAAATTAATGTAGTAAAGCATACATGCGGGGACGGATTTTTATTTTCGTCCAAAATAACCACTTTTGGGGACGGATTTTTATTGCGTCCCTTTCAACAAGTTGGCATGTATGATTTGAAGACATTAGTTTAGGGAAATCTCGGTACATGGAAACCGACTTGAGTCACGGAGTGTTAGACCCTAACTAGAATTGTGTGGTTTGTGCTCGGCTTGAATATGAGGCTCAAAGGTCACCCCCGGCATGTAGTCTTGAACTACGCCACGGGCTGAGGTTTACCGCTTCGAAAGAGCCAAGGTCTGGTGGAGCTTGAAACTTTCTAGGACGGGCCTCGACGGGTTTGGGGTTGGACTTGTGCGACTCGATAGTGAGCAGTTCATAGGAATATGTGCATGTAGTGTGAGGTCTAACAAGTGACAAATTTTTTTTATTTTATTATTATTTTTTTTTTTTTTGAAAAGAAAGAAAAACACACAAAACACATAAGCACATAAAATTACAACTCCCGAATCACCCGTGTGACCGGTAAATAAAACACAAAATTAAAACAGTCCGAGGGTTCAATTCTGTTCTGATGCAGGCAACTGTGCCCACACCCTACTGTTCTGCTCAGTCGCTGAAACCTGTTTCTGTTCTGGGAACCAACCCAGAAGCGTGCGCCTCTGAGTGCTGATGGGGGACGCGCGCGCATGGCGCAATGCTTATGGGAGGCGCGCGCTTCTGGGGCACACCTGTCAGAATGTCAGACTTTGGACTCAGGGGATTGCCCTGGTCCCATGTTCATATTGTAACCCCTGCAGAAGTGATTAGTGCAGAATAACAGAAGAAGAAGATGAAGAATATGAAGAAGTGGGCGATTCTGGTTCTTGATGCGGGATGCGCGCGCCTTAGGCTTAAAAGGCCAGACGCGCGCGCCTTAGGCTTAAAAGGCCAGACGCGCGCGCCTCCCCCATCAGGAAACAGAATGCCCAGAAAAGATGTAGATTTTGATCAGAACGCAAGTTTAACCCTCAAATAGTGTCCCCAGCAGAGTCACCACTGTAGATACCCCGGGGGGAAACCACGGCTTTAGGCTAGAGCGCGTGAATCGTCCTAGGATGTCTAACTTGATTTTAGATTGTTTAGAGTCGCCACCTATGTTTTGAGGAACATAAGAAAAACCTATTGATTGTAGCCTAAGTTTGATTACGAAAACAGAGATTCTTTGTTTTGAGGTCCGGGGGTTAGATTACGAGATGGGAAGTACCGAAACACCCATCTCGCCCAACTTAAGTTGGTCTTGCTTGATCAAAATCTACATGAATGAAAATGTTCTTCTTCTTCTTCTTTAAATCATAAAAAGGGGGTTTAAAATAGGATTTGGAATGTAGGAGATAACTCCTTAACCAACCTCAATGAGATGAGGTGATCATTAGAGTCATGTCCCAAAAATGATTTGGGTGATTGCTCATTTGGTTAAAGTAAAAGAGAGAGAGGAGATGAAGTAGAAAAGAAAGCAAAAGATGGACTTTTACCTACAATTTTGAAGAACTTCAAATGTTGCTTGATGAGATCCTTGGAGAACCTTTAGAAAGTGATTTTTTGTCTAGTTTTCGATGATTTTTCGATCCTTAAAAATGGAGGTAAAGAGAGGTTTTTATAGGTGAAAGAGGGGTGTTTTTGGTGCCAAAACTCAGTCACCAAGAAATCCTTCTCGGACAAAATCCTGTAAATTGAGCAAGGGAGAGAATCCTGGCCAGAAATCTGTAACTGACGCCCAGAGGCGCGCGCTTCCTGCTTTGGGTGCGGGAGGCGCGCGCGCCTGGCTCCTCCTGTCGGAGGCGCGCGACTCAGAGAAGGCAATTTTGACAGAATGGACTAGAAAGTCAGCCCTGTCATTCAGTTTAGTCCCTGGACTTAACAAAGTCAGTCAGGAACTTAACGGAAGTGACAGAAACTAACGAGAAACGCTTAAAATGGGGAGAAACACAAAATCAAATGTGCAATCGGGGTGAGTGGTCCAAGGCGGGGTGTCTACAAGGGGTTTTGGACCTAGGGTTTTGGCCAAGAAGGTAAGTTGAGGTGGGAATCCAAGACTTGATTCTCACAGAGGTATTTTTGGGCTCTAGGATCGGCCATGGGATTTTCCCCGGATTGCATGAGTGTTTGCCAAGAAAAGGGGTTAAGATCAACAAGGAAACTGACCAAAAACCCGACTGTCAAGGGGGATGTCTCGTACGAGACATCAATGTCTCGTACGAGGCATCTCAGTGCTGGAATTCACTATTTGCCCTCTGCAGTAGTTTTAATGTTCATTTTGGCCCCTGACTAACAGAGTCAGTCAGAAACTTAACGAAACATGTCCAACTTAACGAGTTTTGACCCAAATTAAAGGCGAGACACAAAAGTAGTGTGATTATAAATTAACGTCCAAAATGGGGTGTCTACACCAGTAAGAGTTGTATCAAAGGTATGCTTTTGAAAGGTAGTAGTTTAGAGAAAAGTAGCAAGACTATCCTATTAGTATGAATGGAAAGGTGCTTTGACCTTTAAACTTTTGTCTTTGGTAACATGTTGATGTCACAACCAATTGTAAATAACTTGGGTTCACAAATTTTCTAAGTGCAAGAGGGTAATCAATATGTAATTAATACACTGGCCAACTTACAACTTAAACAAATGTGAAAAACGTGCGCACGGGCGAAGGTGTATGAACCTTAAACTTAAGAAAGATGCATAATCTTTAAACCTTTGAAAGGTGAAAACCTTTAAAACCTGAGTACAAGCTTTGAGAAAGTATGCATAAGTTTAAACATCAAAGTGCTTACTTGAATATTTGAACAGGTTGAACTTTCATCCAGCATATTGTCAGCAAGTTGACTGTTATCGTTTTGAACATCTAGATTGCTAACTCAGCAGATCGTTTGAACATGTTGACCTAAGTAGAAAACTTTGCATTTCCTTTAAAAACAAACACATGTTAGGGGTAGGTGTTAGCTTGGCTAACACCCCTCCGATGCTTAAGTCAGTAAGTGTTCAATATAGATAAATAAATTGAAATAACAAATTTGAAATAAAGCTTATTTAAATCATACCTGGTTTTCGGAATTGAACGGACAAGCTACAACTTACATATAATATGCTTTAAGATGGATTGCATTCCAACTTCTTGGTATTATTATAACATCCAAGGTCGAGAGCCAATATGCACCCTTACCAGCTTCTGCGTCAACAAGGTAGGGACCTTCCCACTTGGCTGCCAGTTTGCCTGCATTTAGCTCCCCTGTGTTCTGAAAAACTTTTCTGAGCACCATGTCTCCAACTTGAAATCTTCTAATGCGCACATTCTTGTTGTAAGACTTGGCAATTCTCTGTTGATAGACTGCCATCCTGATTTTAGCCAAATCTCTTAGTTCATCAATAGTGTCAAGATCTTCTGCAAGTACTATCTGGTTGTCCTCTGGGGTTATTAGGCCATATCTATCTATTGGGATGGAAAATTCTACTGGTATCACAGCTTCTATTCCAAATACCAAGGAGAAGGGGGTTTGCCCAGTTGCAGTCTTAGGAGTGGTCCTATCTGCCCATAATACTAGTGGCAATTCTTCGGCCCATCTTCATTTCTTTTGATTAAGACGTTTCTTTAGGTTGTTCACGATCAAATTTTTGCTTGATTCTGCTTGACCATTAGCTTGAGGATGTACTGGTGTAGACGTGATCAACTTGATTCTCCATCTTGTACAAAAATCCTGAGTTTTCTTGCTGATGATCTGGGAGCCATTATCACAAATAATTTCTGAAGGGACTCCAAACCTGCTGATTATATTTCTTTTCAAGAATGAAATCACCTCTTTATCTCTAACTTGAACAAAGACTTCAGCTTCTATCCACTTTGAGAAGTAATCAGTCATAGCTAACATAAACACTTTGCCCCCAGGTGCCTTAGGAAACTTTCCAACAATATCCATTCCCCACTGCATGAATGGCTAAGGTGATAGTATAGGATGAAGAGGCTCGGCAGGTTGGTACAGGATGTTGCTATGTCTTTGAAAGGCGTCACATTTCTGAACATATTTGATTGCATCCTGATGCATAGTTGGCCAATAGTACCCTATTCTCAATGCCATGGAAGACAGTGACTTGCCTCCAGAATGATTGTCACATTCACTATCGTGTAGCTCTCTTAAGACTTGTTTAGCTTGTTGGGGCTCTAGTCACCTCATGTACAAACCTGTGAATGACTTACGAAACAGTACATTATCAATTAATAATAATCTTGATACCTTTATCCTGAAAGCTTTTGCATTTTTGACACCTTGTGGCACTGTTCCATCCTACAAAAATTTTATTATGGGCAGTGTCCAAGATGTCTTTTCATTCGAGGAGCTAGTCGATGTATCAGGTTGATCATCAACTTGGTTTGTTTCAGATTGATCTATTGCAGGATACAGGATGTGAATTATAGGTATGACATTGTTCAACATGCTCCTGCAACTTGATCCTAGGTTGGCCAACGCGTCGGCTTCAGCATTTTCTTCCCTTGGTATTTGTTGGAAAGTAAATTCTTCAAATTGTCCAGCCAATGATTTAACATGCTGTAAATAACTTGACATCCTGCTATGCTTAGCTGTATAAGATCCATTGAAGTGGTTAACCAACAACAAGGAATCACTATAAACATTGAGGAATTTAACATTTAGATTTAAAGCAGTAACCAAACCCATGATGAGGGCCTCATACTCAGCCTCATTATTTGTCGCATTGAACTCGCAAGCCACAGGTTGAGGAATCAGTTCTCCTTGGGGTGATCTCAAGACTATGCCCAAACATGTGCCCCTTGCATTTGATGCTCCATCTGTATAAAGTGTCCAGAATCTAGGAGAGTTTGAACCTTCAAGTTGTTGGACTTCGAGTTCAACTTCAGGTTGAAGGTTGGGACTGAAATCTGCCACAAAGTCAGCTAAGGCTTGTGACTTGATTGCAGTCCTTGCCTCATACTGGATATCATATGTACTAAGTTGCATAGACCATTTTGCCATCCTGCCAGACAACTCAGGTTTTCTCATCACGTTCCTGATAGGATAGTTAGTCCTCACAATAATAGGATGAACTTCAAAATAATGGCGCAACTTAATAGAAGCAGTTATCAAAGCAAGAACAAGTTTCTCAAAATGGGAGTACCTGGTTTCTTCATCTAGAAGAGACTTACTTACATAATAGATAGGAAGTTGTGTACCATCCTGCTCTCTCGCTAAGACCGCGCTGACTGCATTTTCTGAAACTGAGAGATACAGGTACAAAGCTTCACCTGTTTCTGGTTTGGAAAGTAGAGGTGGAGTTACAAGATAATATTTAAGCTGGTTGAAGGCTACCTCATGCTCTTTCATCCACTGGAACAATTTGTTTTTTCTCAGCACGTCATAAAACAACTTTCATCTGTCAGACGACTTGGAGATGAACCTGGTTAGGGCAGCAACTTTGCCTGTGAGCTTTTTCACTTCTTTAATACTCTTTGGAGACTCCAAGTTGATGATGGCTTTGATCTGTTTTGGACTTGATTCAATGCCTCTTTTGGTCACCATGTAGCCGAGAAATTTCCCAGCCTTAACACTAAAGTTGCATTTTGATGGATTCAGCTTTATGTTGAACGCTTCCAGGATGTCAAAAGCCTCCTTAAGATCTCTAGCGTAATCTTCAATGCACTTGAATTTTACCACCATATCGTCGATGTACACTTCCATAGTCTTTCCAAGCTGATTCTTGAACATCATGTTGACTAATCTCTGGTAGGTTGCCCCTGCATTCCTCAATCCAAAAGGCATTACGATAAAGCAATAGATACCATCTGGAGTAATGAACGCTGTGTCTTCCTGATCTGAAGGTTCCATCTTAATCTGTTGAAATCCTAATGAAGCATCCATAAATGTCAAGACCTCATGGCCAGCTGTTGCATTAACTAGGGAGTCAATGTGAGGTAAGGGAAACTGATCCTTAGGGCACGCCTTGTTCAAGTCTGTAAAGTCCACACAGACTCGCCATTTGCCATTCTTCTTCTCAACAACCACCACGTTGGCCAACCATCTAGGGTAGTCAACCTCTCTGATCATCTTGGACTTCAACAGCCTTTCCACCTCTTCTCTAATGATCTGGTTGCGCTCATGAGCAAACTTCCTACACTTCTGGTGGATAGGCTTAGCATTTGGGTCAATGTTCAACTTGTAAGTAATAACGTCATTGCTGATTCCAGTCATGTCCTCATGTTTCCAAGCAAAGCACTTCAACCTGCTCCTCAGAAACTCAATGATCTCTTCTTCTATGTTAGGAGGTAAGTCTTCACCTATAAGAACTTTAACATCGGGATTAGAAGCTGCACCTTCTTAATATCAAACTCTGCATCTTCAAGTACATCCCGAGCCTTTCGCTATAATTGCTACGCCTGCCTAGGACTGCTTGCTGCCTTTGTTGGTCCCAAAGGGCAACAAGGGTATGAAAAATAGCTAGAGGGGGGGTGAATAGCTGTTTTAAAATTCTTTTCGTACCCTTGAAAAACTCAATTGTAAATGCGCACTTTATCAAATAAGCGTAATGATATGCGCCTAAGTGAGTGAGTGAAATGCACAGCGGAAGTAAGTTAAGTAAATAGGCGCAAAGGTGATAAAGGGGGCGCACACACACTCTAAGTATTTTGGCTCAAAGTGGGTGAAATAAGAAACTAAGGCAAATGATATAACAAACACAACACAGTTCAATCAATCAATCTACAATGAATAAACAATCAAATAGTTAGATATGATAAGAACTTGTAAGGGAAATAGCAAGATAGTAAGTACGCGCTATTTGGAGAGGTTCGATCGGGAAAATGATCTACGTCCTCTACCAAGATGGTTAGTCTTGGATTTCTAATGGAGATTTTATATAATGAGAGAGTGTTACAAATTACAACTTGTTGAGCTTATACACTAACTCAAGATCTATTTCTATGAACGAACAAATCCTAGACAAAACCAGTGTATCTCTAAAAGAAAGATCTAAGTGATCAAACTTAAAGAGGTGCGTGTGTGATTTTAGATTCAAGGCTCTTTAGATCTTTGAGATTGAGAGCACAAGAAAACTAAAGTGTTATCGTTTGAAGATCTGGGCTAAGGATGAAGGTATGAAGGTGTTCTTGAGAATTCTGGAAATTTCAAAGGCAATCTTCAAATCTTCAACAAATGCTTGAGAGAGAAATTCTTGAAAATCGTAGCAAAACTCAGCAACTTCAAAATGTTTAAGTTATGGGGTATTTATAGTGAAATCCCAAAAACTAGCCGTTGGATATTCATGATGATTCTGAGCAAAGGACAAATGTGATGTCGCTCATTGAGTGGAGCACGTGTCCTTTTATGGCCGTTAGACACATAACACAATTGTGACCGTTGTGGACAGGTGTCCTCAATTTGGACGCACACGTGTTATTTAACCATCGTTTGAATCATTTGCGTAGTTTGAATTCTCTTCAAGTCTTTGAATCTTCATTAAATCACTGAGTGTTGAACACACTATTTTGAGGTGCGTGAGCTAGAGAGGCGCATGAGCCAATGGGGCGCATGAGTTAATGCTAGGTGCATACTCATACGCGCGTACCAAGGAGGCGCATGGCGCGTGGCGCATGTCTTGAAGGCGCATGGCGCATGGCTTGAAGGCGCATGGCGCATCGCTTGAATTCACAGTGATTTTCTTGAATCTTGATCTTCTTGCCCTATATCTAAGCCTATTCTATTACAATGGACAAAAAAAAAAAGAAGTATAAATACTTCTTACATGTGGGTCTAAAGTCCATGAAATAAAACTTAGGTGATGGATCAATCAAATCTAATCAATCCTATTACATTGAAACTGAGATATATGTGGGCATACCCAACAGCCTTCATGGACACCTTGTAACACTCCTTAGCAGTCTGATGATCTCCTGATACCTTGACTACTCCCCAAGGTGTTAGAAACTTGAGGCACTGATGGTAAGTTGAAGGTACAGCTTTTACATTGTGGATCCACGGCCTGCCCAGGATGATGTTGTAAGATGACTGACACTCTGTAACACAGAACTTCTCCATGGAATTAATCCCTTCAACATATACTGGAAAAGTAATCTCCCCAAAGGTATGCTTTATCTCACCACTGAATCCAACCAAGACAGACGAACTCTTAGTCACATTCTCAAGTAGGATCCCCATTCCTTTCAAACCATTAGTTGTCACGATGTTAACTGAACTTCCATTATCGATCAAGATGCGCCTCACCAAACAGTTGGCAACCTGAAGGCTCACTACCAAGGCAGCATGATGTGGATCCTGGATGCTGACCCTATCATCCTCGTCAAAAGACATCTCCTGGCCCTTCACCTTGTTGACAGATCTTGAAGGCAAATAGGACCTGTCCTCCTTTCCATCCGCAACACGACGCTTTGCAGCTGAATAGGTTGTTCCACAGATATCTGAGCCGCCACTAATCATGTTGACCACTCTGGTTGGAGGTGGATGAGGTGGTGGATTCTCAGCTTGTTTCTCCTGGTTGTCTGCACGATCTTCAGTACGTCCACGCCTTCTACCAAGCAATTCTTTGAGGAGACCTTTGGATAACAAGTGGCTGATCTCCTTCCTGAGTGCAATACAATTCTCTATTGTATGCCCAAAGTCTTCATGATAAGCGCACCACTTAGACTTGTCTTTCTAGATTGATGGCTTGTCTGCCTTCTTGGGCCATCTTGCTTTCTCACCCAGGTTGTCCATAGCATTGATCAATCCTGCAATATCGACAGAGAAACAATAGTCATCAATTCTAGGATACGAAGAATCATCATCCTCATCATTATCATCTACAACATGAATTCTAGAAGAGTCAATTTTAGAGTAGGGTTTACCCCTATTAGATCTGGCATGAGATGTTTCCATCTTGCCACCAGAATGAGATGAATCTGTTCTGCTGTTGGGCTGTTCTGAAGTTGCATTCTTCTTGACTGTTTTATCCTGGAGTAACTTGTCTTCTTCCAACCTGATAAATTTGGAGGCTCTGGCTCTGATCTCATCTAGCCTTCTGCATGGTGTCATCACTAGGTCATCATAGTACGGAGAGTCTTTCTTAAGTCCCATCCCGAAGGCTTCAATTGCAGTTACAGTATCCAGGTTGTAGATGTTCACCGCCTCCCTATTGAACCTGCTCAGGTAGTCTTTGAGTAGTTCATCAGGTTGCTGGACCACCCTGTAAAGATCACTTGTCAGCTTCTCAAACACCCTGTTGCATGAAAATTGATTAGTGAACAGGTTGATAAGTTAAGCATATGATCCAATAGAGCCCAAAGGCTGGCTGATGAGCCATCTCAAAGCTTTCCATGTAAGAGTTGAACCAAAACCCAGCAAAAGCAAGCTTCCTTGTACTGAGGTAGGATATGAACTACATCCATCTTCTCCTGATATAATGCAACATGTTCAGCTGGATCCGTGGTCCCATCATACTGCTTCATGTGGGGCAGACTGAATTTCTTTGGTATGACCACGTTGGCTATGGATGGAGTGAAGCGAGATTCATTGTAACATGTTGGAGATGCCTGGTTGGGTGGCATAGTCATCCCTGGCAAACTCATAACTAGGTCTTTTAGCTTCTGCATTTGTCGGCCAAGTAGGCTACCTGCATCATTATTAGCAGCAACAAATTGATAATTATTAAGATGATTGAAATCAAATTGAGGGTTAAAACTCCCTGTTGCCACTGATGTAGGTGTCACAATGTTGTTGAAGTTGGAGTGATAGTCTCATGATTGACAATTGTGCTATTGGTCAAACTGGCTGCTAGCGTAACCCCACCAGATCCAGACGATCCAGCAATGTCACTCCCAAAAGCAAGCCTTCTAGGTTGATATGGAGAGTACAGGTTGGAAGGTGCATTTTGAGTAACAGACTGAAAGATGCTAGGGAAGCTGGTCTGCTGCACCGCTGGTGTTCCTCCTTGAAGAGAAGTCACTTCATTCTGCAACCTAGCAACTTGGTTCATCAGCATGGTGGAAGTATCATTCTGAACTTGGATCTGGTTCCTCACTTCACGCAGCATGGCGATCAGGTTGGAAGCGATGTCGATAGGGATCTCTTGATTTGCGGCAGTGGATGATCCATCTTGAATCTGGATTGGCCTTGAGACACCACCAATGCTCTGAGTTGGAGATACCACTCCTGATGAGATTGGGATTGTCTCCACTTTTGATCTCAAGCCAACAGAAGTCATGGCTGAAGACATTGCGGTTGACATCTCGAATTACTTTTAACAATTATAAGACCAAATTTCCCACAGACGGCGCCAAATTGTTTTGGTCAAATTTAGCAATTCAACTTAAAGGAAAGGAATTAGGTATAATGGAATATAATTGTAAAAAAATTCAAGGATAAATGAACACAGAGTTTAACGAGGAAAGCCATTGAACAACTTATTCGCCGACATAAAACCTCAAAGATGAATTATTATTAGTAATGGTGATGAACAACGAGAAGAATAAGAACAAAAGCTCAAAGTATTCGTAATGGTGCGTGTGTGTGTTACAAGGAATGTGTGAGCTATTTATTCTAAGAAGATCAATCACGAACTGATTAGGAGGCCTTGATCTTCGGATAGTTGGTTAGGCCATTTCCGTTGATAAGAGTCATCATTTGACTTGGTCTTTTGAGTCTTGATTTGGTCACGTGTGTTTGAGATCATGTCCCACTTCTATTATTTGTGTTCCTGAAAAATAGGATAAGAGATATGATTTAAATAAAACGTGTTAATAAATATACCTGCAAGTCTGTATGGTGACAACTTGAAGCCATGATGTTGTGCCAAGTTGTGACTTTCAGGATGGACAAGCAGTTTAAAATTTCACCCCAAACAGAAATATTATTAATGGGAGTGTTAAAAGAGTGTTAGTGCAATTGGCTTGTAAGTGCCGGTTATTGAGAGTACGTGTAAAAAGAGTGTCAGTGAAGGCGTTAAAAAATTGCCAGTTGTAGTGTAAAAGAGTTTTAGTCGTATCATTAAAGAGGGTCAGTGGTAGTGTTAAAGAGTGTTATGATGCATAATATGTTAAAGAGTATTTCACAAAAATGCCACCACACATTTTAAATGACGTTCCACTTATTTATAAAAATGTCTCCGCTTTTTAAAAAACCTTTTTTTTCATTTGTTTAGAAACTAGTTTAATTTTTTTTAAATGCTATGGGGGCAAAAAATACTATTGTAGGTGTTCCACTTAAAATTATAGAAGCTAAAATGATTTTTAAAAAATAATAAAAAATCAATGTGATATGTTGTCCTACACACACAAACTACTCCATTTACTATTCATGATCACATTTACAATTTCTATCCTAGTATCCATACTCACACCTTAATATTATACTCCCTCCTTCCCTTAACAATGCAATGTGAACAATTTTAGGTATGCATCGTAGTAATAAAGAAGATAATAATAGTGAGTATGAGTATGAAAGCGATGTAGGAGAGAAAAAGTGGGGTGTTGTGAGTATAATATATATATATAGAAAGAAATATAGATTTATATAATCAACATCAATTAGATATATTAAATCCTAGAATATTGTATCAAACAGGAATATTAAACCTTAATACAACATTAATACGTAGTAGTATACGAACATAGAAAATAAAACATTGAAATTATTTACAAATATGTTAACACATGAGTTAGAAAAAGGCTTGGACATAACAAAAAGTAATAATCATCCTATCATTTTACACCTAGAAAAAATAGGACTAATAGGAGAAGATATTATGAATTCGAAAGTTACATATATATGCAAGTTTAAAATAAAAAACCCTGATGGTCCAATTTAGTCCTGTTTTGTTAAAGTTTCCGCTAGAGTATGCGCAAACTTTTTCACTAGTTTTAGGTGAATATTTATCTGGTTTATAAAGAAGAACGGCTCCCCATCCTTCTTTACATCCATCTGTTTCTATTATTATGTAATCAGTGACTAGGGGTAATTCTAAAGGTTTAATCTTATATATATATATATATATATATATATAAGCTTTCCATTTAAGCAAAGTGTGACTTGTCAATGAGACGCTCAGAACAGAAGTTTGTGCACATTGTCATGGGACGGAGGGAGTATATTTCTTCTTCATTCTTGTGCACAATTATTTTTTTACTCCCTCCGTCTCAGAGTGATATTACATGTGTTTTGTACGCTTATTAAGAAAACAATAAAAAATATGTAAAATTCAAGTGAGTTGAGAATATAATTGTTCAAAATACTATTTATAATGCAAGTGAGTAAAGAGTTAGTTAGTTAGTTATGTCTTGGTTTTTTAGTAATTGCACAAACATTATAAGAATAAAGTTGTCTAAAACACTATTCCTTATTTGCTATACTAGTGGTAACCCGTGCTTTGCACGGGAAACTAATTTACTATTTTTTTCGTATTTTGTTTTTTATGATTTTATTTAGTAATGCAACATAATAACTTTTTTAATAAGCAAAGTGTGACTTGTCAATGAGACGCTCAGAACAGAAGTTTGTGCACATTGTTATGGGACGGAGAGAGTATATTTCTTCTTCATTCTTGTGCACAATGATTTTTTTACTCCCTCCGTCTCAGAGTAATATTACATGTGTTTTGTACTCTTATTAAGAAAACAATAAAATAGGTAAAATTCAAGTGAGTTGAGAATATAATTGTTCAAAATACTATTTATAATGCAAGTGAGTAAAGAGTTAGTTAGTTATGTCTTGGTTTTTTAGTAATTGCACAAACATTATAAGAATAAAGTTGTCTAAAACACTATTCCTTATTTGCTATACTAGTGGTAACCCGTGCTTTGCACGGGAAACTAATTTACTATTTTTTTCGTATTTTGTTTTTTATGATTTTATTTAGTAATGTAACATAATAACTTTTTTAATATAACTATATTGTATATGAATTAAAAATTTTGCTTATAAATTTAGGAAAATTGTGTTAATTTTTTAGTACTAATTAAAACAATTATTATAATTAACTAATATTATTAATTGTACTTATTAACATACTCCCTCTGTCCCAGCTCACTTGAGACTTTTTGACCAAAACTGGTCAACTTAAGGTCGGTTTGACCAATACTTTATAGAAATATTTATGATCCAAATAAAAATAAAAAAAAATGTAAAATGATCACCATTAAAAATCCTCTCAATAACAATTTTTAAAAAAATTTTTGGAACATAAATATTTCTATAAAGTGTTGGTCAAACCGACCTTAAATTGACCAGTTTTGGTCAAAAAGTCTCAAGTGAACTGGGACGGAGGGAGTATATAATAACTATTATTATTCACTAATAATACTAATAGTTATAAATAACCTACATATTAACTATTATAATTAATTAATACTCCATACGCCATAGAGTAAGAGTCCTACCTTGTTTGTGCAAACTTATTAAAGACACAATAGAAAATTAGTAAACATTGCAAGTGTGTTGAGGGTATAATTGTTCTAAACACTATTTATTCTTTCTCATCATTTGTCCTTTTAGAAAATAGACTTTTAGTGAGACGTACAAAAATAGAAAGTAGGACTCTTACTCCGGAGCGAGTACTGGTAATATTAAATATTAACATTTACTATTGTATAATGATTAACTAATACTATTAATAATAATAGTTAACTTATATAGTAACTATTATGATTAACTAATAATATTATTAATAGTAATAATTAATATATATAGTAATATATAACTATTATGATTAACTAATACTATTAATAGTAATTTTTAGTTTATTAAATAGTTAATTATAATAGTTAAATATAAATGTTAATTATAATGATAGTTAACTATTAATAGTCAATTGTTATTTATTTAACAATATTAACTAATTTTAATTACTGTATAAAGTAATTATTATAGTAACTATTACTAATAATAATAATAATTACTATATAGGGTAACTATTATAGTTAACTATAATAGTAACTATTACTAATAATAGTAATACTTAACTATAGTACTTAACTACTATAGTTAACTATTACTAATAATAGTAATAGTTAACTACTATAGTTAACTATTACTATTATTAGTAATAGTTACTATTATAGTTAACTATAATAGTTACTCTATATAGTAACTAATATTATTAGCTAATAGAAAAAAAATGAAAAGCTACTTATTTAAGAGGGTAGTGTTGATGTGGCATCACCAAATTCAAGCTTCTTCCATGACTTGTCCACATGACAACACCTTAGCTCTCCTCACCAACTTTATATATATATATATATATATATATATATATATATATATATATATATTTGAATTAAATCTTTTATTCCAAAATGTATAAAAAAAGTTGTGACTTTTAGTCTAAAACAAATGGAATATAATTAATGATGAGAATTTTACAACTCAAAAGACGAAAAATAATAAAACGAATCACCTTATTAGAATTTGGTTCTCATCCCTTTAAAAGACATTGTTAAAGGGAGAGGTTAGTCAATCTATATAGTTAATCAATTTTATTCTCCAAGTTAATGTGGAATACATGGGACTTCAAAACGCCCCCTCACGTGTAGGCCGATACATCGGCTCTACACGTGGACCATTACTACGACGACATAATTACCAATTCAAATCAAATACGGGCACCCAACACGGGCTAATTCAAACCCAACATCAATGCGCGAATCAAAACAACTAACAACTAGACCAAGAAAAGTAAATGCAACAATAAAAAACAAACAATGAACTAGGGCTCTAAATGAGCCGAGCCGAGCTGAGTAGAGTTTTGGGGTGTCGACTTCGAGCTCATTTACATGTTATCGAGCTCGAGCTCGAGCTCACTTGTTTATTCGAACTCGAGTCGAATCGAGCTCGTGAGCTGTTCGCGAACAACTCGAGCCGATATTGAACTCGAGTTTTAACGAGCCGAGCTCGAGCTTAGACTTTTTTCTGTAAAATTGTATTCTTAACAAGCTTGACAATCGGTTCGAGCTCGAGTCGAGTTACAACTCGAGCTATCATAAGTCGAGCCCGAGCCGAGCTCCAGCCAGCTCGAATAGTATAACAGCCTTACAACGAACAAATAGCCATAGGTAGCATGGTCTATACTAAGAGGTTGGGTTATTATTTCTTATTATGAGATAAAATCATAAAAATGTTGAGTATTTAATCAGATGAATAGTTAAAAAAAAAGTTAATTCCTTAGAAATCTCAAAATCTTATTAACTGCCCATAAGCCGAGATGCACAAATTGGTTAGTTTGAACCGACATTTTCATCGTACACTCACACTGCACCAATTGTCGTTGCGCGTCTGCCCAACTCCTCCCACCATCAACCGGTCTGTATAATATGTTTGTATAATGATATTTATGTACTCAATTACACTTAAATCCACCATCAACCGGTCTGTATAGTATGTCTGTATAATGATATTTGTGTGGTGGACCCAGGATTTTTTCACACGGGGGGCAAAATTACATAACACATTTAAAGGGGGCAAAAATAAATGTTAGTGCATTTATTTTTTTTAAATAAAGGGGGGGGGGGGCAAAGTCTAAAATATTGCACTAATAACCTAAATTATTTAAAAAATACACTAGCAATTTTATTTTATTTTTAAACAAAGGGGGGCCATTGCCCCCATATAATACATGTAGGTCCGCCCCTCAATTACACTTAAATCGTGAATCCGCAACTGTTAATAGAGACAGTGGAGTGCACAGAAGTGGCGCTCACAAGTATCCCACTACTAACCTTGTTTTTTCCACTGGTGAACAGTGCTTTTCTCTCTCAATAATCAGAGAGCATCTTCAAGTCTTGCAAGATATTCAAGGCAAGATAGAGCCGACTTTTACAACCCAAACAATCACATCATTTTAAACCACCATCTACCACCCTGCATATTCTCTTTAATCCCTCTGAAACACAGCCCCGCCTCCCAAAACCACCAGTCCCATTCACCCTCCACACAGGAAAACACTTACCTAACACACCAATCTTCTTTTTAAGGCATGCAAACCAAACAAAAATAGCCATATCCAAACAAATCCAACACAAGTCTTCGTCCCTTTCATGCAGTCGCTTTCAAACACCTCACTCTCATCCTTTTTAAACCCTAAACTGCTCACCAAAATCAAATCAAACTACCTCTAAAACCCCTTCTGCTTAAAACACTATCATGAGTCAGTCAAATAACCCTAGAGAAATTCGATGGACTAACCCAACTCCACCAAACGAAGAGTCATTCTCAGGAGAGGAGCTTGAAGGAGTGCCACCATGGGAACATCTCCCACCACCATCTCGGAGAAATGAAAGAAGAGGCATTGTCTCAAGAGTTGGAAACGACAACGAGTCGCAGATTGCAGAACTTCCCAGATCTCTCATAGGATTCATGATAGATGAGAGGAACTTTAGCCCACAAAGAGTCCAAAATGCCATTGACACTGCCTGGAATACTCGAGGAAGTATCATTGTGGAAGGAAATCAAGGTAAAACCTTTTTCTTCAACTTTCAGTTTAATGAGGATAGATTTTTCATCCTAAATAATGGACCTTGGGCTTTAGAGGGTGCACTCTTCGTTTTCGATATTTGGAGACCAAACACTATCTATAGCCGGTTCACAGTAACTCGCATTCCGATTTGGGTCCAGTTTCATGACCTTCCACAAGAGTACATAAACCCACTTGCAGCTTGGAGAATGGCCACCTTTTTAGGAGAAGTTGAGGTTGTAGATTGGGAGCCGTACTCTCCTACAAATATGCAGTACACTAGGGTTAAAATCATGATCAACCCTCTCAAACCATTAGTTCCTGGATTCTACCTAGCTATTGGTGAAAATCACACTTGGGTCACGTGTAGATACGAGAGAGTTTTCAAGTTGTGCAGAGAGTGTGGCCGAATAGGACATTCCTACTATTCTTGCCCAATCCCGGCCTATCGCAGAACATTGGACTATGATAACCTCATTCTCCGAATTAGTACCGAACACAACTTAGCTACTAGAGCTGAAACCATTCCAAACCCACCAAGCCTGTTTGAGCTAAGGAATAGAGCTTCGCATCACCGCCCTAACCGAAGAACCACTAGAATCAGTCTGGGAGAAAGACATCTCCTACCTTTCCAAACACCGGATTTCATAAATTACCAAGAACCCCCTGGTTTTGCCCAATCCCAACCACAACCACAACAAAAACCTAACCTGCCTTCACCTGGATCGGACCTTTATTCCCCATCTGACTTACATGAATTTGCGGACAATCCTGACAGATGGTTGGAGGAGTACGAACAAGGGCTTCATGCTGACCTTGAACTCCCTCTCCATGATGATTTCCAAGCAGAAACTCCTGAATCTCCACCCATAAACAGTAACCCTACACCACCTACAATACCCTATGCACAACCTACTGATCATTCAATGCAATATATGAGGGATCCATCTCCTGATCATAGCACAAACATCTCGGCTGAGGAAAATATTAATGAGGGGACCAACAAGATATTTCCATTTATGGTTCATAATATGGAGGTGATTGTGGGAGATTTTTCAGATATGGAGGAATTAAATGTTCGTGAGGTGGAGTGTGATGTCATTTTCTCTAAATATACCAAGTGGTCAGTGGAACAAGAGAAGGAACAAGAAGATATGTTGAAAGCTTTCCTCGAAAACACCACCAAAAACCCTTATACCACCCATGTTGCCGACAAAAATGAACCTGAAACCCTACCCAATCAAGGAAATAAACCAGACATTAATGTGGGGAGACCCGGGGAGGGGTCAGAAGGGAACGAACCAAAAGCCCTTGTCAACTCTACCATGGACCAAGGCTGCAGATTATTAGGAGATCCATATTATGGGGAACCGGAGTTGAAAAGAAGCCCAAAGAGGAAAGCCATTCACCAAACAGTAAACCATTCTCGAGGCCCATGCCCAAACCCTAAACAAAAATTGAGAAACTACCAATTAAACCCAACAACAAACAATCCAAACACTACAAACATATTACGCCAAGCCATTCATACCCTCTTGGACCATCAAAATGAGGCTTACTATAGAGCCCGTGGAAGAAACCAAGGCCCTCTACGGAAAAAATCAAGAAAAAAAAAAAGTTGGACCTTCTGTGGCCAAAATCAATCCCCAACCCAACTGGCATAAC
Source organism: Campanula takesimana (assembly GCA_026119855.1). Taxonomy (NCBI): domain Eukaryota; kingdom Viridiplantae; phylum Streptophyta; class Magnoliopsida; order Asterales; family Campanulaceae; genus Campanula; species Campanula takesimana. Next base: position 2,114,997 of record JAOWBW010000008.1, on the reverse strand, counting down.
TATCCGAGAACCAACCGCCCGAAACCCACAGCAAAACCCAAACCCACCTTTCCGCACCAATGACCCAGCAAAGGAAAAAAAATGAAAGAACCAATTGAAGAAGAGGCAGAAGAGGACGACAGTGCTGATCAAGATAGTGTTCACCAGGTGGAACTGTGGTCAAGAAATGTGGGCGAACCTTCAAGAATCTTTGAATCGAACGTGGAAGTCTTAAATCACCAAACAACCCAAATACTCCGCACCCAAACCAACCTCCTCCCACCCCAAATATCCCCAACTCTACCCATCACCACCAACCCAATCCCCCCACCATTGTTAATGTCCAAACAGCACGTCTCCAACGCTCAAGCACAGTAAAAGGTAGAATCAGACCAATCAAACGAAAATCATAACCAAGCTGTATTCTAGGCTGAAGATACTGACCCGCGCATACCTTCTGGATATCGGGATCAAAACAGAGAATTCAGACAGGATTCGGGGGAGAGTGTGACACAACAACTGAAGCGACCCCCTACTTATGTGGTTCACACTGGAAGCCAACACCAAAAGACTTCGTCCACCACCAATGACGAATCGGTCACAAAGATTTACAAACACACTTTTGAAATCAACCCCCACTCGGAAACCGGAAAACCCCTTACTGGAGCAATAATTATTAGCAATGAATTTGAATCTCTCATGAGAATTCATCTGGAAGAACTGGAACTGAACAAAGAAGAACGGACTGCGGAGGTTGATCCTAAACAACCTCCTTCACCGGAATGATTACAATAGCCTGGAATTGTAGGGGTCTTGGAAAGCCCGCTACTGTGAAAGAAGTTTCCTTTTTAGTACGGCGATATAAGCCGAAATTTCTTTTTCTAAGTGAAACAAAAATGCTGTATGATAAAGTAGATTCTTTTAAAAACACATGGCGTTTTCCACATAGCCATGGTGTAGATCCACTAGGTCGTAGTGGGGGCCTTTGCCTCTTTTGGGATGATATGTACGATGTATCTGTAACCGAAGCAACATCTAGCTAGTGTTAAAAACTATAATGGGTCTTGGTGGTGGATGGTCTTCATTTATGGACAACCAAAACAACAAAAGCGAAAAAAATTCTGGGAACAACTAAATAAAACTTTAAGCGATTTAAATGGGCCTGTTTGCTTAATTGGAGATTTCAATCAAGGGCTTCATCCGTTTGACAAAATGAACTCCTCCGGTTATCCTCTTACAGGATGGAAACATTTATGGGACTTTCTGGATAACTCCAGTCTTCTTGAGATTCCGAATAGGGGTTGCCACTTTTCTTGGACAAAGCATCACACTTTTGTCAGGCTTGACCGTGCAGTTTGCAGTATAGAATGGAATAACCTCTTCCTCGCCTCCTATACTTATACCCTACCCATTACCAGATCGGACCATAGCCCAGTCATCCTTTTCACCAGCGAACCAAAACAAGTAAGAAAAAGAAACCACTTTGAGAACTATTGGCTGCTCTTCAATGAAAGCCAAGCTCTAATAAAAGAGCACTGGACATACTCGCCTCCACAAGACAATCTGATTGATCTCATGGTAAAACAAAATAATATCCTAAAAATCTTCAGAAGCCGAGAGTGGGGAACCATAGGTCAGCTTAAAAGAAGCACAGAAATATCCAGAAGAACGATTGAATCTCTTCAAAAGGCTCTGAAAGTCAACCCTCCTAATCCAACACCAAATCAGCTGATCCTCAGAATCCAAAGTGAAAGGGAAAATCTTAACACCAATCTGGATGCAATCCATGAGTACTGGAACCAGAGAACAAAGCAAAATTGGTACAATCTGGGCAACAGAAACACGGGTTATTTCCACAGACTGGCATCAATAAAGTCAAAGAGTTCTGGAATTCACCAAATACATAAATCCCCAGACAATTGGATGGAAAATCGAGAAGAAATTCAAAAAAAATTGAGAACCATTTCAAAGCCACATTCATGGAAGAAAATTTTACCAGAACAGAGGGCGCAGAACCCCAACACCCGCTCCATCCCGACATAAATTTACTGGACCATCTACAACGGAAACAAATGGTGGGACAAAAAGAAGAGTTGGACAGAGAATTCACGGAAGCAGAGGTAGAAAAAGCAGTTTTTCAAATGGGAAAAAATAAAGCGCCAGGCCCAGATGGTATTACGATAGATTTCTACCAAAATTCTTGGCAAACAACAAAAGTCGAGGTAATTTCCGTAATCCTAAATATCCTAAACAATGATGTCTTAGTTTCCCCCCATCAATTCCACCGTCATTACCCTTATCCCTAAAAAGTCTCAACTCTCAAACCCTCATGATTTCCACCCCATTAGTCTTTGTAACAACATCTACAAAATAGCTTCAAATGTTTTAGTAAACTGGCTAAAACCGATCATCTCAACTCTCATCTCCCCAAACCAAAATGCCTTTCTCCCGGGACGAAGCATTGTCGATAATATTCTCATCAGTCATGAAATTTCAGATTCCATAAAAAAACTCAAAATCCAAAAAATCTTCTTCCTATTTGGTTAAACTGGATATTAGTAAAGCCTATGACAGTCTCAAATGGGATTTCATCCTAAAAGTCCTCGCTAAATTAGGCTTTAGTTCTAAATGGCAATACCTTATTAGTAACTGTTGGGTTTCGTAGTAACATGCGCAGCGGAATTAAGCATTTAAAATTTATGAAACCCAAAGTCTATAGATCCATTCATATTATTATGATGAATACATCTACTATGAATATAAGAATACTAACCCTTGAAGCGTTTCTTGATTTCTTGATCTTTGAGTCTTGGGCTCTTCACGGCTTTCGAATCACGAACGCAGGAACACAAACACGAAGATGATAATGGAATCACCCTCTATGGATATCCACACGCGAACGAATATTAAGAACTCTTTCTTAATCTTGACTGCTAGATCAAAAGGAACTATATGATTCTATGTATTATTGATCTTTGATTCTCAATCTCTATCAATAATTATGTTTCTCCAAACAAGTGAATCAATCATATACAATGGCTGGGACTCATATATTTATATGGGTATAAGTCCTTAACCCTTAAGGACTTAGGAAACCCAAATCCCGTATCTATTTGTGCTGCAAGATTTTCCTGGCCGACATGACTGGCACGGTCGTGCCCTAAGACTGGCACGGTCGTGCCAATGCCTTCGAGGCAACCTTCCCAGCCGCCCAATATTGGCACGGTCGTGCTTTATATCTGGCACGATCATGCTTGATATTTTGGCACGGTCGTGCCAAATGGTGCGCCAGCCACTTGCCTTTGGTGATTTATGGCACGGTCGTGTCTTCTAAAGAGAACGGCTGTGCCAGATCAAAACACAGCCATTTTTCACTTTTAACAATTCGTTCTCTTGTGTGTGACCCTATAGGATTATATCAAATTGGCAATGAGCCCAAACATACGTTGTCTCATAAATCATGAGCGGACCCTAGCAGGCCATCATGATTACCCAAATGATATAACTTGTTAAAGTTCGTTAATCCATTATAGAACATATTACAATCTCTTTGTTTCACGATGTCTATTGAACGTAAGTCATGGTCAATGGTCAACTTACATAGTCCAATGCTTTCTCGATCCCGAATGTATTGATAAGACAAATCTTATTTGAGCATGGCCATGCATTTTATCAATACCATTCATCGAGTGGCCAAAGCTTGACATCTCTCTTGACGAGGAACAAATCCTTTCTTGGCTTATTACTCTTCCCTACATGATTCCGATTATGCCAATCATATTGTTTATAACTACCCGGTTAGGAGTAACGTTTGAATATGTCAAACATAATGTTCATCAAGTGGAAGACTGTAATAACCTCAAGTCTAAAGATTCCAGTAATATAACTATATGAGACTTAATTATGACATTGTGACCATGACATAAATATCATACGGGTCGGTCCAGTATTTGGTCTCCAACAAATACCCATAAGTTTAATTGTATTCCATACACCATAATCACCATATGATTATCTATTAAACTTATACTAACAATTAATCATAATTATCAGGGACGGGGATTATTATAATAAACATGCAAATGATATAATAATCAAACATTCAATATCTTTATTAAAACATAATCAATAGATAACATTAATCGTTCTCATAACGTTCCTAGAGCATACAACACCAACAGTAACTTCATTTCGACGGTCTCTTACTCCATTCTCATAAATAGACAACCGTCGCCTTCTTTCTCTCCCTTAAGAGGGATCAGACAAGGGGACCCCCTTTCCCCCTATCTTTTCATCCTTTGCGCCGAAGCTTTCTCATCCACACTCAACCATTTGAACAATTCCAATATAATTCCAGGGGTTAGGCTAAAGAAGGATAGCCCACCCATAAACCATCTTCTGTTTGCGGACGGTTGCCTTATCGCTTTCGAATTATCACACTCCGCCATTTGGTACCTTAAATGGACTTTGGACGCTTTTAGCTTGCAAGCTAGAGAAAAGATTAATTTTCAAAAAAGTGATTTGTATTTTTCAAAAGCTACCCCAGAGGATCTTTGAAATCATGCGCTAGACACTCTTTCTATCCCCCACAGTGCCAAGGATGGAAAATATCTGGGTATCCCCCAAATGTTCTATGGGACGAAGAAAACAATCTTTGAAGACATTCTGGTAAAGATCCGAAACAGACTTCAGGGTTGGAAAGAAAAATTTCTCAGTCTTGCATGTCGTACTGCCCTCATAAAACATGTCATTTCAACGATTCCCTGCCGTGCCATGCACTGCTTCAAATTCCCAGTTTATTTTATCAAAGAGATGCACCGAATCTTCAACAAATTCATATGGCTAGGATTGGACAAGATCAAAGGGATTCACTGGTCAACCTGGCAAAAATCGTGCCTTCCAAAAAAACAGGGGAGGATTGGGTCTCAGACATATGGGAGCTCTTAACCAAGCTTGGCTAGCGAAAACAACATGGAGGATCTTGACAGATCAAAGCAGCTTACTCAGCTCAACAATTAAATACAAATACCACATGCACAGCAGTTTCCTCGATGCCAGTACCGCTAAAAAAGGATTATGGGGATAGAGAAGCATATCATGGGGGGAAGGATCTGATACGAAACAACATCCACTGGCGAGTAAAGAATGGTAACACAGTGAAGGCGCTACATCACAATTGGATCCCAAACCACCCAAATTTTATTCCAAATCAGATACTAGCTTCAAATGTCCCAAACCTCCTAGTGGATGACCTTATGAACAGGCAATCATTCACCTGGAGAGCACCTTTGATAAAGCAAATGTACCCATCAGACATTGCAGAGGCCATCCTCCAATCCTATATACCACTTAGAGGTGAAGACGATCAGGTATGGACCCATTCTCCTCATGGATCTTACACGGTAAAATCTGGATACTACAGAAGCCTACTCAATCACAAGGAAATCGAGACCCTATTAAGGGAGGCTCTGATCCCTGAAATCCAAAATCTGTGGAGAAGTTTATGGAACTCACCTCTCGAACCAAAGTTAAAAGTTTTTATGTGGAGAATGCTTCACAACATCCTCCCTACAAACCGGGAACTTGAGAGAAGAAACTATTCACCATCCCCGAACTGCCCACGATGTAACTCACATGAGGAAATACCTCTCCATTTATTTTTCACCTGTTGGTACTCTCAACAATGTTAGATGGCGTCCCCACTCCCTCCCCCTCCAATCTCAGTGGACTCTCCTGGTTTGACGCTTCTCAAATGGTTAGCCGATTGGATCAAAGAAGGATTAGGGACAAAAAAAAATTCTTATTATCTTCATTTGCTAGGAAATTTGGCTGGGCAGAAACAAAACAGTGGTCAATCAAGCCGCCCCTGATACGGATGGAATCCTTCCCAGAGCCCTGGAACACCTCCACATTCTGAAGATATCCGAAATGGAAAAAACACAACGAAGAGGAAATAACAGACAGCAATCAACACCTCACGAGTCCAACACCCAAAAAAAAAGTCTTGATTCAACAAATGGAAAGACTTTGGAAGAGTACATCAAAAATACGGATTTTCAGGAAGGAAATATTCTCATCACAGACGGTGCATGGAAGAAAGCAAAGGCTTGGGCGGGGATTGGATGGGAACTCTGAAATACTTAAGGAAGGAGAATAGCTATCGAAAGCTCTTCTCACAAAACAAGTTCAGCCATTCAAACGGAATGACTCGCAATTCTTAAAGGACTCTAGTGGGCTGATCATAACGGAGTAAGGAAGATCAGAGTCCTTACCGATTCAACCTTAGTCAGTTCATTTATAAATGCCAGGAATACTCCGCCATCGGGTTTAAACCCACTAATTCATGACATTATTACGTTAGCGTCAAAGTTTTCAGTTTTTAGTATTTGTAAAGTGTCCAAGATAACTGTTCACTATGCTCACAAAAATGCTAGTTTTACTAGAAATATGTATCATAAGTTTGTAGGTTTGAAACCAACTTTTCTTTATTAATAAAATTTTCACCTTTCGTAAAAAAAAAAAAGTATCCCACTACTATGCCTTTGTGTTTGTTATATAATAAGGCCATCATCATCTTTACGTAAAGGGCAAACATGTTGAATATTCCTTCTCTTTATAGTCCTTCCATCTCTCGTGTGGTGTAAAGATAGTACTCCCCTTTTCCAGTTAATTGGTACTCATTCATTCCATCTTAAATTAATGATTACTAAAATTCAATGCAAAGAATAAAAAGAATAGAGAAAATGAGGTAGGTAATAATAAGTTGATAGATTAGTCTTAAATTAATGATTACTAAAATTGAATGGGTAGAGATTAAGAAGAAGAGAAAAAATGAGGTAGGTAATAATAAGTGGATAGATGTTGTAAATGGTAGGAAAGTGAAAATTGAACAATTTGTGTAAGTAGCCATTAGTATGGAATACTCAAAAAGAAAATAAGTTACATTAATTTGAGACGGCGGAAGTATAAATTTTGGAAAAAGAAGATAAGAATATAATAATGATCCAAATAAAATTCAAAACCAAATTATTCATGCATACTCCCTCCGTTCCGGGTAAGTTGCAACATGGAAGGGGAAACACAAAAATTAAGAAAGGAGAATAATGAGTGGTTAGGAGGAAGAGAGAGGATGAGTGGAGAATAATGAGTGGAGAATAATGAGTGGTTGGGAGGAAGAGAGAGAATGAGTGGAAGATTATAAAAGTAATAAAGAGTTTCCTTATTTGGCATTGTTGCAACTTAAGTGGAATGCCTAAAATGACAAATTGTTGCAACTTACCTGGAACGGAGGGAGTACTGGTTATTAATAATTACATTTTTTTTTAAATTTGATTAAAATATTAAATTAACATCATATTATTTATTTAATTCAATCGAACTTACGAAAGAAAGTTAGACTATATTTTTAGGAAAGAAAAATTAATATTTTATCTAATGATGCATTAGATTAGTAAAGTGCTTCTTTTATTAAAGTGGGATGTTCATATAATGGTTCTTGTGATCCCTTTAATGTAGAATATTTCCAGGATGATTCTGTAGTCAGAGAGTATTTAGGTAAAGTCCAAATTAGTTGCATGTGGTTTACCCTTATTAATCCCACTTTGCTTAGATTCAAGTGGAATGAGATACCATGTCAAAAGATTAATCAAAAATTATTCTCATGTGTCGTTGATAAATAGAAATCTTAGATTCTATATACTATTGTTGATTTGGTGAAAACTGTACCCGTGTACCTATATATGAGTAAACCATAAAATGGATCGCGTACTATTGCCCCCAACATCACTGTGACATATGTACTATTAACTCAGTAAATGTACCTTTCGTACTATAGTTTTATTGTCAATTTCCCTAAAATTTATAACACCAGTTAAAAAGTAAACGATGTTGGATATGCCCTAGGCCCTTGAGAAAGGCCTATGCGTTATATCATAGATTCATTGTTATAGAGATAAAAAAAAACCCCGATTATTATATCTTTTGCATGTTTGTTATAATAATCATTGTCCCTAGCACTTATGAAGCGCTAGCATGAGTTTAATGGATAATCATATGATGATTATAGTGCATGGGATGCGGATTAAACTTGTGGGTACTTGTTAGAGAACAATGTACTGGATAGACCCGTTATGAGATTTATGTCATGGTCAAATGTCATAATTAAATCTCATAATAGTTATATCATTTGAATTCTAAGACCTGAGATTATCATGGTCTTCCACATGATGAACATTATGTTTGACGTACTCAAACGCTACCCCTAACCGGGTAGTTATAAAGGCTACGATTGGCATAATCGGATTCTTGTAGGGAAGAATGATAAGTCAATATGGGATTTGTCCCTCTCTCAAGAGAGGTATCCGCTTGGCCACTCGATGAGTGAGATTGATGATAGTGTATGGCCATACCCAAATGAATTGATGTGATCAATATCATTTGCTCATATCAATCTACTCGGGATCGAGAAAGCATTGGATAAGATAAGTTGCCATGGACCATGACTTATGTCCAATATGATATCGCGTGACAAAGGGATTGTGATATGTTCTATAATGGTAACTTTGGACTTTCAAAGTTATACTAATTGGGTAGTCATAATGGCTTGCTAGAGTCCGCTTATGACTTACGAGTTCTAAATGGTTCGGACTCGTTGCCAACTTAGTATAATCCTATCGGGTCACACACAATAGAAAGAATTGAAAAAAGGCAGAAAATCTGAGATTTTACACTGACCACCGTACGGCTTCAAAGGCACCGTACGGCTCCCTCATAGCCGTACGGCTGCCCCCCCCCCGGTAACTGTACAGTTTGTTCAGTTTTCTTGTACTACAAGGAATCCCGATCCCAAAAGTAATTAGGTCAGACCCTCATATAAGATATGCAGCCGGGTTTGACAACCTCTAATGTTGATTTTGGAAATCAATAACCATTGTTTTAGAAACAATAAATTATAGAGAGGTAGGATTATTTATTTAGTGATCCATGATCATCAAAATACAATAATCAATGAAGCAAGATAATTCCTACGAAGAAATCGTTTCTCCATCAAGCCTTGGGTCTAGCAATCCAGATCAATAAGGTGTTGTTGATATCTATTCGACGTGTTTGCGTTAGCACCTCAAGGTCCGTGTTCATGGATTCGATCTTCAAGGGTATGTTTTCTTTCATCTTGTATTTAATTTAATCAACATGCACGGATCCGGGCTCATAGGTGTTTGATCTTATGTTTTATTCCGCTGCGCATGTTGCATCAAAACCCAACAAACGCGACTGTTAACAACTTAACGAAAAATCAGATTCATATTTTTAAAAATTGACCCTAAATTTTAAAGTGACTTCTCTTATCATCTGACCACCCTTATCATCATTTCCTCCCTCTTCATGAACCCAAAAATAAGAAACCCAGTTATCTCCAATGAACACCAGCAAATCGAAAAATAAATACCTCAAATCTAAACCCAAGCTCAAAGCATCTAATCTCGCATCCCACCTTCGCCTACTCCTTGTTCTCCTCGTCAATTAATCTCAAAAATTTAGAAACCCTAATTTTAAAAACCTTAATTTCTTCACACTTCGATTGAAACACAGGAAATTAGACATGAGTCGGATTATTTTAGAATTCGGATGAAAACTCAGACCTAAACAATCGTCAGCCGTCAAGTCCGACGTGTCTATTTAGTGTTTTTTTTGGGACAAAATCGAAATAGGATTTTGGCTTAGCGCAACGCAGCTTCGAATCAAATTCCACACCAATTTCAACTGCACTGTCCTTAGTGTTATACAATTTTAGGTGAGAGAACGGAAATCTACAGCAATGGAGGTAGAACATAAAAAGATGTTAAGTGATCTCGAGACTCTAAAACAATCCGTTTCAGATCTATCTCATCTTGCTTCCCTCGAACAAGTAAGGATGTTGGTCTATGCAGTAATGGAGCTAGAACGGAAATCTGCTATTGTTATATTTTTTCGTTTGAAATCCCTAAAATTTTGTTGGATTTTGGTTTCAATTTAAGTCGCTTTTTTGTGATGATGGTGTATGGAGCCATAGGCGTTGGTGGTGTCCGTCACCTGTGTTGACGTTTGGTGGCGGTGAGGGTGTGGGCTATAAAGAAGAAAGGGATGAAAAAGATAATGATAAGGGGGCCATTTCAAAATTTAGGGTTAATTTTAGAAATATAAATCTAACTTTTTGTTAAGTTATTAACAGCACAGTTTACTTTTTAACTGGCGTTACAAATCTTGAGGAAACAAATAATAAAACTTTAGTACGGAAGGTACATTTACTGAGTTGATAGTAGGCAGGTCAAAGTGATGTTGGGGAAATAGTACGCATGTCCATTTTGTGGTTTACTCACCTATCTATCTATTGCAATGCATGTACTACGTAGACCGTCCCCTATAGAAAATAGGGATTTGGACATAAGATCCCTCCAAACTTAAGCTTAATACAATTTAGGACACAACAGACTTCAAATACTAGACACACCTCTCGCTGGCGAAAAGACTGAATTGCCCCACTTATCCCCTAGGAGTTGAATTAGCTAGGCATCCGAGTCGGGCGCCTAATTCAATGGTGAATGAGAAATTAATTGATGAAGTTAGCAACTTAATATTAATGGTTGAAGAGAAATGATAATGGTAAAGTCACATCCCACACTGCTAAGAAAGGAGAATTCAAGGGACGTGTTAATGAGAGCATCTAAGGAAGAGTTATCAAATTGTTCCTTCCTTGGGTCAATCTAGTGGTCCATTGGGCTAGCTTTTAGCTAGCTCAACTCGAGCCACAAGGATAGCTAGGAGCTTTAGATGCACGCTTTTGCATTTCGCATCGGTCGCTAGGAGCTGCAGAGCCTTAAACTTTTGATGAATTTTGGCTCAATGGCGGTCCAGTCCATGGTTATGCGTGTGGATTGTGGGCTTGTTTTGTCGTATCTTCACACCTCAGTACTTTGGCTTTAAATAAGCGTACATCGACTTCACGTTTTTCAAGCTTCTAGAAAACGAGGTTGAAAGATGAGCACAAAGACCAATGCAGGAGGGGTTCTGCGCAGAGATAGCTGCGCAGTAGTGTTCTGCACAGAAAGTCATGCGCAGACCCAAATAGCCCTGCTTAGAAACCTCAAACCTAAGTATCCAGCCTTAGCTTCTAAACCTATTCAATAAATTGGACTTAGCTAAGAAATAAAGTTATAAAACTTCTTACATAGGGTCTTAAAGTCCATAAAATAGCAAGGTGATGGTATCAATCAATTCTAACAAGTTTAGGAACGTTACGAAATGCACATACCCAACAGATACATACAAAGGTGGGGGTTTGAAAACAATCATTAACATCTTTCCTAGCTGCTGCATGTTTTGTCAAAATATCCGCTATCGAAAGTAAAAGAGTACCAAAGTTGATCACAAGTTGCTATCAAGTTCCTGCAGTCAATAATTTAATTATTTGCTCCAACCGGTGATGTTTTACATCTGCATAAAACATTTAAGATTACAAAGGTTACAAGAGAGTCACAAACACCTTTTGATTTCAACTATACAGCTCCCAAACGGGGATGTGATTGCCATCCGCCGAGACATGTCTACATGCAACTTATGGTGAGGAGGCAAGTGCCCTCATTTAATTATTAAAAAAAAATACATCATTAGTTTAAATTTTATCAGAATGTTCTAAATAAAGAGTTTTAGTGATGTTAATAATTTTTTCCCTAGTTACGTAATTACGTAAAAAAATATTCTGCCTTTTTAAGAGTAAATTGCATTTTAGTTATCTGAGTTTGTCACAATATTTTAATTGGTTTTTTTATTTGTGTTCGTTACACTTAGGTTATTAAATGTGTCGTTTTGTTGCAATCAGGTGTAATATTAGATGTCTGTTAAATAATAACGAAAATTGATGAAAAAGGTAACAAGCTTCTTTCAAAATTGCAATGATGACCTCTACAGTTAAAGTTATCCCACTTCGTCCCCTAGCTCTTAACGAATATTAAAAAACTAATATAAGAAAAAAAGAAATCTTAAAATTAAAATCTAAAGGGGCTTGTTTCAAGTGGTAGAGGGAATATTATACTCCCTCTGTCCCATACCAATAGGCACTTTTGGTCAAACCAACTTAAACTTTGAATAACATTTTATGCTAAATTATTAATCTCCATAAAAATTTAAAAAAGTTACTAAAGTTGTAATAGAAACATTATCAATAACTATTTTTAAATTTTTATGGAGATAAAATATTTAGCATAAAATGTTAGTCAGAGTTCAAGTAGGTTTGACCAAAAGTGCCCATTGGTGTGGGACGGAGGGAGTATAATATCTCATCGAAACATTCATGATTCGGGAGGGGTTTCTGTCCATTAAGGACTAACTGTGCATTTCTAAAGGCTCCATTCGAGAAAGTTCGATAGCATAATTACACAGGGGTGAACATTGTGGCACAGACAAGGCTGTTGATCTAATTTCTCGAAGGTACTATTGGCTGTAATTGAAACATGATACAAGTAAAGCAGAAGTGTATCGTTTGTCAATGTAATAAGGGCCATTGCATAATACGGGTTTATATATGTCTCTCCCAGTTCCTCAAGCATCGTGGGTGGGCATTTCTATGGACTTTGTGCTTGGCTTGCCACAAACACAAAGGTCCAATGACGATGTTTTGTCATTATGTATCATTTTCCGAGATGGCTCACTTCATTCCTTGCTGAAAGACATCAGATGCACCTCAAATTATCGGTTTGTTCTTTAGAGAGGTTGTTCGTTTGCATGGGGTTCCTAACTCCATCAATTTTGACCAGGACGCCATGTTTTTTAGTTTTATTGGCAGACTTTGTGGCGTATGTTCCATACTGAGCCATGGGCGGATCTTATGTGTAAATAGGGGGTACACGTGCACCCGGTCAACCCAATTTTTTTAACTAAAAAAAAAAGTTTTTTTTTTTTTTTTTAACTAAGTGCACTCCCAAAAAAAATTAATTAGAGTGGTAATTTAACTAGAAGGGATGTGAACTTAGTAAAAGGAAAAGTTAACAAGTTATTTAGTGTAAATTGTGTACTTGTTTTCTTTTATGAGACAATTGTTTTGAACTTATATACTTAATTATGTACTTGAATATAATTACGTTTTAAAAAATTTTGGTATGGAGTTATTTAGTGTAAATTGTGCACCCGGTGGTTGAAAATCCTAGATCCGCCACTGTACTGAGCTCCAGTTTAGTAGTTCCTTTGACCAACAGATTGATGGGCAAACGCAGGTGGTTGATTGGACATTAGGGTCGATAGTGCGTTGTGTATGTAATGACAAGCCGAAGTAGTGGAATATGGTTTGGCTCCGTTGCTTTCAATAACATGGTTAACCGTACTACCAAGAAGACCTCATTTGAGATAGTGCACCAGCTCGCACCATATCACAATCTTTATCTCGTACTATTACGTATGCTTCCTAGTTATAGAATTGCAACAAAGCTGTCACGCCCCGAAATCCGACATTGCACGGACCTCGAGAAGTGACGAACGAAACCGAATTTCAATCGAACCCGAAAATAAGAACTGATTTTTTTTTCAATATATAAACAAACCCAAACTGTACATAGAAGATGTCAAAGCGAAAAGCGAGTACATCAGAGCAACTATCCTCTGACCAAAAACTCAAACTCTAAACCTACTCCATTATTTACAAACTCTTTACTTTAACAATTTTACAGAATCTTGCATACAAAAGCAAAAGCACATAATGTCCAAAAGACTTAAGCTCCACTCCTAACTTCACAATTGTACTACAAAACCTTCACAATCTCAATTGTACTCCACCTGGAAGGGAAAGGGGTAGCGAAAAGGGTGAGCACAAATTGCCCAGTAAGAGACTTGCCAACACAAATGTGTGGCACTGTATAGAAACCCAACCAAGAACAAACAGCAATAACAACCCAACCACCCGATATATAAGTGAGGAGCCGAAAGAGTACAACCGAATCAAATTTCAAATCAAAGTTTCGAAGTCAAAGTCCATTACACTTGAACTGACCAAATGCCCAAAGTCAAAGTTGACTCTTTGTCATAGTATCACTTGCGCAAATGATACTATGACTAGGAGCCACAAATATAACAACCTGTGTTAAAGTCATCTCTTGTTGAGGAATTCAAATATCAAACACTCAAAGTGTAAATGGCAGAGTAGCAAAACCGAATAACAGAATCCAAATGAGTTGATCCAATAAATGATCACGAATAACAAAGCAAACTGATTCAATAATTCTGAAGTCAAAGAATGAAAGGGTACTAGGCTAACAAGACCCTTACCTCAACTCCGAGCTAATCCAAAACAAAGTATGCAACTCGGTTTAAACGTCTCAATCTAATATTACAAAGACATAAATTGTACAAGAGTTAGAACCGATTAACGTACATTCAAATATTAATAATTCATAACAAGTTATACAAACATTGTAACAACTATATCGTTACTATGAATATAACTATAAACATACATTATTAACTATCATAGATGCAAATCACTCAGAAAAATACTCAATTTAGACCCAAGAACAAACAGTTTATGAATTCGTATGAATTTATTATCAAATACTTAAGTTTGATCAATCTTAAGATGTCTCCATTTCCAACAGCCCCAAAAATAACAAATATGGGATAGTTCCATATAATTTTGACACCAGATTACTATTTTAGTGGGAAGAGCATGAAAAATTAATACAGTTAGACTCAAAAACCAATCCATTCCGTGTTCGTATGAATTTATTATGAATTTTCTAAAGTTCCCGGACATTCGAATGAATCTACAATGCCCTGCTGCAAGAATAGATTTCTCTGAAGTAACACCAATATGTTTCTGATTTAAAAATGTAATATTTGGAAAGTTTGCAGAAAAATAGTCAATTTAGACTCAAAAACCACTTCAATCCGATTTCAAACGGGGAAGTTATGAGTTAATAGATTTTAACTAGTTTTTTCTTCTCATGTAGTGACCAATCTGTAACCTTTTTAAAACCAGGGAATGATATGTAACTTTAATAATTTCAGGAACCTAAATGAAACTCGGATGAGCACAGTGACCACTTTGTAATTTACGAAAATTGGTTTCTTTAATTAACTTCCAGAAAGAACCCAGCAATCTTTGACTTGTGAAAAACCCTTGAAATGTAATCTAAATATATGAACTTAAATTAACCCATATGAACTTAATCAACCCAATAGCATGTGAATACCAAATAGTATACATAAACTTAACACAAAGGAACAATATTTCTTACTTCAATCTTATCTGGCATACTAACATACGGGTGAAGTCATCAAAAATTACACTTAAGCAACAATTAACAAAAATCCTAAACTCTATACATTTATACTAGATAAAATCACTGAGATTTCACAACAATTTCATAGCCATAATTAAATTGTTGAAACTCTATTTCTTAGCATATACACCTACTACAAACAATCACAAAATTTACACATATAAGACACACGTATAAAAAAAAGGGTGTGTCTTCTGTGCAACCGCCGCACAGCGTGCGACGGCGCCAGGCGTCGACCCTATTTTTTTTTTGCCACCCCCAACTTATTTTCCTCCCAACAAAAGTAACACTTATTATAACGAAATGTAACAATTTTTTGTTTCAAATGTAACACTTTTTTTTTCAAAACGTACCATAATTTTGCTGCAATAGATTAAAGATAACATAAAGATTGACAACTAAACTAAAGTCACACTTTTTATAAAGGAATGTAACACTCTTATTTTCAAATGTAACACTTTTTTTTTCAAATGTAACAATTTTTTTTTTCAAAATATACCACAATTTTGCTGCAATAGATTAAAGATAACATAAAGATTGACAACTAAACCAATGTCGCACTTTTTATAAAGGAATGTAACACTTTTTTTCTTTTGAAAATTAACATAAGATTAACAACTAAACTAATGTTACATTTTATAAAAAATGAATGTAACATTTTTTTTTATCTCAATTGTAATAGTTTATATTCTTAAATGTAACATTATATCTTAAATGTAACAATTGAAATTGAGAAAGTAACAATTGAAATGCAAACCCAATTTTTTTTTTTGTAGAACTGCTGTTACATTTAACAGTAGAAAGTGTTACTTTTTGAAGATGAAATTGTTACTTTTATCAGAACAGAGTGTTACATCTTAGCTGAAGAGCAGCTCAAACTTTTTGTGTGTAAAAATATATATATATTTTTTTAAAAAATAAAACCAAATCATGACCTGTGTAGTTTTATTCGTCTCGTCGAGACGAACACAACGGTATTTTTAATTTTTTTTTCTGAGTTATAAATATCAAGATATAGCATTTTAAAGTTATTGGTTTTTTTTTTCAAGTAGGACACGTGGCAGCGCGCGGTTGGTGAACCAGCGTGTGACTCACAGCGCGCCACGTGTCGCTCTGGGAGTGGAGGAAAGGCGTGTGGGTGGGTCGGGCGGGTTTGGCCCGCCACACGCCCGTGCATCCGTTGTATACAAGAATTTGTTACTCACAATTTCAAGTTACTTTGCCTTAAATCATACTAGTTATACCCCCCGTGCATTGCACGGCGGTAATATCTCTCATACTCCTATCCAACGCCTCGAAGCAATATTTATGCATCATAGGTGCCTCATCCCATATAATCAACTTTGCGCGCATAATTAAGTCAGCTAAAGGACTTCCATGTCGAATGTTAGAAACAGAGTCATGTAAATTGAATGGAATCGCGAACCTTGAGTGCACAGTTCTTCCACCAGGCAATAACAATGCAATTCCACTTGACGCGACATTCAAAACAATATGGCCCTGATAACGAAACTTGGCAGAAAGAGTGCGCCAAACAAATGTCTTCCCACTTCCGCCATAACCGTAAACAAAATACATCTTCCCAAATTCCAACTCACATGCATTGGAGATGGTTTCGAAAACCTTTTTTTGATCACTATTTAACCTCTCCTCCAACATAACGAACTCGTTTTCCAATTCAACACGATCATAACACATTTCATCATAAATCAATCGATTTGACGTAAACAAATTGGTTTCAAGATTTGGAAAAGGTAAACCATTGAAATCTCTTAAGCTTTTACCTTGTTTTTTAAGAATTTCCTTAATTTCAGCAAGTGCAAAATTCTTCTGCTGAGTATCTCCAAGTTTTAACCCTGTACATCATTAAACAAATTAGTAAATGAAATAACATTGTTATCGACCATAAGCAATAAATTTTGAGAAGCGAAATTAAAAAATATTTAATGGGAAAAAAAATTACAGAAGAAAAGAACATACCTGGATAGTTTAACAATTTCTTTTGCTGGTAAAGTACATCGTTTGCAAAATGATGCCAACATTTTTCCCAAATATGCTCAGGTCGACTCATACATCCGGACAAAAGAACAGTGACGAACAATGTTCTCAAGGAATGAGCTGTTGACGAACAGGGTGGGGATCTCCAATGCCATAAACAAATTAACAGTGTTATCCATATAAGCAGGCACCAATTTGCTGCCATTTGTTGCGTAACTCAGTCTGTGTCATTTATAGTTGAATGCATGTAGTTCAAGCGCTTGCTCCTCTTTATCCCACCACGCGCATGCACCCTTTGCTACGTTTCATCGAAAAAGAAAAAATAGATTATATACTATAGCTGAGTTTAGGAAAATACAGAAAACCGAAACATTAAAATTAAAAACTAAAGAAAATCAAAAGCATCACATACTGAAGTATGCATTTTTTTGCAAGTCACTTGTTCTATGAACCATGCATCCATCAAACCACATCAGGAAGAAAAACAAATTAATTTATTTTGAAAACAAAATATCAAACGCATCAATGACTAATTAAACTATAAGTGAGCATTTAGCAGAGTTATTACATCAGGCTGTGAGGGTCACCCTTTACAAACAAAAATGAAGGGATGAAGATTAAAGGAAACAAAACTCTGAAAAACTCGAAGATATGATAAAAGAAAATATCCATCAACATTGGACCATTATATGAATATAAACTTTTTTTTTATTAGTCATTAGGACTTGAACTTCAAATTTTCTATTGTAACGCCCCCCGGTCCGTCTCAATAACAATTTCCAAATTTTCTTTTGATTAATAAGAAATTTAGACATTTATTTTAGGACAAATGAGTACATATTAAGATTGTTCTACAATTTTTATTTTCAAAGTACTATAACTAAACAAAACATATACTCCTCCTGTCCCAAAACTTATGTTCACTTTTGGTCAAATTTATTTGAACTTTGACTAACATTTTATGCTAAACTATTAACGTCCATAAAAATTTAAAAAATTTTATATATTAAATCACCAATAAAAAACATTATCAATAACCATTTTTTATTTTTTATAGAGATTAATAGTTTAACATAAAATGTTAGTCAAACTTCAAGTAAATTTGACCAAAAGTAACCATAAGTTTGGGACGGAGGGAGGAAAACATATGCTTGAACCAAAAAAATCAAATGTTTCAAATGCCTGTAAAAGATCAAAATTGTCACACACTTTTATGGAGAATTTATCAAGTAATTAAAAATAAAATAAAAACTTATACGTATTCCATCCCTCTCAAAATGAATATTCAAAATTGCTCTAGGTCAATAAGAAAATTGCACATATACTTAGGACAGATGGAGTAACAATTCAAATTGTTGAAGAAGCATGAGCCATAAAATGATTGGGATAAAATATGTAGAGAAATCTGTCAAAAAAATGATTAAAACAAAAAGAAATTGATATAAAGCACCTGATCTGATTATCTACACAAAGAGGAAAAAAGAAGCAGCAAATTTGATATCGTGTTATCCTTTTCTATGTTTATAGATCCTAATTGCTGCATACTGTTGGAACTTTTGTGGACTATACATTGTACATAAATAATAATAAAGTATTTAAGCACGCAGACATGTGTGCACTACTGGATTAATCACATGAGTCATATTATTATACAGTTAATTGGGCCTAATAAAGTGATCTAATAATGTTAGGGGGCCTTAAGTCATTTTTTATAAGTATGGGGTTTGTTTTATAAATGTGTAGAGACCAGATTGTATTTATAAATAGATGAGGGACCTATTTGTAAATACTATTAATGGATGCATCATTTCATCCTAACGGATGTGACTATTCCTAACGGATGCATCATAACTATAAATAGAGGTCGGGTCCCCGGTTGAACATATCACTATCCAACTCTCATATCCCTTCAATAGAGAGACAAATAACGGAGTATATGGATCAACTGGAAGAACGATCTCGGGCATATTCAAGGATTCCGCTCAACGTTTAACGGGTTAATCAAGTCTTCCGTTAAAGTTCATTGTTAATAACGAATTAAGGTACGCTTTCATGCTTTTTGTACTCATTGAGTTGAATTGGATTGGTAATCAGGAAATCTCCAAACAAGTGGTATCAGCCACTCCAAAATCAATTCTTTGATACAAATCAGATTTTGCGTAGATTGTTAACATGAAAATTACATGTAATGTGATCTTCACATGTCTATTCCAACAAGTCCAACCTTATGAGATCAACCAAATATTCAGAGTGATGAATAACTAAATAACCGAAAACCTTTATAACCAAAACTGAATGATGTCGTGACAATGAACCATAAAAGTATGAGCAAACTCCCACTGAACCAAGGCATACTTGATTGTAAACAACCATACAATCAGTTTCCTTGAAAACCTTTGGTGTTAACTTAAAATGTGCATCCACAATCATGGAGTTTATCCTAATATGCTCAATACAAGTTTGTCCACTCTGAATTACTTTATTTAAAGACTATCAAAATGTCGTCACAAAACAACTTTTATAGTATCACAATGCCATAAATCATAGGCAGCCTAGTGACAATATTTCAAAGTCGTATTTTCTTATTAGATGCACCATTGCATCCACCAAAGTCGGGATCCAAAACTTAATGATCTCAAACTTAATATCCGACTTCATATATGTGAGTATATAATCATTTGTTCTCTGCATCCAAGAACGGTCATCATGTTGTCTTTCCAGACCTTAATATTTCTCCCACTCAATATGATGATCGAGCCAACATTACCAGATAAACTAGAGAGCATATAGAACAATATGTACCCCAAATAATCTCACATATAGCCATAAGCAAATAAAACATGTTCGAATTTTAAAAATCTTATTGTAAGAAAATCGATACACCATTAATTATGGTTGTAATAATATAAAAATATGTATTATCCGGTATTGAAAATACAGTTTTTGTCATGTTTTATTTATGGTTCTAGTCTCTCTTTTGAGGAAATCATGTATTTCAAGTTATTTAGTCTATATAGCATATCACCAAAGTGACCTCTCCTATTTAGATTTTTTAGTTTTGAATATACATTGGGTTGTTAATATTTTGTAAGTAATAATCGGCTCAAAGGAAGGTTATTATTTGGCAAAATATTAACGTTGTACACTATGATAATATGTGTTTGTTTTATCATGCGGGTAATAATTGGCCCAAAGGAAGGTTATTATTCGGCAGAAAGTTAAACACATTATGGTGATAAAATGTGTGTTTATTTTTTCATGTGAGTAACAATCGCCCAAAGGAAGATTGTTATTTGACAGAAATTTAAACATATTTATATTGATAAATATGTTACACTTGGTAGGTATCCATGTGGGTATTGAGTCGATCCAAAGAAATGCTCAATATTTGACAGGATTTATTGTCAATATTTTTATCACTGAACTTGTTGTGGTAAACATGTGACAGTTATTAAGTATCCTTGTGAGTATGTAGTCGGTCCAAAGAACGGCTCCGTACTTGACAGGATTTTATTGTCAATGTTTGACCACTTAAAATAGAAAGTCATTTGCATGTTAATATATGTTCAAAGACTATAATTAATGGTGTATCGATTTTCTTACAATAAGATTTTTAAATTTCGAACATGTTTTATTTGCTTATGGCTATATGTGAGATTATTTGGGGTACATATTGTTCTATACGCTCTCTAGTTTATCTGGTAATGTTGGCTCGATCATCATATTGAGTGGGGGAAATATTAAGGTCTGGAAAGACAACATGATGATCGTTCTTGGATGGAGAGAACAAATGATTATATACTCACATATATGAAGTCAGATATTAAGTTTGAGATCATTAAGTTTTGGATCCCGACTTTGGTGGATGCAATGGTGCATCTAATAAGAAATACGACTTTGAAATATTGTCACTAGGCTGCCTATGATTTATGGCATTGTGATACTATAAAAGTTGTTTTGTGACGACATTTTGATAGTCTTTAAATAAAGTAATTCAGAGTGGACAAACTTGTATTGAGCATATTAGGATAAACTCCATGATTGTGGATGCACATTTTAAGTTAACACCAAAGGTTTTCAAGGAAACTGATTGTATGGTTGTTTACAATCAAGTATGCCTTGGTTCGGTGGGAGTTTACTCATACTTTTATGGTTCATTGTCACGACATCATTCAGTTTTGGTTATAAAGGTTTTCGGTTATTTAGTTATTCATCACTCTGAATATTTGGTTGATCTCATAAGGTTGGACTTGTTGGAATAGACATGTGAAGATCACATTACATGTAATTTTTATGCTACACATCCATACTTGATCCATGTCATTTAGTTGATTAATACATGTGACCACTGATGGGTTTAGTTACGATTAATGTGACGACTGCCCCTTTGATCCTTATGTTAATTTTACTAGTGGACGGGATTGGTTTAAGATGACACACTACGGAGAAGCATATGCGACTAATGTTTATGATATGATATGCGATTACTTGAGGTATTATATTTATGTACAAGTATTAGTCCAAGTGGGAGATTGTTGGAACTTTTGTGGACTATACATTGTACATAAATAATACTACCTCCGTCCCGCCGGAAACTTCAAAAAAAAATTATGGCACAAGAATTAAGGGAAAAAGTGAAAAAGGTGATGTGTTGTGAGTGTTGGTAGTTGAGTGGGAGAGAGAAAGTGGGGTAGAGAATAGTTAGTGGGTTAGTGGATGTGAGTATGAGAAGTGGGACCCACTAATTAAAAAGTATTAAAAACTTTCCATTTATGGATTTTGCAATTTCTATGGGACGCCCAAAATGGTAAGTTTTGCAATTTCCGGCGGGACGGAGGGAGTAATAAAGTATTTAAGCACGCAGACGTGTGTGTACTACTGGATTAATCACATGAGTCATATTATTATACAGTTAATTGGGCCTAATAAAGTGATCTAATAATGTTAGGGGGCCTTAAGTCATCTTTTATAAGTATGGGGTTTATTTTATAAATGTGTAGAGACCAGATTGTATTTATAAATAGATGAGGGGCCTATTTGTAAATACTATTAATGGATGCATCCTTTCATCATAACGGATGTGACTATTCCTAACGGATGCATCGTAACTATAAATAGAGGTCGGGTCCCCGGTTGAACATATCACTATCCAACTCTCATATCCCTTCAATAGAGAGACAAATAACGGAGTATATGGATCAACTGGAAGAACGATCTCGGGCTTATAAAAGGATTCCGCTCAACGTTTAACGGGTTAATCAAGTCTTCCGTTAAAGTTCATCGTCAATAACGAATTAAGGTACGCTTCCGCTTTTATGCTTTTTGTACTCATTGAGTTGAATTGGATTGGTAATCAGGAAATCTCCCAACACATACCAGTAAGAAGATTTTGTATCTTCTCATGGGCAGTTGCCACTTCTTCACATTTCCTCCTTATTTGTTCGTTCAAGTCCGTCTCTATCATATTTAACTGATTCCACACAAATGTTTTCTCTGTTGATAGTGCAGACAGTTTCTCATTTCCACCAGATTTAAGTTTTTCATTTTCCTACGTTAGCCTCCTCAATTCACTTTCTAATACCGAATAATGCTTCTCTTTGTCCTTGTTACTACTTCTTGTTATGCGCTGCAATAAATTGAGAACTCTGTAAAACATGAAAATTATATCCAACAAAGTATTAAAAGAAGAAAACAAATAAACATACTTTGGGCTCACAGCAGATGCGGGAGAGAAGAGATCATCAAATAATGTTTTCAAGTCTTCCCGTTCCTCATCTACATCCACTGCATTAAAAGATAAAACCACCAATGATGTCAGATAGTTGATTAATAAAACAAATGAATGCACACGGACAAACATGATGCATATAGGGGAGTTTAACCAAACACCCAACAGATATTTTCGCCTACCACCACACACACAAGCGTGAGGGTCGAAAATCAGTATTGGGTAAATATAAAGTCACAAACTTGGCTCACAAAATGACGTGTCATGATTTTTATTGGTGTTTTTAATTAGAGTGTGTCGGGTCCACAACAGATGCACCCAATAAAATATCGCCACCTCATTTTGTGTACTTCTTTTGTGCTCCTAGCATTGCCAATCAGTATTACCACAATTTTCATCCTTACTCAGTAACTTTTGGAAATTAGGTGAATTTAACACCCTACCCCCTTTCCCCCAAACACAGTGGTCAGTTAACTACAAACAACGATTTTTCAATTTATATAGAAACCACTGCAAAATTCCAAATAGAATAGGAAA
Source organism: Campanula takesimana (assembly GCA_026119855.1). Taxonomy (NCBI): domain Eukaryota; kingdom Viridiplantae; phylum Streptophyta; class Magnoliopsida; order Asterales; family Campanulaceae; genus Campanula; species Campanula takesimana. Next base: position 2,091,453 of record JAOWBW010000008.1, on the reverse strand, counting down.
AAGAATAAAAGCAGTCGGTGATTAGTAATTTTTTACTATTTTGCAATTCATTCAATTCTAAACAACTAATCATAGGATAAACAAAAGTTCTTGATGAGAAAGACTAACCAAATTTAAGCTTGTACATTAATGCCTCCCTTTGCTTCTAACCCAAAAGAAGATCAGACTTAGCCGCCTTAGCCAGCCGCACCATTTCTCGAACAGTAGTGTCCCTCTTCATCTAAACAACATGAAAACCCTAGAACTTATCAGAATCCCCAAAATTCAACAAAGCACACAAACCCAAACAAAAATCAACATCAAAAAATCAAATTCAACCAAAATTTACACGACAATACGGCTTTGAAATACTTCAAAATCCGAAACGCCCCAAATTCTCGTAAACCCTAAAATCAAACAAAACCCAGAAACAGAAATCCGCAAAATTGAGCGGATTTTACCTGTGAGATGTAACAGCCCAACATTATGGAGGGGCTGTTTGGTAATTCATTAATTCATTAGTAAGGGCAACAATGTCAAACTATCAAAGGGGCACGTTAATGAATCGTGTGTGTAGGAGGTTTAGGTCATCATCAACAGTGCATATATGGAGGGCATGGTCAATAGATAAGGCGTGAATGAGATTGTTGTTATTTTCTTTCTTCTTAGCGTAACCTTAGTTCAGTAGCATTAGGGGTAGGAGTAGCTGTAATTTCTATTGTTTTCCCTAAATTCCATTGTTGATCAGTGGAGTTCATGCTCTGCCATTGTTGAATTCCATTTCCACCATTGTTGACAACTTTGTTCTTAGTTTTGTTTACAATGGAGATTAATACAAATCCTTATTTACCCCTTACAAGTGGTATCAGAGCGGTCGATCCACGGATTGCCGCTTCTGTATTCATGGCGAGTGGCGCTAGGTTGATGGAGTTGGAGATGATCGATAGACAATGGGAGAGAATGGAATTTAGATTGTCAGAGATGAAGACTATGGTAAATACTATGCTGGAGAACGTGGATTCGAAGAGTGGGAATGGTAGCTGGACTGCAGGAGCGGGTAGCAACAATATTTCTGAAGTTAGGTATTTCCCTAATTCCTCTCCTTTTGTTCATGTTACTTCTCCCTCCAATTCAAATCTGTTTTACCCACAATACAACATCTCAACATGTGATCAGTTTTCAAATCCATACATCAATTACCCTTCCTCACCTATCCCTAATGAATCACAATCGTACTCCTGGTGCCCTTCAAATCCTCAATTCCTTGTTCATACTTATGTTCATACAGTTGATTTCCAAGCCTATATGAACCCTCAAAACCAGTTTACACCTAATTGCTCTATGTATGGGTCACATGATATGCCTGGTTTGTCTATGAACCCTACATCGATGGTAAATGGTTGTGCTGATTGTGGTAGCTCCAATGAGGGAAATGAAATGAGTGTTGATGCTGAAAACAGAAAATTAATTTCAGATGTTGATGATGAGAAAATGAGTGTTGGGGTTAATTGTTTTCCGCTAGGAGCCAATCGCCAAATCCTTCTCGAGCTTCCTAAAGATATTAAGGAGTTAGAAATGTCTGCATCTGCACTTCTTGAGCGAATTGTCCAGATGAATTCGTTTGATGAATACCTTGATGAGTTTCAGACTGTTCGATCTCAATTGGAGACCATAGCCTCCCATATGGGTGAAGAACTGACGAAGGGATATTTTCTGGAGCATTTCATTGCTGGATTGGAAGAACAGTGCAAGTCATATGTAAAATGGCTTGTACCTTCTTCAGTTTATTGGGCTGGAATTTATGTGAAGTATTACAATGCCCGAGAAAAACAAGAGGCAAAAAATAGCCAGGATTTCTCTTGCGGTGTAGTTTTTGATGGTTCTGAGCCTGCCAATGAAGTTGATACTTCGAAGTTAGTTGATGAAAGAAGCTTTGAATGTCTCTCAATAGTCTCGGATGATGCAGAAAAGAAGTTCAATATTGCTGCTATTGAGAGTATGGTGGTTGATGAAAAAGAATTGAGTTCTGGAATTAATGTTAAGAAATTGAGTGTTGCTTTTATTGATTTGGCAGTACAAAAGGAGAGCATCTCAGCTGCTGGTGTTGTTGCAATTGATGATGTTGGTGGTGTTTATGAGGTTAACAAGGAGCTCCTGTTGCCTGAGGATGTTAATCTGACTTATAAAGCTTCTATAACCACTAGTAGTACTGGGGAAGACCTTGCTAATTCGGTGAATGAAGAGGCTGTTGTGGTGGAAATTCATGCGGAGGAGCACTCAATTGGAGGAATTGAAATGAACAATACTAAGGAGCAGATTGAGAAAATAGACATAACAGGTGACAGCATAGTGGAGAAAGGAACTGACGTTGTTTCTATGTTCCAAAAGGGGTTACCTGCTGTGTATGTGCAGAAGGAAAAAGTTGAAGATGCTTATAGGTTGATTGATGCGAGAAATGTGTTTGATAAAATGCCAATAAGAGATGGAATTTTAGGGAATATGATAGCTGCTGGCTTTGTTCTTAATAGGAAATTATTAGATCTAGAGAGACCATTTGATGAGTCTCATATCCGAGAATTTTTTATGTGGACAATCAGGTTGGTTAGCTATGTGCAGCGGATAAAAGTCCACAACCCCATTAACTTTGATCGTAGTAGGAGGGAGATTACATTATTTTTGGAAAAGAAGAAGGTCAAGATGAAAGGATATATTTCTAGAAATGGGATGGACTATGGTGTGGTAGTTTTGACAGGCTTTACACTGAGCTTAATGCTCATCTCAGATGTTAATAGGTTCATAATGGAGTTAGAAACATCAATGACAGGTTTAGAGGTTAATTCTTGGAGCTGTTTGATGGGTGGGTATGTAAAGAGGAAGGGAATACTAGATAAGAGTCGTATTTTTGATAAACTACATATCCAAAATTTAATGAGAGATATGTCCTTAGAACCAGTTGATGTCGCATGGGGTGCTTTGCTCTGGGCGAGCATGATTCATTACAATACCAAAGCAGGAGAAAAGGCTGTTGAGATGATTTTCCAGTTGGATCCTAATAATGCAGGTATGCATGCTCTTCTACCAAACTTAATTGCTGATTTAGACATATGGGCTAATGTTGATAAGAAGATATGCAAGTATGAAGGTAGGGATAATGGTAAGGTTTCCGTTTATGATGGGAGACACAAGATTATGGATTGTTGTGTTGATGTGGATAATGTTAGTTATGGTGTCCATAAGTTTAGTCTTGTAAGGGTACAACGTCAACCTGAACCATTGGTGGCTAGTCCAGTGGGTTATGCTAGCTGGGATATATCGGTGAAGAAGGAAAAAGTGCAGATGTTCTTTGTCGCGACCCCGAACCCCGCGGGCCCGAGACCGCGATCTGGACTCGACTCTAAAACCAAAACTTGAGAAATACTGAAGTTAAAAATTCCATTTGATACCAAAAGGTGATAACACAAGGTTTTGAAAATCATCTTGAACAACAAGGTAAAACTAGTACAAACTCCATAAGTTCATACACCAAAGTTACAAAATACACAAATCCTAATGACGTCAATGTTTGGTACAAATATCCCAAAAGGTTACACATTTATATAATGTAAACCAACCTATACAACTTTCCCCAAAAGAATGTATCCACATTCGACGTCCTCTTTCTCGTGATCAGCGAGACTAATCCTTAGCACCTGGGGGGGGTTAAGGAAAAACAAAGATAAAAGAGAAAGGGGTGAGATAAATCTCAATAAGTTACTAATGCAACTACATGACATGCTATGATGCAATATACTATAACCAATAATAAATATCACATAGCACATAGCATTTATCACTTAACAGATAGCAGCGGAAATAAACACATAACAAAGGATATAGCCAAGGTATTCCAAACCGGAACATCCAAATAAAGGATCGCTGCGCAGCTTCAATAATCAACAAATCATCATCTTCGTAATAGCATGAAAGCCGAAGAGAAAACCCCGGTACCGGAACCAATAACCAAATGAAGTGTCACAAGGGACGGGAGACATGCCACAAAGTCATGCTCCAAGTAAAGCTAAAATGCACACAAAGGAGCTAGCTCTTCTCACATCCAACCCAATCTGGAGGAGGGTAATAATGGGGCAAAACAATGGTCAACATCACAATGGACTTGGCCGTGCCATCATAATGTTTCGCATCGCCCAAACACACACAAAATACCAGCTGGACTTTCAAATAAATGCTAAGTAATAAATACTAGCTTAAATAAACAACTTAGGGTTCCAAAGTAGGGAACCAATCCAAATAAATCACCACAAAGGTAAACCAATATAAACCGCACATCAAAGATGAACCACATTCCCAAAATGATACTTACTCAAATTCCATATCATATTTATTCATATAAGAATCAATTCCACTTAGTAAAGTGTTCCACTGTGTTATCTTAAGTTAATTAGAAGAAATAAACCTCAACTAGTTAAGCCTTAAGTCTTAAACCAAGCAAAAAGGTCAAATTCCTGGAACAGGGGGCGGGCGGGCGCCTGGGCATAGGCAGGCGCGCGCTTGAATTGACAGAAGGTCAGGCGCTAGAAAAAGTGGGAGTAGGCGGGCGCCTGGGCAAGGGCAGGCGGGCGCCTGGTCTACGGGCTGGGAAGAATTCCCAGCTGGGTTCCTCAAATTTCCTAACCATTTCCTTACAAATTTCATAACACTCAAAATCAATCCTCCCAACAAGATTTCTAAGGTACCCAAACATCATTTAACTAAAAAGGGGATCTTAACAACACCCTTTATCAACCAAAATCAAGAATCAAAACCAACATTCAAGATTTCACCATTTTTAACCAAAAACTCAAATAAATTCCAAACAAATTCAAAACCCAACCAAACTTCAAATATAACACGTTAAGCATTATCTAAACATGATATGAACATTTTAACGTCAAAATGGGGGAAAATTAACTTACTTGATAAATCTCAAAGTTGACGGAATTCAATTCTTTTTGGTTCTACGCGATCCTATCGACGATCTAAACAAGGTTCATGTTTTAAGAAATGAGAGATCATGAGAGGAAGATGGAGAAAATGAAGAGAGAAGGAAGGGGAAGAAAAACTTACCAATGGAGGAGAGAGAGGAGGGAGTTGCTGGGAGATGGAGTGGAGAGGGTGATAGGGTGGGGGGGGGTGAGTAGGGAGAAGATGAAGAAAATGAAATGTTACACCTAGCCCCCTTCCCCCACTAACTAGCACAATTACTTACACTCCCTACTAACAATTAAGACTCAACACTTCCACACTAGCCCAAATAACTCGAATAAAATGCTAGGCATAATTATTATAACCCATAAAATGCACACATAAATATTTAAATAAATAATAATTTAAATAAATAAATAAGCAATTAATTAAATAATAATCATATAATTACTAATAAAATAGAGCCTAGATTTCGGGTCGTGACATTCACTCCCCCTAAAAAGAAAATTTGACCCGAATTTTAACGAGACTCACCTTAAACAAAAAGCCACGGAAATTTCCTCTCGATCTCATCTCGGAGCTCCCAAGTCGACTCCTCGATGTTATGATTCCTCCAAAGAACTTGAACCAACGCAATGCTTTTGTTCCTCAACTCTTGGACTTTAGAATCTAGGATCCGAACCGGTCGTTCCTCATAAGTCATATCGGGCTCAATATCCTCCGGTACCCTCGGTAACACGTGAGATGGATCATGAACATATTTCTGAAGCATAGAAACGTGGAAAACGTTGTGCAACCGGTCTAAGGATGACGGTAACGCGAGTCGATACGCAAGAAGTCCAACCTTTCCCAAAATCTCAAACGGACCTATAAACCTCGGAGCCAATTTGCCTTTCTTCCCAAACCTACGAATACCCACCTTCGGAGACACTTTCAAGAATACCAAATCACCGGTCTGAAAACTAAGATCTCGCCTTCGGTTATCTGCATAGCTCTTATGTCGACTCTGGGCTGTCGTCAATCTATCCAGGATAACGCTAACCTTTTCAACTGAATCCTGAAGCAAATCAATACCCACGATCTTCGCTTCACCAACCTCATCCCAACAAATAGGCGATCTACATTTTCTTCCATACAAGGCCTCAAACGGTGCCATCTCGATACTAGCCTGATAACTGTTGTTGTAAGAGAACTCCACTAACGGTAGGTGCGAATCCTAAGAATCAGAAAAGTCTATCGAACAAGCTCGCAACATATCCTCAAGAATCTGAATAGTCCTCTCGGATTGACCGTCGGTCTGAGGATGAAAAGCCGTACTGAATCGCAAATCTGTACCCAAAGCTTCCTGAAACGCCTTCCAGAATCTAGAAGTAAACCTCGGGTCTCGATCTGACACAATGCTAACCGGAACCCCATGCAATCTAACGATCTCATCGATATAAAGGGTCGCAAGCTTCTCCATCGAATATCTGATGTCAATAGGCAAGAAATGGGCACTCTTGGTCAATCTATCCACTATTACCCAAACACTGTCATACTTCCTACGGGTACGAGGCAGTCCCGTAACGAAATCCATAGTCACATGCTCCCATTTCCACTCGGGAATCTCTAACGGCTGAAGTAATCCCGCGGGTCTCTGATGCTCGGCTTTGACCTGCTGACAAATTAAACACCTCGATACATACTCGGCTATTTCCCTTTTCATATTAATCCACCAAAATTGTTGCTTCAAATCCTGATACATCTTTGTACTGCCCGGATGAATAGTATACCTCGATTTGTGACCCTCATCAAGAACTCTCTGTTTAATTCCATCAACATCCGGAACACACAAACGGCCACGGAAAGTCAACACTCCACTCGGGCTAACAGAAAAATCCTCGAAATTCTTTTCCTTCAATTTACCCATTATTTACACCAACTCGGGATCTTCTTTCTGAGCTTCCTTTATTCTCTGAATTAGGGTCGGAGACACCCTAATATTCGCAAAAATAGCCCCATGTCTCGATTCACGAGGAGACCAATCTCGAACATCCTCAAGCATTTTCCATTCACGAACCATCATCGAAGCCACATAAGATTTTCTACTAATCGCATCGGCTACCACGTTCGCCTTCCCCGGGTGATAAGAAATCGTACAATCAAAATCCTTCAACAATTCCATCCATCGGCGCTGCCTATTATTCAACTCTTTCTGGGAGAAAAGGTACTTCAAACTCTTGTGATCGGTAAAAATCTCAAACTTCACCCCATAAAGGTAGTGCTTCCATTTGTGCAACGCAAAGACTATCGCCGCCAACTCCATATCATGAGTCGGGTAATTCTGCTCACTAGGGGTCAACTTCCTCGAAGCATACGCAATTACTTTCCCATTCTGCATTAACACACAACCCAAACCCTCTTTCGAAGCATCACTGTAAATCACTAGGCCATCGCTTCCATTAGGCAAAGTCAAGATCGGTGCGGTAGTCAACCTCTTCTTCAATTCCTCGAAACTCTTGTCACATTTCTCGGTCCACATAAATGGAACATTCTTCCGGGTCAACTGAGTCATCGGAGCAGCAATCCTCGAAAACCCTTCAATAAACCTTCGGTAATAACCGGCTAAACCCAGAAAGCTTCTAATCTCTGACACTGATTCGGGTCTCTTCCAATCCACTATAGCCTCTATCTTTGAAGGATCCACAGAAATCCCGTCTTTCGAAATCACATGGCCCAGAAATGACACCTTCTCGAGCCAAAATTCGCATTTGCTAAACTTCGCAAATAATTTCTCCCTCGCAAGAACGGATAAAACTGTCCTCAAGTGTTGCTCGTGCTCCTCTCGAGATTTTGAATAAACAAGAATGTCGTCGATGAAGACTACCACGAACGAATCAAGATAGGGATGGAAAACTCGGTTCATCAAATCCATAAACACGGCCGGCGCGTTCGTCAACCCAAACGGCATAACCAAGAACTCATAATGACCATAACGAGTGTGAAAAGCAGTCTTCGGAATATCCTCCGATCGAACCTTTAACTGATGGTACCCACTCCTCAAATCAAGTTTAGAGAAAACCACGGACCCTTAAAGCTGATCAAATAAATCGTCAATATGCGGTAGAGGATACTTGTTCTTCACCGTAACCTGATTCAACTTCCGGTAATCGATGCACAGTCTCAACGAACCATCTTTCTTCCGCACAAACAAAACCGGTGCTCCCCACAGGGAAACACTAGGGCGGATAAACCCTCGATCAAGCAACTCTTGCAACTGAACCTTCAGTTCCTTCAATTCTGTGGGAGCTAACCTATAAGGTGCTTTCGAAATTGGAGCCGTACCCGGCAAAAGATCTATACAAAACTCAATCTCACGATCGGGAGGCATATCATACTCGGTAGAGAAAATATCGGGAAATTCCCGAACTACCCGAACACTATCAAAACTAGGGGATTCTTTCCTAGTATCAAGAACACTAGCCAAATACCCCTCACAACCACTATGCAATAATTTTCTCGCTTTCATAAAAGAAATTAAGCGAACCTTTCTACTCAGAGGACTAGCCTCAAACACAAATTTAGGCACATCGGAATAGAAAAAGTAACAGTTTTCTTACGGCAATCAACGGAAGCATGAAACTTGCTCAACCAATCCATACCCAAAATGACATCAAAGTCTTGGATAGGGAGAACTACCAAATCCGCACAAAGTACTCGACCACAAATAACCACATCACAAGCACGAAAGACTCGATCAGAAATCAAGCATTCTCCTATAGGGGTCGACACCTCTAGCACGTACGGTAAAGACTCGAATGCAGCATTTAACATGGAAGCAAATTGCACAGAAATGTATGAATGAGATGATCCTGGATCTACTAACGCTCGTGCGCTCACATTAGACACAGAAATAATACCTCCAATAACGGATGGATCATCGGTAGCTTGTTGTTGATTCATGGCATAAACCTTCCCTTGGACTTTGGGCTTCCCGGTAGCATCCCTTTTTTGACCTTGATTATTACCAACTCCTGACCCGGATGCTTGTCCTCTACCTCTCGGGGAATTTTTTTACAAAGTGACCCATTTGACCACAATTGGTGCACCTTCCTTGCTTCTTCCAACAACGGTCTTCAGAATAACCTTCCTTTTGACAATACGAACAAAGCCTCCTAATTTGGCTCCCTTGGTTCCCGGAAGTGGTACCCGGGTTCCTTGGGATCGGTTGCCCTCGGAACTGAGACTGCCCCCCAAAGTTACCTCGATTATCGGAACGGTGTTGTGGCTTTCTTGGTGCTCCTTGCTTACTCGGGTTGGCCACCTCGGTCTTCCTCTTATGTTCCCCAATATCTTGCTCTATTAAGTAGGCTCGGTCCACCGCATCTTGGAATGTCACAATCCGTTGAGCAATCAGTTGAGTACGGATGGAAGTCTTCAATCCCCGAATGAATTTCATAGCCTTTTGTTCCTCGGTCCTCACCAAATAGTCGCAATACCGGGCTAATTCTATGAACTTAGCCGAGTATTGTGCTATAGACAACACACCTTGCTCTAGGTTGAGTAGCTCGATCTCCTTTCGGTTTTGATCAACAACCGGAATGAAATGCTCCTTGAATTTGCGCACAAACAACTCCCATGCATACACCGTGTGAGTATCATCCCAACTAGCCTTAACACCTTTCCACCAATGCTCGGCGGCTCCCACAAGCTTGTAAGCCGCAAACCGGACCTTGTCCTCATCCGAACACCCAAATACATCATAAATCTTCTCCATCGACTCAATCCACAACTCAGCTTTCCGAACATCGGGTTCCCCATTGAATTCAACCGGTTTCAACTTCAGAAATTGCTCCAATCCATAGCGGGGTGGCGCTTGTTCTACCCTCGGACCTTGATCATGTATGGCCTTCATGGCCGCCTCAAACATGCCTTGAAACATGGAACGTGCTTCTTCCCTTGTATCATTCTGATTTGCATTACCGGTACTACCTTCACCACTCCTTCTATGAACCATTGTAAACAAGTACCTGTATAAAACATCAACCGTTAATCACTCCGCACACTACTACCCACCTAGGTCATACTAATCCACCTATACTTATACATAGAGCTAATGCCATAGCTCTGATACCAACTGTCACGACCCCGAACCCCGCGGGCCCGAGACCGCGATTTGGACGTCGACTCTAAAACCAAAACTTGAGAAATACTGAAGTTAAAAATTCCATTTGATACCAAAAGGTGATAACACAAGGTTTTGAAAATCATCTTGAACAACAAGGTAAAACTAGTACAAACTCCATAAGTTCATACACCAAAGTTACAAAATACACAAATCCTAATGACGTCAATGTTTGGTACAAATATCCCAAAAGGTTACACATTTATATAATGTAAACCAACCTATACAACTTTCCCCAAAAGAATGTATCCACACTCGACGTCCTCTTTCTCGTGATCAGCGAGACTAATCCTTAGCACCTGGGGGGGTTAAGGAAAAACAAAGATAAAAGAGAAAGGGGTGAGATAAATCTCAATAAGTTACTAATGCAACTACATGACATGCTATGATGCAATATACTATAACCAATAATAAATATCACATAGCACATAGCATTTATCACTTAACAGATAGCAGCGGAAATAAACACATAACAAAGGATATAGCCAAGGTTTTCCAAACCGGAACATCCAAATAAAGGATCGCTGCGCAGCTTCAATAATCAACAAATCATCATCTTCGTAATAGCATGAAAGCCGAAGAGAAAACCCCGGTACCGGAACCAATAACCAAATGAAGTGTCACAAGGGACGGGAGACATGCCACAAAGTCATGCTCCAAGTAAAGCTAAAATGCACACAAAGGAGCTAGCTCTTCTCACATCCAAGCCCAATCTGGAGGAGGGTAATAATGGGGCAAAACAATGGTCAACATCACAATGGACTTGGCCGTGCCATCATAATGTTTCGCATCGCCCAAACACACACAAAATACCAGCTGGACTTTCAAATAAATGCTAAGTAATAAATACTAGCTTAAATAAACAACTTAGGGTTCCAAAGTAGGGAACCAATCCAAATAAATCACCACAAAGGTAAACCAATATAAACCGCACATCAAAGATGAACCACATTCCCAAAATGATACTTACTCAAATTCCATATCATATTTATTCATATAAGAATCAATTCCACTTAGTAAAGTGTTCCACTGTGTTATCTTAAGTTAATTAGAAGAAATAAACCTCAACTAGTTAAGCCTTAAGTCTTAAACCAAGCAAAAAGGTCAAATTCCTGGAACAGGGGGCGGGCGGGCGCCTGGGCATAGGCAGGCGCGCGCTTGAATTGACAGAAGGTCAGGCGCTAGAAAAAGTGGGAGTAGGCGGGCGCCTGGGCAAGGGCAGGCGGGCGCCTGGTCTACGGGCTGGGAAGAATTCCCAGCTGGGTTCCTCAAATTTCCTAACCATTTCCTTACAAATTTCATAACACTCAAAATCAATCCTCCCAACAAGATTTCTAAGGTACCCAAACATCATTTAACTAAAAAGGGGATCTTAACAACACCCTTTATCAACCAAAATCAAGAATCAAAACCAACATTCAAGATTTCACCATTTTTAACCAAAAACTCAAATAAATTCCAAACAAATTCAAAACCCAACCAAACTTCAAATATAACACGTTAAGCATTATCTAAACATGATATGAACATTTTAACGTCAAAATGGGGGAAAAGTAACTTACTTGATAAATTTCAAAGTTGACGGAATTCAATTCTTTTTGGTTCTACGCGATCCTATCGACGATCTAAACAAGGTTCATGTTTTAAGAAATGAGAGATCATGAGAGGAAGATGGAGAAAATGAAGAGAGAAGGAAGGGGAAGAAAAACTTACCAATGGAGGAGAGAGAGGAGGGAGTTGCTGGGAGATGGAGTGGAGAGGGTGATAGGGTGGGGGAGGTGAGTAGGGAGAAGATGAAGAAAATGAAATGTTACACCTAGCCCCCTTCCCCCACTAACTAGCACAATTACTTACACTCCCTACTAACAATTAAGACTCAACACTTCCACACTAGCCCAAATAACTCGAATAAAATGCTAGGCATAATTATTATAACCCATAAAATGCACACATAAATATTTAAATAAATAATAATTTAAATAAATAAGCAATTAATTAAATAATAATCATTTAATTACTAATAAAATAGAGCCTCGATTTTGGGTCGTGACATTCTTGTTCAATAATACTGATAATAATCACGAGCCAATGTCTCTTGAGTATTTGGTTACTTTAGTTTTCCCACCTAATGCCTATCAAGTTGGGGAAAAGGGTAGTGGTTATAACTGTATTCCGGGATGTTTGGATGGCTATCCTTTAGGTTCAGAGACGGATGATTCTGGAGTGTATATGGTGAAGCTAATTGATGATGGCCTTGTGTTTAGTCTTGAAAATGTTCGTTGGCAGCGTAGAGAAGTTATTCAGCAGACAAGTCAGAATAAACAAGAGCAGCTCAATTCGATTATTGGTGCAATAGCTTGCAAGCACACATGGGGTCACTTGTACCGGGATAATTCTACTAGGCTGCAATCTAGTGATCTAACACCATTACAAGGGATGTTACTTGGGAGATTTCAGTATTTGTATTTTGTACAAGTTGGTTCTCTCATTTGCAAATATGCTGGAGTTGTTCTCACTAGAGACCAAGCTCAAGTTTTTATCATATATGGTGATACATTAGCCTTTCCACAACCAGTTTCTGAAGGTCAGGTGTTACTACAACCGGCAACACTCTTGGGGCGAATGATTAAAAGGCTAATTAGTGACAAGGGGATATTTAAATTTCCTTTTTATAGAGGGAAGAAGAGTAATAGAGAAAGAAAATCCCAATGATTCACTGGTCCAATGATTGAAGAACTTTGCTTCTTGTGGTAGAATACCAAATTACCTATGTCTCTCTGTTGAGCCAGGTATGAATCTCATTGCCAGTGAAGTTAGAGTATTATCTTTAGCTCAATTGTGGAATGTGATGGAATTCTCAGAGGATGCGGCAAGTACAGATTCATAGTTTTAGTTTCATGGATTTCCAGCCTTGAGGACAAGGCTGTTTTAAGGGGATGGTGTTGTAACAGCGCAACATTATTGATGGGCTGTTTGGTAATTCATTAGTAAGGGCAACAATGTCAAACTATCAAAGGGGAACGTGAATGACTCGCGTGTGTAGGAGGTTTAGGTCGTCATCAACAGTGCATAATATATGGAGGGCATGGCATCAATAGAGAAGGCGTGAATGAGATTGTTGTTATTTTCTTTCTTCTTAGCGTAACCTTAGTTCAGTAGCATTAGGGGTAGGAGTAGCTGTAATTTCTATTGATTTCCCTAAATTCCATTGTTGATCAGTGGAGTTCATGCTCTGCCATTGTTGAATTCCATTTCCACCATTGTTGACAACTCTGTTCTTAGTTTTGTTTACAATGGAGATTAATACAAATCCTTATTTACCCCCATCGATTTTGCCATCTGTTACATGAGATTCGATCTTGGAATAGTTTAACATCAGAAACCCATCGTTCGTGTTGTAACCTGATTCTTTTTTCAAGGAACTTTCGCTCTTTGGCTAATGATTCAAGCTGTGATTGTTAGGATCCTCTTTGGGTATTACATATCTCTTCTTTTGATCGCAGCCACTGGAGCAGATTGTAGGCTTCAAATAGTGTCTTGAACTATGAAGCCGATGGATTGGAGAACGAAAAGGTTTCGATTGCTTTACTGTTGTGGTGTTACTAAGGATGAAGAAAGAATATGAGTTGGAAAAAGACCTTCGTCAGAGGAGAGAGCCTTGGCGGAGAGGGAGATAAACCCTGGAAGAGAACTGTTCCATGACAAAGAATATTTTGTCGCCGTCTCGTCGTCTTCACCGACTTCTCATTCTTGTGTGTAGTTAGACGTGTCCATGCCGGTTAACCGCCGGTTAGCCGGTTATAACCGCCGGTTAATTTTACCGGTAATCCCTAACCGTGGAGTAACCTTCTAACCGCCACATCCGGTTACGGTTATCCGGTTAACGGTTAAACCGGTTAAGCCGGTTTTGCCGGTTAACCCGGTTATGAGACTTTTTCAATTATTTATTTTTTTTATTTTAAAAAGAAACAGTTTTTTAGGATTTTGTTAGAAAACTGACTAAAAATCATTAAGAAACTAACTGAAAATGAAATAAAAACACCAATTTTGTTAGAAAACTAACTGAAATCGTTAAAAAACTGACTGAAATTGTTTAAAAAACTGACTGTAATTCTTAAAACTAACTCGAAAATGGTAAGAAACTGACGGTTAGTATAGACGGTTGAACCGGCGGTTAGCTTCCCGGTTATAACCTCCGGTTGACGGTTATCAAAATGGAGTAACCTTAACCGAACCTTGAAAATACGGTTGACGGTTGAGACGGTTCACGGTTAACCGGTTAGCCGGGTTTGACCGGTTTTGACCGGTTAAAAAATCTCCGGTTAGCCGGTTCCGGTTAGATTTTGGACACGTCTATGTGTATTTTGATGTGTGTGTTTTGAATTTCAAAATGCACATGAAATGAAGAGAGAGAAGCATAGGGAGTCTAAAGGAGTAATACACGTGTCCTACACTTGTCACCTATTTTCAGCACAAATCCTAACAGTTGCCATATAATTTCAGCCCCAGGGCTTCCAAGATTTTCCACATTTATAGATTTCCCAAAGTACCCTTGCTAATGACCTGATTATTCAATTACGAAAATGCCCTTAAAATGGCTAAAATTTACGAAACCTTCCTTTTAGATAGTATATATTTTCCTTATTACCTTGCCAAAAACCACAACTGTCTCTCTCCAAATAAGGAAGCTAGGTACAGAGAAATAGAGGAACAAACTAATGCTCTCTTTTCATTTTTTTTTTAATTGTGTGAAGCAAGGTTTTAAAAAACGCTAGGCGGTCGCTAGGCGCCTAGCGCCTAGGAGGGGACGAAAATTCAGAAATAACTATAGACGGGACCTAGGCATTTCATGAACGCATAGGCGACTTAGACGGGGTCTTTTAGAACACTTGTATTGTATGAAGTAAATCAAAGAAGTTGGGTGGAGAGTTGAGTCACCCAGGAAAGAAAGAAATGATACACACCTCCTCCTTGGCCATATGGTATGAAATTGGTCACTTACTCAAGCAAACCACTCAGCCATGTGGATCCCTTGAGCCAAACCCATACTTCTCAAAAACTTATCCCAATCTTGACAAGTACGCCCACTTTGCTATTTTTCATTTTTTTTACTTAATCAATTTACTACTTTGCCCCTTATTTCAATATCACATATTTAGCTTTATGTTATATTATAACCTTAAGAATAATAACATAATTTATTAATTGCAAATCTCAATTTAATCACTAATGCACATATATAAATACGGTCAAGTATATACATGCAATATGAATCAATTAACTATATAACAATTACCAAAACCATATTATCATAACAATAATAGCATAAATACTAAAATACTAAGATCAAATTGAGCAATCAAATGCATACATTTGTGCAACTAATTTATACATGAAAACTGAATCAAATTATCGGGGTGTCACAAAAGCATATGGCAGAAAAGATTGAAACGGTGTAGGTTGAGGTGCGAAAGAATATTCAAGGTTCAAATGCTAAATACAAGGAAGCTGCTGATAAGCGAAGACGGCTGAAGGTTTTTGCTGAGGGTGATTTGGTGATGGTTTATTTGTGTAAGGAGAGGTTTCTAGTTGGCACGTATAGCAAGTTGCACCCGAAGAAAATTGGTTTGTGCTAGAGTCTGAAAAAAGATAAATGCTAATGTTTATGTGGTCGATCTCCCATAGGGGTGAAAATATTTATCCTACATTTAATGTTGCTGATTTGGTTGAGTTCTTTCCAAATGAGCCAATTTATTCAGATGCGGACTCGGGGGGGGGGGGGTGAGTGAGTCCTTTTCAAGCAGGGGAGAACTGATATAGAACAAGTTGCAGACCAATTCCTAGCAAAATCGGAGTGTTAACAGAAGTTCGGGAAAAAGGTGAAGTGGAAAGGTGTAAAGTGTCAATATTGAGCTTAGTTTCATTGTTTTTTTTCCGAAAGGATGTAATGAATTAATCAAGTTCAAAGAGTACAAAGTTGGAGATGGCCATCCATAAAGATCGGTGGCTCATCCCCTATAATAGGCACTACATACATTACAATAACAGTTACAAATACATAAGAAATGTAAGAAGAGGGAAGACTAAAGATGGTGTTCTTGTATAACTAGCATTCTCGATCTTCCACCTTGCACCTCTTGTAGAAATACCCTGAAACGCACAGATGCCTCTCCAAACATAGCTTGAACACTTCCATATATATTGGCATTCACAAAATCCCCCATCGGGATATTTAGCGTTGAAAATACTATGATTTAAGACCTTTAGGTTAGCAATAAATATCCAACCAAAACTTTTCAAGCCATGCTAACATCTTCCACTTATGATTACACAATGATAGTCGAAAAATAAAAGAAAAAAACAAGGCTCCCACAACGGAGAGAATGCAAAGGCTCTCACAAAGGAGAGAATACAATAAATCAAACACCATTTCAACAATATTCTTCTTTACTTATTCAAAATATGAAATGAAAAATTGAAGAAAAAAAAAGAATGAAAAAAAGAGAGCATAAAACAACAAGATCTGGAATTAGATTAGCAAGAGATCTCTGTCTAAATCTGCAGAGAGAAACTGCTTATCCCGTTCAAAATTTCTTTCATTGATTTGTAAGTTTTCTTCCGATTAAGTCTTCTCTTTAATATAGTTAAACCTAACAACCACAATCAACTAAGCAATTCAAAATTTTGTTTCCTGTTTTCAGATTCTGTAGAAAAATAGATTTCCTGTCTTGTAGATTTTCAATTTGGATCTCTATTATTTCCTGGTTCACAAAATTGAACATTTGTAATCTGTACTTGGATCTCCATATTAATAATATATGTTTTCCCTCCGTCCGTGGATGTAGCCAATAAGTTGTTGGTGAACCACGTTAAATCTGTGTTCTTGTCCAATTGTGTTTGCTATTTTTCTACCATCTTATCTGTCTAGTTACGAAAAACTGGAATCAAAGCTCCTATAGGGACTGTGGGTTTTCCGCTGGTGAAAGAGAAGATGGATTCTGGGATGGACCAGAAGATTGACAATTTCGATGGAAAGAACAATTTTAGTTTATGCAGATCAAGATGAAGGGTTGTGCATCGGACGTGCAGTTCGCGTACAGAAAATATGCAGTACACGTGCATTTTGAGTGCAGAAAATGTGCAGTTTGCGTGCAGGGAATGACAGTAATCTGGGTATCTAGGTTGTATACATCTGGGATTGTATTATGTTTCCTTTGACAAATTTGAGTTCAGGATTTTCATGGTTATTCTAAAGCTCTTCACTATAGAGGATCGAGAATTAATCTAGGAGCGGTCAGTGATTGTTCATCTATACTAGCAATAGCAAATTTGGTGGATCTGGATCGGAAGTTCATCTGTTGTTCGTTGGTGATCCAATAACACAACTGGAATGGTCCGATGTCTAGTATCCGCATTTAAAGTCGGAGATCTGATGCTAGGGTTCTAGTGTTGGTGTTGGTGCCCTAGGCACGCTTGTTAAACGTTGTATGAGTTATCATTTATTCATAATGATAAAGAGATAATAAGATTATTATTATGGCTCGTGTTTGCTTATAATAATCTCCGTCCCTAGAGCTTGTTAAGCCCTAGTATAAAGGCTAAATGATCATGGGATGATCATGTTAGATTTATGGGTACTTGTTTGGAACAAGGTACTGGACATGACCCGCGGTATGAGATTTATGTCATGGTCGATGTCATATATAAATCTCATATTAGTTATGTCATTTGAATCCTTAGACATGAAGTTATTATAGTCTTCCACTTGATGAACATTATGTTTGACATATTCAAACGCTGCCTTAACACGGTAGTTATAAAGGGTATGATTGGCATAATCGGATTCACGTAGGGAAGAATAATAAGCTAAATGGATTTGTCCCTCTTCGGAGAGATGTCAAGCTTGGGCCCCTCGAAGGAATGATGTTGATGAAATGTTTGGCCAAACTCAAATGGATTGATTGGATCAATGTCATTTGGATTATCAACATATTCAGAATCGAGAAAGTATTGAACAAAAACAAGTTGACTTGTTGACCATGACTTGTGTTCAATGACATCGAGGACAAAGGGATTATGACATGTTCTAAAGGAATACGAACTTGTATCTAGTTATACTATTTGGGTAGGTATGACGGTTTGCTAGAACCTAATCATATCTTATGGTTTCATGTTTGAACCCATTGCCAACTTAGTATAATCCTAGAGGGTCACACACAATAGAACGAATCCTAAATAAGGACTATATTGGAAATCTTGGAAAATTGGATTTTCTGGGCCTTTGGGCGACCGCCCAAATGGGATGGGCGACCGCACAAGAACTTGGGCGGCCGCACACCTCAGTTTGGGCGGCCGCACAGTGCTGTCGGGGGCAGATACCTAATTTGACTCGGAATCGAATTTTGGACGGGTTTTAACACAAGTTTCCTATTTGGAATAGGTCTTACTTGTGTATAAACATCAGAGTTCGGCCACAACTCAGTGCAAGCCTCCAAAGAGTTTGAGAGGGTTTTATTTTGTTCTAAGAGATCATAGATTGAAGAACAAAATTATACACAAAGAAAATTCCATATAGTTCATATTAATTATGAAAACGTGTTTCATAATTTGGTCTAGCAACCAAGATCAAGTGTTCTTGATATTCGTTCGCTTGTGGATACCGCTAGAGGGTGAAATTCATCATCTTCAAAGTTCGTGATTCTTGCTTTGTTCGTGATCAAGATTTCAAGCTTCTATCGAATTCAAAGGTTGCAAATTCAAAGTCATCAATAGTTAGTTTTTCCTTAATATTCATATTGTTGTATTTGACTTAATCATATGAATGGATCTATGGGCTTTGGATTTCATAAATTTTAAATGCTTAATTCCGCTGCGCGTGTTGCTATGAAACCCAACAGTGGTATCAGAGCCCCGTTCATGTTGATTATTTCAATACTTAGATCATGTTGTGTGTATATAAATTGTTTATGTGCCTAGCATGATATGAATATTGGATTATATGATGTTTATGTGTTATGTGATTTTATGTGGTTTATTGTTTTACAACTTTAATCGCACGATTCAATCGCAATAAATATTATGATGGATTCTGAATTGTTTGATTATTAATTCTGATTGGATCATTGTTTTAATAATCGGGGAAAGACAATTTTGAGACAAATTTTCGAACTTCAAAATTCCTTCTGATGCGTTTGGGCGACCGCACAAATCTCCCTGGGCGGCCGCACATGTTTGGGCGACCGCACAGGATATTTTGGGCGGCCGCACAGTTCACTGATTCTGTTCTGATTTTGGTTAAAATTGGAATTTGGAATTTTCGAGAGGTCCAACAAAACCAGTAACAGAACCAGTCCAGACTTGCTGATCTGGAATGGGTTTTGGGTAGTTAGTTTGTATGTGGATTTTTGGGTTTGATTTTTCTATTTGTTTTAGTCTTGTGATTCCTAGATTGGTTCAAGTTTTGGATGGCTAATCTGCGTTCATCGAGATTGTGTTTCCCAAAATTGATCGCAATCAAAGTTTCAAAGATAAAACGAAGTTAGAATTATGAAGAGTTCATAATTGCTAAAATTGAGAAACAAAGTTCTTGATTCAAAGTTTGGAGATCCATGTGGAATTGTGAATGCAATTGGCCTACGTTCATCGAGACCATCTATTGCTTAGTTTCGGCCACATGGACTACTTTCTTGGTCTCTTGAATTAGTGCGGGATTGTGGTTGCCTAACGGTTTAGTTCGACCGCACTTCTTGTTGTCTTGATTTGGAAATAACGACCAAAGTTGAAAAAGGTCTCATCCTCATAATTATAGAGAAACTAATGACACATAAATATTGTGCTTAAATTAATGGAGATTAATTTAGTGGCTAAACTTGATGCGTAACATGTTTATCTTATGTGCTCATAAATGTGTTGTATGCTATATGTGATGAACCTTCAAGAAAGTTTTAAGTCCTTCATTGCCATGCCATGATTAAAACACTTGTTTATACATGGATGATCTTGATGGGGTTCGCCTCCGCGAGGTGCATTAATTTTATTCATGTATGAGCAAGATGAGGTTCATTAATTCAATGTGGGCTTGCCTCCGCAAGGTGCATTAAATTGAATGGTTCCTATATGTTTAAAATGGTTGGACTTAATTAGGCATCAAAACAGTTTTGGGCCTAGGCAAAAGATGAGATTAAACATGCTTTCGAAATTGGATCCCTAAGAATCATATGAGATATGATTGACAAGAAATTGTCTACCTAATTAATTTGATTTTGAGCGGTCCGCCTCCGTGGACTCAAAGTTAAATTAAAGTTGGATCTTAGTCCAATATCAAGAGTCTCATGAAAGGATCTAAGAGTCATATGAGATATGATTAACAGGGTTGTCTACCTAATTAATTTAGTTTTGAGCGGTCCGCCTCCGTGGACTCAAAATTAAATTAAAGTTGGATCTTACCACATTTAAATTATATTATACATTGGATGTGTAAGAAGGTTATATAATTTAGTGGGAGTATTTTTGGAAAATACATTATTTATTTCTTTAATGAGATTGGTACATGTAAAATTTTGGAAATTTTGCATAAGTTGTAGATGACAACTAAAATCATTGCGATTAATCCTTGATAAGGATAAGATTCAAAAGAATGATACAAACTCCATGGATTGGATCCTGAGCCTAAGAATAGTTCTAAGGCAAGAAGATGGGTTGTACATTCTTGATGGGCCTATTCCTAAAAGAACCAAATGCCGGAATAGACAATCACGAGAATCATGAGTATGATTTTAGGAGTGTGAGTTGTCTTATGCTCACGATTATGTGCTCTTAAACTCCAACAAAGTTTGGAACTTGTGGAAGCCTATTAGATAGGCGTGGAGTTGAGTTACATGTTTCAAAGAGCAATCTAAGCAAGAGAGGTATAAAACCATTGTTGCATTCACTCATTGCAAAATGAGTAAAGGGCAATAAGTGGAACCTCACATGCTTAAGATAAAGGCTACATAGAGCATCTTGAGAAACTTGGTTGTCCAATTGGATTGGAGCAAGCCACGGATCTCATTCTTGATTCATTGTTCAAATGTTATGATCACTTAGTGATGAACTATAACATGCTTGGAATGAATAAGAATCTCTCCGAGTTGCATGATATGCTGAAAAACTGCGGAGATGAAGATAATGGAGAAAGGTTCTCCAATACTCATGGTTCATGATGGAAAGGAGGCCAAATGCCAAAAAGAAAGGTAAGGCAGACTTGTCAAGCCTAAAGGAAATAATTATGGTTAAAATAATAACTCTAAATTGATGCAATTTGGTAAAGTGGCAATTGGATTGACCATCTAAAATTGTAGTCATAATTCTGGACGGTCAATAAAAGAATGGTAGTGGGACTACCACTTGGGATATTTATGTTATAAATGAATCCTTCTAAATTTAATTATTGGGTATTAGATACCAGAATAATTAGTAAATTGAAAGACTACTTATAGTAAAGGTTGATCTAAGAATGATAATGATGCAAGAGTTGCAACATTATTCATAGAACACTTGTAAAGTGGCTTTACTAATGAAGTAGGAAATATTATTTTGTTATAAGATAATGAAGGATATTTATTTCTTATTTGGAATAAGAAAGGTGCTTTATTTATTATGATTTACTTCATTGTGTTATCATATAAATAAATCTTATATCCTAAATCTTGAAGAACAAAGTGATAAAGACTATAACATAAATAATTAAAATTCTTTATGCATTATTGTTTTGATCAAATAAATAAAAGATGCATATCTAAAATTCCATGGGACGGAGTTTTAAGTCATATGATTTGGAATCACATGATTTATGCAAATCTTATTTACTTGGACCAAGACATCTTTTACTATGATTGGTAAAAGGTTAATATCTTAACTGACCTAATACATTTTGATGTGTATGGTGCATTAAGAAGCAATGCTAAAAGATTTTTTATTATTATACTTGGTAAAACTATTCAAAGATTCTGATTGGATCATGATGACGAATAATTGAACCAAGAATTTGACAGTCATCATTAAAGTTGTGAAATGGTTTCACAAATTAACTTCACTAAGAACATCATTTTAAATGATGTGTCTGCATGGAAGTATAAGAACCTTATTGGATATGGTTAATTGGATGACTAAGTCAAATAGATCTTCCGTTATTTGTTTTGGGGTTATGTATTTGAAACCGCTATGATTATACTAATCTGAATTCCATCAAGAGAGGTTAAAAGATGAAAGAAAACTCGGTTTACCTTTCGCAAAGATTTAAGATGGTGAGACCTTTTGGAAAAGAGTTGTCTGGGACACACTCACATTTAAATCTAATAAATATATTTTCATGGGATATCCTAAGGAAACTTGAGGATATAATTTTACTCATAAGAAACAAATGGTTTGTTGATTATGATGATACTTTTCTAGATAAATGGTTTATCTCTAAAAGAATCAGTGGGAGTAAAATGTATCTCGAATGGTTCGAGACCTAGAAAATATATATTTTAACCTAAGATGGAAGTTGAACAAGTTTTCACAAAGAGTCGTGAAAAGTCCGTTCAAAAGATATACAAGAACTTGCGTATGTGATAGGACACAATCTATTGCAAGAAATATTGGATATTTCGAAATAGAAAGTGTTGAGGTAAATTTCATTTGGAATGAAGTATTTACCATCTATCAAAGATGCAATGTCAACTCCATATATTTAGATTAATGACTTGGAGTCATGAAATCTAAAAGGCAACCCATGTGTAATAATCAAGTTTGGAACTTGATCATTCTAACCTAAGGTGTAAAAACCAAAGGAGAGGAATGAGTTTTCTTGGAGAAAATTTTACATGGATCGCAAAGAAATTTACTAGAATTCTCGTAGTCACATGTTCATATTTGGGATATGAAAATTGACAAAATGATGTCAAAACAAGTGTTCCTCAATGGGAACTCACTTAAGGATGTATTGGATACAACCTAAAGGTTTTGACAGTCAAAGAAAATTCTGATAAATTATGAAAGTTGCAGAAATCCATTGGATGAATTAAAGCAAACTTGTGGGAGTTGGAATCTCCGTTTTGATAAATCAAAAGAGTTTGACTTGATCAATAACGAAGATGAACCTTGCATATACAAGAAGATTAGTGGGAGCATAGTGATATTCCTTAAATTAAATATGTGGATGACATATTTCTCATTGGAAACGAAATTTCTATACGTTAGTCTGCAAAGACTTTGTTAAGAAAGTGTTTCACAATAAAGAATATGGATGAAACTGCATATGTCCTTGGCATTAAGATCTATAGAGATAGATCGAAGAAGCTAATTGATTAAGCCAAAGTACATACATTGACAAAGTCATTTAGAAGATTCCACAAGGAAGATTCTAAGAGAGGACGGTTGTTAATGTTACATGGAGTTTTCTATGCAAAGACTCAAATGTCCTGAGACAAATGATGAGCGTGAGAAGAATGAATGGGATGCCATTTGCTTCGGCAATTGAATCCATCATACCATGATAAGTACTAAGCCGGATATGTCTAAATGCTTGGAGCATGACGAGTAGATATTAATCCGACAACCAGTGAGAATCACTGGATGGCTGTGAAACAATTCTTAAAGTACTTTAGAAGGACTAAAGAATTGTTATGATCTATGGAGGGATGGAAGATGATCTCGATGTATATGGATACACGGATGCATGCTTCCAAACCGACAAAAATGGTAGAAATCGCAATCGAGTTTTATAAATAATAGTGAAGCTATAAGTTGGAATGGTTCCAAGAAGAGTACAGTCACTAATTCTACGACTAAAATCTAAGTATATTGCTGCATTAGATGCTGCAAAGGAAGTTGTTTGGATTAAGAAGTTCATTGGTGAACTTAAGATGGTTCCTAGTATTGCTAATTCAATAGACTTTATTAGTGATAATAGTCGTGCTATTGATCAAGCAAAGGAACCAAGGGCACATCCTAAATCCAAACACATACTTAGGCGTTTTCTTATCGTTCGAGAAATCGTTGATAAGAAAGACGTATATATATGCAAAGTACCTTACTAATGATAACGTTACAGACACGCCAGACAATGGGACTTCCATAAAGCTAAACATGATGGTCATGTTAGGTCCATGGGTATTGGATACCAAGGGAATTGGGCCTAGGGCAAGTGGAAGATTGTTGGTGTTGGTGCCCTAGGCACGTTTGTTAAACGTTGTATGAGTTATCATTTATTCATAATGATAAAGAGATAATAAGATTATTATTATGGCTCGTGTTTGCTTATAATAATCTCCGTTCCTAGAGCTTGTTAAGCCCTAGTATAAAGGCTAAATGATCATGGGATGATCATATTAGATTTATGGGTACTTGTTTGGAACAAGGTACTGGACATGACCCGCGGTATGAGATTTATGTCATGGTCGATGTCATATATAAATCTCATATTAGTTATGTCATTTGAATCTTTAGACATGAAGTTATTATAGTCTTCCACTTGATGAACATTATGTTTGACATATTCAAACGCTGCCTTAACACGGTAGTTATAAAGGGTATGATTGGCATAATCGGATTCACGTAGGGAAGAATAATAAGCTAAATGGATTTGTCCCTCTTCGGAGAGATGTCAAGCTTGGGCCCCTCGAAGGAATGATGTTGATGAAATGTTTGGCCAAACTCAAATGGATTGATTGGATCAATGTCATTTGGATTATCAACATATTCGGAATCGAGAAAGTATTGAACAAAAACAAGTTGACTTGTTGACCATGACTTGTGTTCAATGACATCGAGAAAAAAGGGATTATGACATGTTCTAAAGGAATACGAACTTGTATCTAGTTATACTATTTGGGTAGGTATGACGGTTTGCTAGAACCTAATCATATCTTATAGTTTCATGTTTGAACCCATTGCCAACTTAGTATAATCCTAGAGGGTCACACACAATAGAACGAATCCTAAATAAGGACTATATTGGAAATCTTGGAAAATTGGATTTTCTGGGCCTTTGGGCGACCGCCCAAATGGGATGGGCGACCGCACAAGAACTTGGGCGGCCGCACACCTCAGTTTGGGCGGCCGCACAGTGCTGTCGGGGGCAGATTCCTAATTTGACTCGGAATCGAATTTTGGACGGGTTTTAACACAAGTTTACTATTTGGAATAGGTCTTACTTGTGTATAAACATCAGAGTTCGGCCACAACTCAGACCCAATGTTTGTGCAAGCCTCTAAAGAGTTTGAGAGGGTTTTATTTTGTTCTAAGAGATCCTAGATTGAAGAACAAAATTATACACAAAGAAAATTCCATATAGTTCATATTAATTATGAAAACGTGTTTCATAATTTGGTCTAGCAACCAAGATCAAGTGTTCTTGATATTCGTTCGCGTGTGGATACCGCTAGAGGGTGAAATTCATCATCTTCAAAGTTCGTGATTCTTGCTTTGTTCGTGATCAAGATTTCAAGCTTCTATCGAATTCAAAGGTTGCAAATTCAAAGTCATCAAGGGTTAGTTTTTCCTTAATATTCATATTGTTGTATTTGACTTAATCATATGAATAGATCTATGGGCTTTGGGTTTCATAAATTTTAAATGCTTAATTCCGCTGCGCATGTTGCTATGAAACCCAACATCTAGTTAGAGACATTATCCCACATTTGGAATTGACGAACCTTGCATATAACATATAAAGATCATGTGCTACTCCACTTAACACCAATTGGTTTTAAAGTGGAACTCTGACTTTAAAAGGGTAGCAGAGCAGGTCTGTTACACATGTAAGCCCAAAAACCCACGATGTTGCTCCCTGCCACCTGATTAATAAGTCCATGTTTTAATCCTTGGCAAAGCCCGGCTACACGTGAGGGGGCGATTTAGAGACATTATCTCACATCGGGAATTGATTAACCTTGCCTATAACATATAAAGATCATGGACCACTTCCTTTAACACCAATTGGTATATCAGCTATCTGGTATAATTTGAAGATCCAACATCTGGTGTAGTCTACTCTAGTGATCTAAAAGTAGATACACAATTTGTATTGCCTGAGGAAATAATATGGTTAGATCTTAGAGTTGTATCTGACTTTGTATCTGAATAAATCTGAGTCGATTGCTGCGGTGGCAAACAATTACAATCTATAAAGGATTCATATCGCATTTGTTCGCACAAAGAGTGGTTTGCAACGTTTAAGCAGAAGGATGGGGAAAATATTTTTATCGCTAATCGGTCAGTCTGTAAGATCACTGGAATGAGCTCCAAAAAGGTGCAGACTTCTAGTGGTAAGATTTTAACATTGAACAACGTTAGGCATGTTCCACGAGTAACGAGGATCTGATACCGCTTAGTCGGTTGGACAAGAAGGGGTACAGTTCCAAGTGTGAAGGTGGAGTTCTGAATGTCTACAAAGGATCGAATGTGATTTCGAATGGGGTAAAACGAGGTTCCTTGTACATCCTCTAAGAATCTACGTTATCTGATTTGGGTGAGAGTATTCGCGAACAGGTGGAGCAGCGAGTTATTTTAGGTAGGTGTGAACCGGGCAAGCCACAGATGGAAGGTCGACACACACCAGTCAGTCCTGAATCTAAGAAGTGAATATGGGACCGGAGAGAAGCCGTTGGGCGTTGCTGAGGGTTTCTAGTGTATTTTCACTTCATCTACTTTGGTTGGCAAGATCTAATGTCCTTTTGATTTGTCACATCTGAAAATAATTTAGTTGCACGTTGGAGAAATCGTGAGTGCCCATAGGTGCACATCTAGGTGTCCAGTGTTTCTTAGGGCAAGTCTATTTTCCTGGTGGGGCAATTCTGGGTGTTTGGAAGACACATATGTTTATTTGCTGGAGTAAATCTGGTGCATACAAGTCTGGTTGTCTAGAGGACAATTTTGGTCTTTGACGAAAGACAAATCTGAGGCCGAGTTTAATAAATCTGTTTTGGTACGGAAGATGCAGCTCAAGTGGAGATGCGTTGATTTTGTCTTTTAATTTCTATGGAGGATTCAAGTGAAGGTGGAGATTTGTTGGAACAATGCCTTAAATCAAAATAAAGAGAAAAATAAATCTGCCAGGGCTATACACAGGAATCAAGCGCGTGCATAGGAGTCTGTTGCCAGAAGCTATGCACACAGATCAAGTGCGCACATAGGAGTCTGCCGAGGCTATGCGCACGGATTAAGCGCGCACATAGGCTATGTGAGCGGATAAGGTGCACATATAGAAGGCCAGAAGGTTAATTTTCTGGTGAAACGACTGGACATGTATGCGTGCACATCATGCACGTTGATAAGCTATGCGAGCGGGTTATGCGCGCGCATAAAGGCGCGTCTAGAAAAGTCTTTTTTCCAATGTTGCGTCAAGTCTGACTGAGTTGGGCTTTGCTTAGGGTTTCCTATTTCCCTAACGAGTAGGTTTACACTAGTATAATACATAGTTAAACTTAGTAGCCACAATTGACCAAGTAATTCAAAATTTTGTTTCCTGTTTTGTTTCAGATTACGTAGAAAACTAGCTAGATTTTCTGTTTTTTAAGTTTTCATTCTGGATTTCTTGTGTTTCCTGGTTCATAAGATTAATCGTCTGTAATCTATGCTCGAATCTCCATATTAATACTATTAGTTAAAGTTTTCCCTCGGCCCATAGACGTAACCAATAGGTTGTTGGTGAACCACGTTAACTCTATATTCTTGTGCGATTGTGTTCGTTATTTTCCCGTCAGTTATTTGTCCACTTACAACACCATCATAGAATAGATGAATTATAATAAATGAATTGTCCATACAGTCTGATTGCATGTAAATGATTTAGACATAAATCAGCCGAGTTTGTTATGTTGGCTAGTTAATATTCGCATCTATGGACGGCAAAAATATTTTAGTTGGGCAAGCCCATGTGTCTTGCATGCATAAGCCTGCCATTTACGCCGTTTGTATCTGAGCTAGGTGGTCTTCAATTGCATCATCACAACTGACAGCACCGAATTTTGCCATCTTTCTCTTGACAGCAAGAACCTGATTTTCCTACAAATTCCCACCTCAACCTCCATATTCTTCTTATATCATAATTTACCAAACTCACCTTTCATCCTCGCCAAGGGCTACTTTGTCGGATTTAGTTTAGCACCGTAACATTTAGCACCGCTGTCACGGTGCAACGCTGCTAATCAACAGATCCAACGGCTCAGAATAATGTGGCCTGATATTAGTAAATTAAGGGCTAAGATACACATATATACATACCCTCTTAATCTGTACGATGCATCCTCTCTCATGTACTTAGTTTTAGCTCCCTGAAATACAACTTATTATTCTGATATACATATATACATATACATATACATATCCTCTTAATCTGAATATCACCTTATAATAGTAATGGCGGAGTTATACGAAGACGAAGATCCACTGAGCCCTCATGGAATGGACGATGACAAAGATGGACCCGCTGAAGAGATAAGCTACGACGATCTCAAGAAGAGGATGGGGCAAGATCGTGTCCTCTTACAAAAATTCCCACTTCGACCTCCATACTCTTCTTATATCATAATTTACCAAACTCACCTTTCATCCTCGCCAAGGGCTACTTTGTCGGATTTAGTTTAGCACCACTGTTACGGTGCAACGCTGCTAATCAACAAGATCCAACGGCTCAGAATAATGTGGCCTGATATCAATAAAATAGAGCTAAGATTTCTGGAACTCATTTTTAAGTCAAATTAAATTAATTCATTTATATTATAAAGAGTGGCGTGGCTGCATGAATCTGAATTGATGCTGCATTGCATCATCCTGTTTGTAGCAGCAGTTCTTCATCCCAACTTTGTCCACTTCACCTTACATTTTCCTAAGAATGAATACCCTTTTGGTTACACTAACTTCGGTTCAAGTACAATTTTTCAATATTTCATTCTAATGGTTAATATTAAATCAAGTTAAAATGACTGGTTGGTTACTAATTACTCCCTCTGTCCCGCTTTAAACTTCTTACTTTCCTTTTTAGTTTGTCCCAATTTAAGGTTCTTACTTTGCTTTATTACCTAAAATGGAAAGTGGGACCCACTTGTCATTCTCACAACAAAAACTCACTACCCACTTTCTCTCTCCCACTTTACTTTTCATACTCACAACATTTACTTTTTCTTAATCTCCGTGCAAAGTCAAACTAAGAACTTTAAATTGGGACGGAGGGAGTAGTATATATTGAATTGCCACTACATACACAAAAGAGCAAAAAAAAAAATATACTCCCTCCGTCCCATTGAGAGTGAGACTAGAGGAGTGGGCACGATATTTAAGATAAAGTGATATATATGTGGTAGAAAATGAAGAGAGAGAATGAGTGGGGTAAATAGTGGTGTTGGTTGAATAAAATGAGTGGTGGAAAATGAAGAGAGAGAATGAGTGGGGTTAAATAGTGGGGAATGATGAATATAAGTATATTAAAACATTTCCATTTTGGGTAGTCTCACCTTAAGTGGGACGGCCCAAAAAGAAAAGAAGTCTCACTTCTAGTGGGAC
Organism: Campanula takesimana; assembly: GCA_026119855.1. Taxonomy (NCBI): domain Eukaryota; kingdom Viridiplantae; phylum Streptophyta; class Magnoliopsida; order Asterales; family Campanulaceae; genus Campanula; species Campanula takesimana. The sequence goes on along the minus strand of JAOWBW010000008.1, from coordinate 2,061,824 downwards.
GGAGGGAGTATATATTAAGGTGGTAATGGATTTTTAGTGGATCTGAGCCCATGCAATCAGACGGTACAAATAATCAATTTTAACCTGTGAAATCAATTCATTCATTAAGGATAGTAACATCTTTTTTACCTCACTACCACTGACAAAGGGCCACCTGTTTTATTTGTAGAAGCTGGAATCAGAAACCGGACTGTTGTGCACATAGCCAGCCAGACTGCATACGCCTCAATTTCATGAACGACCACCTCCTTTCGGTCACTATATATATATACGGGCAAACGACCTATCTATTTATCTATTTATGCAACGTAATGTCCGATTTATATCAATTAATGCAACGTAGTAGCGACTTTTTACATTGTGAAACGTACTTGAAGTAGTTGTATCAAATAATGCAAAGTTCGACACAATTTGACAAACGTACTTGAAGTAAGTTGTATCAGTTAATGCAACGTAGTAGCGGCTAAAATTATTACGTTGCATTATTTGATACACAATAAGCAAGTACGTTGTCTATTTTCAAAAGTAAGCACTACGTTGCATTAATTGAATATTAAGACCTGATACATTGCATATAGATCGGTAATTTTCCCATATATATATACACACACACATATTCATGTATGATGAATCCTCTCTCATGGTTTTAACTATCTGCAATACAACATATTCTGATATGCATATATACATATGCATACCCTCGTAATCTGAATATATATCACCATATAATAGCAATGGCGGAGTTATATGAAGACCAAGATCCACTAAGCCCTCATGGAATGGATGATGATGAAGATGGATCCACTGAAGAGATTAGCTACGACGATCTCAAGAAGAGGATGGGGCAAGATCGTGTCCTCTTACAAAAATTCAAGGAGTCAAAAGAAGTTGCTGAAGCCGAGTCTCAATCCAAACAAGATCAATCAAGGCGAAAAAAGATGGCACGGGCCCAAGACTCGATCCTCCAGTACATGGTCAAGATCATGGAGGTTTGCAAAGGCCAAGGCTTTGTATATGGTATTGTACCCGAAAAGGGAAAGCCCATCACCGGTTCATCTGACAGCCTCCGTGAATGGTGGAAAGAGAAGGTCTTTTGACCAAAAAGCCCCTGCAGCCATTGTTGAGTACTTGCCCGTGTTTCTTGAAGAAATCGGTGAGTTAGACTCAGTTTCATACATGCATTTGCTTCAAGATTTGCAAGATACTACTTTAGGGTCACTTTTATCTGCCCTAATGCAACATTGTTTTCCTCCCCCAAAGGAGGTTTCCTTTGGAGAGGGGGTTGGCCCCACCATGGTGGCCCTCTGCGGAGGAACTGTGGTGGGGCGACCAAGGATTAGCCCAAGAACAAGGGCCACCACCTTATAGGAAGCCTCATGATTTGAAGAAGGCTTGGAAAGTGATTGTTTTGGCTGCAATTATTAAACACATGTCTCCGAATATGGACCGTGTGCGAAGGTTAGTGACTCAATCCAAGTGTTTGCAAGATAAAATGACGGCGCAAGAGACCCTTACTTGGTCTAGAGTTGTGAACCAAGAAGAAGCGCTTATGAAGTTAACTAAGAAATCACTCAGAATCTCACCAACTAACGAAGATGACGAAGGATTGAAAGGAGAAAAAGATAGCAAAAGGAAGTGTTTGTTCGATAGAGAGTCTTTAGATGTTGGCGCTACATTCAACTGTCAATACAATAGTTGCTCGGAGGGGGAACTTGGTGTAAGGTTTATAGACAAGAACTCGAGGCGTGAGCACGAGTCTAGATGCTTTGAAAGTATGGATAAAAATAAGGGTATGGACGAAAACGGGTGGTTGAAAATGATGGCCATCGAGGAGGGTAATAAGGGAAACAATCCCAAAATAGTGAGTGATGAAGGGGCGGGGTAGTCGAGTAGTAGTTCAAAGGGAGGTTATGAATGGGGAGAAAACATGTATGAGCAACTATGTTTGCAGGCAACATATGGAGGTACTCAGGGAGAAGGCATGGGTGTGAATATAATTAGTCAACTAAAAGAGCACCTAGATGAAGAAGAAGAAGGGACCAGCACTTCAGTATGGGACCTGGGATTTGAAATATGATGGAATAAAAATGAATACAGATCCAGAAACTTGCCAGTTGAATTTCTTTGCTTTGGGACAAAAGAAATTTATAATCTATTTTTATAATCTATTTTGTCCAAATCTTTTGGTATATCACAACATCTTATTTATAATCTATTTTTCTTAACAATAAGAAAAACAATTTTTTAGGACTTTAAGACCCCTAGTTTACAAATGTGAAATCCTTAGCATAGTACTTACAGAACACGTTAACTGATTGTTATAAACTGGGAGTTTTTTTTTTTTTTTTTTTTTTCGAATGGATTATATAAGCTGGGAGTTTTAAAACCTCAGTTTACAAGTAAAAAGTCCTAGTTGACTATCTGAAACACCAATTTACTGCTTACAGCATCCTGACTTGTATGCAATAAAAACCGATAGTTCCATGATGTTACTACCTCTGTACCACTACGAATGTCCAAATTTGTTCTTGAACGAAAACAAATTTGATCACTCATTTTGAGACGGAGTTCGCATAAAAAAAAAAAAAAAACACTTGTGTACACTTGTTCTGTATATCAAAACTAGAACATTAAAGGATATCTGGATATATAGGAATTTTCCCTTGAAATGGGCTATACATGGAGGCTAGGCTAACTTTGCCAATGGAATAAGAGATAGAAAGAAGGGTCAGAAGACTATGATAGTATATTATATGAAGCTATTTTGTGCCTCAACAAAAGAAAAAATGAAGTCCTAAAATACGATATTTGCATCAGGATCGTACTGGTAAGATTAGTAATCGTAAAAGCTGTGTCTTTGAGGTATGCAATCTTCATAGTCCATTCTCGTAGCAGCACATGAATAACCCTTCCTAAACCTTGTGGTTGGTTTGTCGTTCTTCATCTCCACTTCCACTGCAAAAACTGCACAAACCGGTCTGTGATCTGAAAACCTTGATTCCCCTCTTATATATGACAGTTGTTCAATGCCGTTCCCACACCATAGTATTCTGTCGCACCTGTAATCAATATCAAAACGATCAAGAAAACTCCTCTGAACTATCCACATTCGTGTTCGTGTGTATGAGGTAAATATACATATATACTCTCTCCGGTCCAAAATAGCTATCGCAACATAAGTGTCACTTTTGAGCTAAATGTCCTTCTAACCCTTGCATTGAAACTTGCACAGGGTTAAAGTTGGCACTTTTATCATTAAGTCATGATAATAATTGCTCTTCTTAATAGTTGTCCAAATGCTAAAAGAGACAGGTTTACATTGGACCGAAGGGAGTGTATATTTATATGTATAGTTTTATAGAGAAAACGAGAGTGGACCAGGCAGGGGTTCGTCGTTTTTTCTTGGACTTGACAGTTTCGCCAGCATAAGAGTCTGAATTCTGGGTGTATTTGTATGTGGGGGCAAAGAAGATTCGTCCTTCGCTGAAACCAGTGAATACTCTTCCTCCAGCTCTCTCTAGATTCAACTGTCAAAAACATTTTTTTTTGTAAAAAAAATAAAAAAAAAAATGACGATCAGACAAGTGATAGTGTTACAAGCATATTAGAGCATAAAAAATATTTTGATCTGTCTTGTTCAATTTTTTCTTTGTTAAAAAGAAGAAAAATAAATAAATCCACAAATTCAGGCATTGTTTTCTGAACGAAAGTGATGGGTTGACAAATGACCCGTCAGTTGAAAACATTATGGTAATGACTTTGTTAGAGTCCATATTAGCAGACACAGAAATATAAAACATGAAAGATAAATAAACATTGCAAACAAGATTTTCATTTAATTTATATAACTAAGTTGACATCGAGATAGTGACCGATTGTTAATCAGAGACGATTCAGAAGGGTTAATTTCTTAAGGCCTGTTTGCTCGGGCTGAATGAATGAGGTACATACCCTTAGTTTGATAACGTTATCTCAAACTTGGTCTAATGAAAATACTTGTTTTCTAGCCGTAAGGACAAACCTGGTCTTTCTCTAAGAGGGAATCCCAGTCATTATCCTCCAACAGAAGCCTCGCTTTTTCGTAGCTCAAAGATAATCGGTAATTCAAGTCCCCTAACCAAATTACTCGGCTGACATGTGTTAAGAAACATGAAATGTTAGCATAAGCATGAAGTATAGTTTTAAAAAATAAAATAGAAATGATGTAGAAAATGTAAAGGATCACAAATTAACCTACTCATGGTCCAATATTCTTTCTGGCACTCGACGATGAGGATTCTTGCAGTTTCTTGGAAATTGGGTGCTCTTTAAAATCTCAGCCACATCAGAGTTCCTCCTAAGCTCATCTCCCTCCTTCTCACCAGATGCCAAGTGACTACAAACGAAGCAAAAGCTCGTTTGATGCAATGACATCCTTATTGATATACACCCCTGCAGTATAAACCAGAATGCATAATTCAAAATCTGTGGACTACACAATGAATTCGCATATCCCCTAGCCTTACAATCAGTAACTGTTTTTTTCAAGTAAATGGTCTTTGAAACTGGACTCGCGAAATGAATGGGGATTTGATGGTGCTTTATCAACGCAACTCGTGTTATTTTCAGGACTCTAGAGTTGTACGAATTCGGGGTCTGTGTTGTCAGACTACACATCAATCTAACAAACCCTACTTATATGACGTAATAGATGTTACTATAAGATGTAACTCTTGTTACTATAGATTTTACCTCACGCCGATAATTATTATACTCCCTCCGAACCAAAATGATAATCTCATTTCCCCATTTTGTTTGCCCTCGAAAGTTAGTCTCATTTCCAAAATTAAAGTTATAAAATAACTGAATTTCCGAAACTTATAATGCAACCTTAAAATGTTTGAAAAGTCAAACGTGACTATCATTTTGGGACGGAGGGAGTAAGATGTATCTCATATTACTATGCAACTGCACACGCCCCAGATCTGAGTTGTACTCTAGAATTGCAAAACAAATCGAAGACAATGTTTTTGAACTTTTAAATGCAAATGTTAAAACCTGGGCAAGAAAGAACAAAGCTAGTAAGAGGGAAAAAACCTTATTGCCAAGACAACCCATGATTCCTCTTCCCACACACGAGATTCCAAGATGACCAATATGTTGCACCAAGTCTCTTCGAGCCCATATCGAAAGAAAAATCCCCACCATTTGCTTGCTCGCAACAAGGCAGTAATTCAACTTAGTAGGTGAAATATCAGCAATAGAAAGCAAGTCATCAATACTAGCATCACGACGAGGGAAAGGAGAAGCGGAGGGGTCGATTAGCTTAGGTGGCCTTCTCTTATTGGATATTGCCGAGTCCAAAGGACAATTGCAGGCCTTGAGAAGGGTACTATCTACTCTAAGACTCTTACTAAGAACTTTTAAAGTAGGTTTATGAAATAAGTTTGACTTTGAATGCTTCGCCGAGAGGTCACAAGAATCTTCTAGAGAACAATGCATTGGTTTGTTGAGTGCTTGGCTTATAAGAGTTATCCATTTGGCTGCAGGTTCATTGTCCTCAATCACAAGAACATTTCCCGCGCTTAATGGAACTATTTCCTGAAACCTGAAAATAAAATGGAAAAGGCGAATTAAAATAGCAGAAGATAAAGAAAATAGGAGATATGAACTGGAAAAGGCGAAATTAATAAAAACAAAGGTCTAAAATACCCTAAAATGTATATATCTGCAGAGCCTTCCACCTGCAAGAAATCTTCAAGGTTGAGTCCCTCGGTTGGAGTCCTTCCTCCCACATTCCATGTAGCAACTAATATCCTACAAATCATTAAACCAACTTTTTAACAACTAAATTAATACAAAATTATAAATAATACCCGGAAAAAATTTGTGGAAATTGGTATTACCGGATATCTTGGATTAGAGTTGCCGGAGTCATTGGTTGATCAAAACTTGAAAGATTTAGCCCTTCAATACCAGCACTACTATGTCTTTCTGACAACGTCAAGAAATTAACAAGTTAGCATTTGAATTTGAATTTGAATTTGAATTTTTTTTCAAAATCAAATGTTTTCAATGAGAAAACAAAAGGGTCATTATCTTTATATTAGAAAAACTCTTTCGCAATTCTGAAATTTGATTTAGTTACAATGAATTCAATTATCTTGATTAAATGATCAAATTACACTGTAGTAATGGTATTTGTTCTAGTCTTCTGTTAGGTAAGCTACCAAAAAACAGCAGAGGATAAGGAAGTCACAAAGTCTTTGTTAGTCTTTGATTTCGTTACGTGGCTTGTGATCATACACAAAAACTCAATCAGAGCTACCATCGTGACATCATTAAGAATTCCTGAGTCGTCGAAAATGTTTAAGGAAAGAATAGAATAATCGTTGCTACCAAACAAGCCTTCAACACCAAAGGTGATTCACCAAATAATAAATGTATAAAAATAATGATGGATAATTAGTTAATTACATTAATATTAAGATAATTGTTATTTAGGCATATGTATAATTCATAGTTAAAGATTTCATGCATGCACCAAATTGTACCTGAGAAACCTTTCTTAATTGCAGGAGATGATTCAGACAGGGCTTTCCTTCTTGCTGCAATTTTTCTGTCCAAATCTGGTCCCAACCACAAATATCCAAGGGGGACAAAATATAAGCAATAATAGAAAGGTCAATAATACTAGTAAAAATAATATTATGAGTACCAGCAAAACATATCAGGATATACAAGGGTTTCAATAGGAGGTAGGAACCAACTACCTCCGTCCCACCAAAATGAATGTCTATTTTTGTTATTCAAGAAGAAAAATAAGCATCATTTTGGGACTGGAGTAACACAAAAGTTGTATTACCACCTTCGATAATTTTGTTGCCATTCTTAAAGGAACAAAAGAGGATTGTGCCATATGTTATACGAGTGCCCAATACAGAGACATAGTGACATTTTTTTTAACCAATTCACTAGTCGTTTGTCATTCGCAAAACTAAATGTTTAAAAATGGATAGCATGATAATTATGAATATGTCAATTAATTGTATAAAAAGTAAGAAAATAGAATAAAGTAAGAATGTCCCCCGTGAAATTTGGACATGTTGATCAATCTCGTGTAACTTTATTTTATGTTCTTCCTTCCATTTCAAAAACAGAATCGCTTTTGACTAGTCAACATTTATAAGGACGTAACTTTGATTGATTGCCTGTACCATAATGACGTCCAGCTACATTGTGACTCCTGTGCAATAGCGACATTCACATATATGTATAGGGAGAAAGGAAGAGAGAAAAACCTTGAACAACTCCATCAGATTGAAATAAATCCTCGTCCGAGCTCGCTCTACTATTTTTCTTGGAACTAAATATTTTTGGAATAATTGACTTTTTTTTTAATCCAATAAGCGAAAAACACAATTGAAAACCCAAAAGAGAAAAAGAAAACCATCAGCCTCATAATACCAATTAATCCAATTCAATAATGCAAAAGGGTAGTACTATTTTGAAGGCAATTAAATGAACAACAAAAGCAATAAATTAAGAAATTAATTATTTAATAAAATAAGAATAATTGCCGTACGTACGTCCGTACCTTCTTTTTCTTATCGCCCTTGACTGAATTTTCAGGAGTGGTGGAGGGGCTGGTGCTGCCGGCGCTAGTGCTGGTGCTATTGGCGGCGCTTTTGGTCATATCGGCTTTTTCATCGGAATTCAAAACGCCGCTCCGGCGACCTTCATTATTATTTATAATTATTTTTTCAAATCAATATACAAATTTTTCAAAAACGGTGGGACCCGGAATAGAGTTGATCCTCCGTTCTTCGGGATTTGAGTCGTAATTGAACTTTGAAAAAGGAAAACGAAAGTGCCGGAGTTTCTCAATTTCCGATGTGATCCGTCAACGGAGAAGAAGAGGCGTTTCTTATTTTTTGCACATTCGCATCGATTTCTGTGTATTTTGTTTTGATTTTCAATCTGGGATTTTATTTTATTTATTCGTTTTTTTGTTAATTTTATTTTGTTTTTGTGTGTTTTAGGTTTTGGTTGGGGAAGCTCTGACTAGGAAGAGAATTTGGCGGCAGATGTTTCGGAGAGTTTGGGGAGAGCAGTTAATTCAAAATTCGGTTTAGGGGTGATACTATATACAAGGCACACATTTTACAAGGCATGGACAAATGACTAAAATGTCCTTTTATATATACTAAAAAAAAAAAAAAAAAAAAAATCCCTCCTTCCCATTCAAACGTATCAGTCCTCTTCTCTCTCTCTCAAAAACCAACGGCGAACCCTTCTTTCTCTCGACGACTCGACGAACCCGGCGACCACAGCAACACCACCACCGGAAATGAAGACAAACCTCCCTCTCACTGGTGGAAAGTCCGCCTCTTCTACCGCCGCTCCAAAAGTAATATAATCTCTTTTTAACCTAAAATTTAAATTTGAAAACCCAACAACAATTTTATGCCTAAAACCGATTATATAACTGTTAAATGTTGTGTAAACCTATCCAAAATGGTTCTAATTGTGATTTGGTAACACAAATTTGGGTTTTTTGTTTGAATTGGTTACGAATTTGTGGGTGTATAATCTGGACATGTCGGGGTGTGTTTCGTATGAACACACACGAGATGCTTGGCCACGTTTCGTGTATTAGCACACGAAATGTAAACTGATGAATCAGTTTACATTTCGTGTGCCAATACACAAAATGTAGGTGAGCATTTCGTGTTTAAGCACACGATATACTTTCCACATTTCGTATATTAGAACACGAAATGTAAACTGATTCATCAGTTTACATTTCGTGTGCTAATACACGAAATGTGGACAGGTATCTCGTGTGATTAAACACGAAATGATCACCAACATTTCGTGTATTAGCACACGAAATGCATACTGATTCTTGAAAAACCTGAAATGTTGCTTATTTATTGTCTCTTATTTAATTTTTTGTAGGGACGTAAACCTGCGACTGCCTCTAATAGAAAGAGGAAGGCCGATGAGGCAGCTGCAGCTAGAGAAGATGCACGTACCAAAAGGAGGCACGACAAGAATGTCGTGATTGAGCGCGTTGAGGAGGATGAGACGGATAGTGAGGAGGATTTAGAGCGTAGATATTCTAGGACGGGCTTAGAGGGGTCAGATGAGGAGTCATCTTCTGGTACTCGTTCCGGAGGTGGGGCACACGGATCTGTGATGATGATGAGGAGGATGAGGAGGAGGAGGCGGAGGAGAGTTCAGCTTTGAGGCCTCGCAAGAGGCGGGTGGCTAGAGGGGAGGCACGGGCCGGAAAGGGGAAAGGGGCTAAGGATGAACAGTGGCAGCTTAAGAGTAACCCCGGTGGCGGCCCGGAGGAGGTTGATTTGTTATACGGGTTTGGTCATCACCGAGCCCGTAAGATATGGGAGAACGCCACTTGTGAGCCGGTGCTGAAGCGCCAAACGAGGCAGCAGATTCTAGATAAGTAAGTATATGATTTGTTTATTAAATAGCTTTATTATTTGTTGTTATTGTTTTAAACCTCCTCTGTTCCAGAAAAACAGTCCCATTTTGACTTTTTGTTTAAAAAAAAAAAAATCAAAATGGGACTGTTTTTCTGAAACAGAGGGAGTATTAATTATAATGTTTTGTTTTTAATCAACAGGTTCTCGCCTGCTTCTTTACCGGAGGATGATAGAGCTTGGTGGGCTCGTGTTCAGGGTACCGGCCTCCATTACCTACATGATGCTACCATTCGCCGGCCTAGCATGGCGCTCCTAACGGCGTTTGTGGAACGGTGGTCTTGTAAGTGCAGTCACCTTGTATCATTTAAAGAGAAATAAAGTTAGAAATGAATAAAATTGCAATTCAAAAAAAATGCATACGACTTGTGGAAAACAGAGTCAAAAAACAGATTCAAAAAAATCAAAAATTTACCTTGTACTACATATGGAAAACAGTTAAGCATATCTGATGCTCGTGGGTGAGATAAGAATATGTCACCGATCATGTCACTCTCGTTAGCTTTCCTCATGAAGACGGTATATTGCTTATCCTCGAGTGCTTTCATGAACTGTTGAAGCGAGGATCTCCCTTGTCGTTCTTGTGACTTGCATTTTGTGAGGGCATTGTGGACGTGTTTCGGAGTACTCACGTTCTTCTCATCCTTCCTCTTTAACATTGTTAGAATGTTATTTGGACGCACCGAAGACTGACTTGCGCTACACACCTCCTCATATTCAGAACTAGTTAATTTACCCAACGGATGACCTTCGGGATACGTTGGAAAGTCATGATTATGAGAACCATGCTTCACAACGTAACCCCATACCCCATCACCCCTATCTTTGGCCCGGATTTCAAAATTGCACCCAATCTTCTTCGTACTAGTCAACCTCACATCTTTAGTTTTTCCGGACCTGTACTTGCCACCAAAATGGCATACAATCTTCGCGTAGCCTAGGATCTTGCCACTTGTCTTCCTCGAATCTCCTATAGAAAGGCTTATATTTTGACGGGCCGCGATATCCCGTACGTGTTTAACAAGATCATCCCTATTTGAAAATAATAGAGATGTATCGAATTGATCACTGACATCCGGTCCCTACAAATTGTATTACCATCAATTAGAAATTTGCACAATAAACAACAGGCTGTATGACATTTCGTGTAACATTATACGAGATGGTCTGGCAAATCTCGTGTAACTATACACGACTTGAACACATTTATCTCGTGTGACATAATACGAGGTAATACACATAACTCGTGTATACAAACACGACAACTAGCATAAAACTCGTATAATATCACACGAAATCGAGTAATATCAGAATTTAAAAATCCAATCTTGAAAAACAATTTCGTTTCAACATTGGATTTTTATTGTGATTTTGATCAAAACACCAAATATAACTTTAAAAACTTACTTCATTGCTGCTTGGATTTTGATTTTGATGTGGAGAATTTGGTGGCAAACCTTCTTCTTCAAAAATATATTCCACAAGATCAAGATCAATATGATCATAAAAACTTGGAGAATGTTGTGGAGAATCATACTATGGTGTTAGATGATTTGAGAATTAATGAAAATAATGGGTATAAATTTATGGGTGTTAAGACTTGGACAATGTTGTGGAGTATATCAATGCTGCATGGGTGTACAGCAATGGTGTTTCTCTGTAGGGTTAAGTTGTCTGCGTGTATATCGTGTTTTATGTAGGGGTTCAGGGTGTATCTCGTGTGTATATACACGAGATACTATGGTACATATCGTGTAAAACCACACGATATAGTCTTTGTTTCTGGTAATTATCTCGTATGAACAATACACGAGATATAATGTTTCATTTCGTGTATTGTTCATACGATATGTCTTACTAAATGTCGTGTATTTCAACACGACACACCATATAATAAAATAAAAATTAATTATAAATAAATGTGGTAGGTTATATGATATTGTATGATGTTGGTTCAATCTTATATGTAATCATTGTTTGTTTTCCAACTTATTATAACAAGAAACATATAATCTTGATTAATAAATATGATAATTTCAAATATATAATCTTGAGTAGTTGGTATTCCTCTAATGTACAACTTATCATTAACCCCGTTTGGCAAATCATCGAAACAACTTAACTCGTTATATAACATGTTTAATTAACTCATTATATATAATCTTGATTAAAAATATAACACATAATTCATTAATTTAACATAGTACATGCACATCATAACATCGGTTGTTAGTTGATAAATAAAGTGGTATCACATTAACCTAATGAATGTGGTAGCTTATATATGATATTGTATGATGCATTATAACATGTTTAATTACCTCTTTAAATATATTATTGATTAGAAACATAACACCACAATCATTTGTTAGGTGATTATGAATAAAGTGGTATCACTTAAATGTGATAGGTTATATGATATTGTATGATCCAATATGACGTTTGTTCCTTGTCATGTATAAGTGTATAAATTTTGCTCAATTAACAACACAATTGAATAATATAACATAGCATATGCGTATCATTAACATCGTGTTGCAAATCATCGAAGAACACCTTCATTTTGATATGTCGTATGCATACACACGAGAATATAGACTTATATCGTGTTAGTATATACGACATGTATGACACGGCCTGTCTTCTAAAATATACACGACTTGTTTACATTTATTTCGTGTGTCTATGTACGACAGAGTATTGTACAACTCGTATAATGTAACACGACTTAATATCTTATACATTTGGTATATCTCGTGTGTTTTAACACGACACAAATCCTTCAAGTCGTCCTTTTGCACACGACACGCGAGGGTAGTTTTGCCATTATTGGTGCCTTGTATGTAATATGCCTTGTATATAGAATTTACCTCGGTTTAGTCGTCTTATTTGTGGCTTCTAACAACTTGTAAAAGGAAACTACTACTAGTTGTATCATTCTTCAAATTTAACTAGTTTCCTTTTTTTCTCCTTTTGAAATCTTTATAGAATATTTTTCCAATTGCAAGGTTTACCAATATCTTGTCGTAGGGGTGGAAATGGTTCAGCTCAAACCGCGGTTTGAAATAAAACCGAACTAAATTTTACGGTTTAGCTTGGTTTTTAAATATATGTGGTTCAGCTCGGTTTCAAAAAGTGACAAATCATACAGTTCGGTTTGGCTTACAGTTTGGCGAGCCGAACCAAGCCGAACCGAACCGAACCGAACCATATCAAGCTGAACCGCGGACCGAACCGTGAAATCGAGCCTGGAGCTGAATCGTTGAACCGAACCAATAGCTGAACCGTGAAACTCTAATATGGACCGTTGATTAAGTTTTGTGAGTTAATATGAACCATTGATTTGTTTTGGATGTTTTTTTTTCTTTTCAAAGTAATCTGAAATTGTAATTGTGTTTTCTTTCTAATACTCCCTTCGTCCGAGAGTAAGAGTCCTACTTTCCATTTTGGTACGTCCCAGAGTAAGAGTCTTATTCCTAAAATGGCAAAGAATCTTTACTATTCACCCCACTCATTCTCTCTCCTATTTTATTTTTATACTCACAATACCAATCAATTCACTATTCTCTACCACTCATTCTCTCTCCTACTTTACTTTTACACTCACAACATTTACATCACTTCCAATATTTATTAATAAGCGTGTAAATGAGGGGTAGGACTCTTACTCCGGGACAGAGGGAGTAGTAATTTTGACAAAAACAAAGGTCAAATGGGTTGTGGTAAGATGGTTTGGGCCTTGGTTTTGACCATGGTCTGAGCCGTGGTATGGAACGCGATTTGGACCACGGTTTAGACCGAAGTTTGAGCTGAAAATGAAACCACGGTTTGGACTGAACCGAACCGTGATGGTTTGGTTCGGCTCGGTTTCAACTTTTTTAATGGTTCAGCTTGGTAATAAATTGAGACAATTAAAAAAAACATAACATAAAGGTTTAAAACGTTGATTTGTGGATTGTAACATTTATTTCGAACAAAACGAGTAAATTAAACTAAATAATTAAAAAGAAAAAAAAAAAGGAACACTTGTTGTTGAGACAGAACTGAACCAAATGACAATGATTCGGTTAAGTATGGGTTATAGAATGAGATTTTTACCAAAATTTGGTATGATGTCTTGATTAAGGGGTTCATGATTTAGAATATCTCCAACGGACTCTAAAACTTAAAATAAAGCACTTTCTCCGTCCCAAAACACCTTGCACTTATTTCTTTTTTTTGGGTATCCCATTGGTAAGTCATCTTTCCTAAAATGTTCAAAATTTATTGTTTTTCTATTCTCTCTACCCCACTTGTCATACTCACACACTTACTTTTGGGCCCCACTTATAAATCTCACTCAACTTATCATACTCACAACTTCTTTCTCACTCACAATACTTTTGAATATATATACTCATTCCTTAATTCCCGGGCATCCTCAAAAGTGTGCAAGGTGTTTTGGGACGGGGGGAGTATTGTTTTTCTCCAACAGAATTCTAGACATTGCTCTATTATAGTCTTATAGAGCAATTTTATCCTTTGCTTCAAACTTGGTGCAATGGATAGTACTGCGCTATCCCCTTTTTCTTCTTCTTTTTCTTCTTAGATATCCGTTTTTTATTTTCTTTTTGATATATATTAAACGATATTACAACGTAAAATTATGCAACCTAATACTATTATATTTGTGAAACAACAATGAATATTTTCAAAATTTTCATATATATTTAGTAGTATAAGATTTGAAGCAAATTGTTAGAAATATTTGGTGTAAGAATTGCACCATTGTAAAGAATAGTGCAATTTTTGCACTAATATTGGAGATAATGTTAGACTTCGATTCTATCTAAAAGATTGGTATTATAACGGTTTTGTAAAGTGAACCCATTAACAATATAATACGGAGTATATGCATCTTCATCTACAAGTAGGATGACAACACATAATTAAATGAGTAAACCTGATAGTCCCTCGTCTCATTTGAAAGTTCTCATTTATCAATATAAGTTTTAAAATTTCACTAAAATAATTAAATTACTCTTTCATTTCAGTATCCTTTTTAAGAAATTTTTGTCTCAAAATGAGTGTCCATTTTTATTATAACTTTGTCCCTAAATGTTTTTTTTCGATTTTTTTTTCACTGGTCTGTTTATACTTGCAAAAACTAAATGTTTGGAAAAAGGATTACAAGATTATATATGAATTTTGCCACTAAATTATGCAAGAAGTTATGTCCCTTAAAATGAAATTTGGACACTCATTTAGGGACAGAGGTAGTAAGATAATTAGATTGACATTAATATTTGGTTAAAATTCACTTATACGGTCATAAAAAAAAAATACTCCCTCCATCCCAAAATGATCTTCCTGTTTGCCATTTTTCATTGTCCAAAAAAGTTTTTTTTTTTATAATTTAAGCTTAAAAGTGCATAAACAAAACATGACTAGTGAAGCAAGTATTCATATCCTTAAAAAGTTTGAATAGTGAAACATGAGGATCGTTATGGGACGGAGGGAGTACTTGGTACCATACCAACATTGAGCAGTCAAAATAATGTTTGGATTTATGAACAATAAGCTGGTCGAATACTCTATTAAGATGATTGATGTATATGTATCTTTAATAATCTTCGTCGGGGAGGGGACCAGCTTGAGTTGGTACTTTTAGACGATTGACGAAACAAAAAATATTGATATATATTTCAAATTACGTTCACTCCTGCAACAGGAAATACATAAATTAGTATGAATCAATATAAATAAGCATAAAAAACTGATACATATCATTTCATACTCTCAAATTCATTTGCAACATCTCCTCCAACTTGGTTTTATGCAGCGCCAAATTCTGAGAAAACACAAGTAGTCAGCATGTGATACAGATAACCTATGAAAATATGGTCTTGCTACCGGAAGAAAATAAAAAAGTACTAACATATATGCATAATCAGTTACTCTCTCCGTCCCAAAATAATAGTCCGTGTGGCTTTCAAACATTTTAAAGTTAGGTTTGAAGCCTTCATTATGAAAATGAGACTAACTTTCTGGAACAAACAAAAAGGGGAAATGAGACTATCATTTTGGGACTGAGATAGTATTTTAAGAATTTAGGACATTCACAATGAAAATGGAATTAGATAGGGTAATTTAAACAATTTAGGACATTCACAATGGAAATGAAACTAGATAGAAACGAAAAATCATATGTTTATTTATATGCGTGATGTGAACAGAAATAGATCAAAATATTCCAAGTATCAGAGTAGATCAAAATATCGTCAATAAAGACGATCACACATTAGTCAAGAATTTTCAGGAACACCCTATTTACTCGAAAAGTCCATAAATTCAGCTAGGGCATTCGTTAGGCCAAACGACATAACCAGAAATTCATAGAGCCCATATCTCGCCAGTCTTAGGAAATACTCATGTCTTACTCTTTAACACCTTTTTACCCCTTATGATACCCGAGCCAAAGATCTATCAAACACAAATACCAAGCTCCTAACAATTGGTCAAACATATCGTTGATTCTCACTAATTCTTACATACTCTCTCCGCCTCAAAATCTGATCTTCACACTTTTTTCGCAGTTACCACGAAGAAACTTTGAGCAATAAATTTAGGTTTATTTAATTATACTAATGATATTCTAAAACATTTTATTGATGCACCATCAGTAATACTATCAATAACAAGTTTTAGATTTTTATTTGGATAAATAAATCAATCTAAAATTACTGCTCAAAGTTCCTTCGTGTTAATGGCGAAAACGTGTGAATATCATTTTGGGACGGAGGGGGTATTCCTTACCCTACCTCGATTCAACTCCCGGTAATCCATGCACACTCATCGACCCATCTTTCATCACAAACAAATATGTGATGTTCTAGGAACTATACTTCTCTCTGTGGTGCAAAACACCAAAACATTCCTCAGGGAACACATACTTAAACTCTTCTACCAAAATACAAAAGGAAATGTTGTTCTGGGTATGACCGCATACCATGCTAAACAATCCAGAAAAAAATAACACTTCCTTTTATGCACATCTAGCCAATCTAAAACAATCCATGTCAGGGCTGAAAATGAAGTATTGTTTTGTATTCCAAAGGAGCCAATAAATTCGCTTTGGGTTCAAAACCCGTAACACATGCTTGATATCTTCTTCGAGGACTTGTAGACTTCTTAGAAAGGGATGCGAGGGATATTTAGCCTTCATCATTAACATAACTAACGAAGAAGACAACTAAACTAGAGTTATTAATTTCTCTTCTTTTCCTTTTTCCAAATTTTATTCCCACCTATTTCTACTTTTCACTTTTTTTTTTCACGATTACATACGAGGATTCATGTTAGCCGACCCCAAATCACTTTGGGACTAAGGCTTTGTTATTGTTGTATGGTACCGGGAACAACACATACTTCTAAAACGCCTTATATGGCACTAGCTGAACTCATAGTTATCAAAAGCCCGCCTAGGCGAGCGCCTAGGCTCCGGGGCACACCTTTTGCGCCTTGGGCTTTAATAACTATGGGACGCACCATAGTTATCAAAAGCGCGCCTAGGCTCCGGGCACACCTTTTGCGCTTTAGGCCTTTAATAACTATGGCTGAACTTAAAGAACTGAAAGAACAGTTGCATGAGTTGTTGGAGAAGGGGCTTGTAAGCAAAAGTGTCTCACCAAAGAGCGTTAGTCTGCTGTTTGTTAAGAAGAAGGTTGGGTCGATGAGACTGTGCATTGATTATCGGTAGTTAAATCAAGATATGGTAATGAACAAGACCCAGTTACCGAGAATTGCTGATCTGCTTAACCAATTACAAGTGGCTTGCTATTTCACTAAGATAACTACTCCCTCCATCCCAAAATGATCTTCACATTTGACTATTCAAACTTTTTAAGGTTATCAACACTTGCTTCACTAGCCATGTTTTGTTTATGCACATTTAAGCTTAAATTGTAGATGGGAAGAAATTTTTGAGACAATGAAAAATGCCAAATGAAAAGATCATTTTGGGACAGAGAGAGTATTTCCTATGGGCATCATCAGTTAAGGGTTAGAAAGGAGGATATCCTTGAGAATGCTTTCGACAAATAAAATTTCTCCTCAATCGTTCATAATTCTAAGGGCAAATATTAGTGCCCTTAAGTTTCACAGGAGTTGCAATGTGACTCCCAATGTACCAATTTTGGCAATTTACTTCCTAATGTTCACACTCTGTGGCAATGTGGTGCCTTTTTGGATGGACTCTAACGAAAATAGATGGATACTAACAAAATGAACGAGAAACTTGACAAAATTCTTTGAAAGTTGTATTAACGGTTTTTCTAACCTATCCCCTAAGGGCATATGATAATAATTGTAATTATGGTAAAGAAATTGTTTTTTTATGTAATTCAATCTTGACAAATCTTGTAAACTTCTACCATCCACTTTACACGAATTCCCCCCTAAACTTTAGGTTTTCCTTTCGTTTAGCCAGATTCAACATTCCCTACTCAAAATTATTGATTTTTATTACACAATTATACTATGCAACCATTTTTTTTTCAAAAAAAATCCCTCCAATTTGTTTTATTTTATAAATACTTATTCTCAAAAAACATAATACATTAAAAATATTCTAGAAAGATAAAATATAAAAACAAAATATCATGAAGTCAGTACAAATTTAAAATTCTCATAATATGCAGTATAATGATACATTACTAGTTTCAATTTTATTTTTATTTTTAGAAAAATGTATGATTCCGTTGTTAAATTATCCAAAGTAAGGTATCCATTAAAATAAAGAAGAAATTTAC
Source organism: Campanula takesimana (assembly GCA_026119855.1). Lineage (NCBI taxonomy): Eukaryota > Viridiplantae > Streptophyta > Magnoliopsida > Asterales > Campanulaceae > Campanula > Campanula takesimana. The sequence goes on along the minus strand of JAOWBW010000008.1, from coordinate 2,043,550 downwards.
TTAAGAAGGAGCCTTTATAATTTTATTGTATTTTTAATAAAAACATGGGTATAGCTGGTAACCAAAATAATGAGGATAGATATAGTTATGCATGCTATGTCACTCACGGAGTCACGGTTAAGTAGATTCAAATTATGAAAGTCTCGAAACAGAATACTTTGGGGATAAATATAGTTATGCATGCTATGTTCACTCGAGACAGAGCAAAAATTGAATTTAACTCATATTTTCTTCTATGTAATAAATAATTTTATTATTTATATTAACCCATTTTAAATAAATTTTGTAAATATAGTTAATAAATAGTGAATAATGAAATATTATGAACTTCGGGGTGAACAACGTAAATTTCAAAGATAGTCATTAAGTTTCTCGTTCATTTCGTTAGTTTCCATCCATTTTCATTAGAGTCCATCAAAAATGGCACCACATTGCCACATAGTTTCAACAATAGGAATGAAATTGCCAAAATTGGTACGTTGGGAGTCACATTGCAACTCCTGTGAAACTTAAGGGCACTAATGTGCTATTTGCCCTAATTCTAAATGTGAGCCCACAAAGGAGACTCACTGTTTTAGCATGGCAACATGTGGAGAAAGCAATGAAGATGGTCGAACACTAGATGGTGGTGACTGGAAATTGGTCAAATAAGCTGCTGACCAAATAGTAGTGCTTTGAGGAGGAGCAACTCGAGGACAAGTGATGTGACGGCAAGAGAAAAGGCTACCTACAATAGTCAAATACTCCCTCTGTCCCAGCTCACTTGAGACTTTTTGACCAAAACTGGTCAACTTAAGGTCGGTTTGACCAACACTTTATAGAAATATTTATGATCCGAACAAAAATTAAAAAAATGTAAAATGACCACCATTAAAAATCCTCTCAATAACAATTTTTAAAAAGTTTTTTGGAACATAAATATTTCTATAAAGTGTTGGTCAAACCGACCTTAGGTTGACCAGTTTTGGTCAAAAGGTCTCAAGTGAGCTGGGACGGAGGGAGTATAAGCTAGCGATAAATTAGTTTTATGCTTGGGATACTTCTTAATCTTGTTGCATGAAAGATGTACTTCTCCCATTCACAGCAGAGGTGAAGGCCTCATTATATGGTTAGTGCAAAAGAATCCTTACTATCAGTGCATGCATATAACCTCTGATGCTCGGACTCTTTGGTTTACTCCGCCGTACCCGTGTCGGACACTCCTATTTTAGTGTAGTCAACACGAGTCCGGCGAAGTCAACCAAAGAGTCCGAGCACCTTAGCATATAACTCCCTTGACTAATTCACATATTAATGCCTATGACTCTCATTACTAACACATTAGAGCACATCATACATGATTTTAGCAAGATTAGCCTGACTAAGGTTGTTTCCGGGATGAAAGTACGAACGTGGTACACATGTACTCAACCCAACACGTTTATTTACATGAAGGCTCAAAGTGTATTAAGAATATAAAGGGGGTACCTCATTGAAAAAACATAAGGTGATTTCGTGGGAGTTTAAATACACACGACATTGTGATGTCAGATATTAGAAGCCATGAGATTAAAATTTCAAGCAGAGAGCTCCAAGGTTCGTTAAATATATAGTTGAATATAGGGATGACTGGATCATGGAACTAAAAAAGTGGAGGAGAGTATGATGTTTAAATAAATATTTAGTTGATGGGCAAGAGGGTACTTCAAATCGATTCACCCCAAAATCTTTAATAAACATTTATATGATGTTTAATACTCAAATAAAACAATTCAACACTGATTTTTAATTAAATGCTTAAGATAGTTACACATCATGTTGTATCATAGTATGTAGCAGATAACCTACCCACAAACTGGTTATTTCTTAGGTATACTGATAAAAACAGACAGCCAACTTGGCATCTAGTCTTCCTCCCAAGGTTAATACCCCCGTGTATAATTGCTAAATCTTTATGCGAAGAATCATTAATAACTCAAAGTCTCGAAAAAACAACATACCCAAGTGTAAGCATAAACACCCGCCTCTGTTGATCCTGGGGGACTTCCCCTCCTGATGAACTCCCCGTCTTTATATATGTAAAGCATCGGAACTCCAGTTGACAACTCTAAGTTGATAACCTTTTACCAAGAAACAAACTGAATCAAATAATAATACTCCCTCTGTCCCGAAAAGATAGTCTCCTTTTTTTCGTTGTTACTACGAAGGAACTTTGAGCAATAATTAAGGCTACTTTTAGTTATCTTAATGTGAATCTAAAAATTGGTATTAATAGTATTTATAATGGTGTATCAAAAACAATTTTTTGAATTTTCATTAGAATAATTAAAAGCAGCTTTAATTATTGCTCAAAGTTCCTTCGTAGTAACAACGAAAAAAGAGGGACTATCTTTCTGGGACAGGAGTAATTAAAAAAAAAAAATTGAACATTTTCTCGTGATATGCTGAAAGTTACCTCTTGAGGAGTTAATTTGTCTAGATACATCAAAATGGACCTTAAGGAATTCGCATGGGCAACAACCATCACATGTTTTCGAGCCAATAGTTGTGGTTCAATCTGTTGTGATATACTCAACATCAGAATACATAAATATACCCCCCCCCCCTCCGTCCCAGGAAAGTTAGAACCACTTATTTAATTGTTAGTTTGAATGAAATTTGAGCAATAGTTTAGGTTACATTTAATTATCCTAATGAAAATCTAAAACTTAATATTGATACACCATTATAAGTACTATCAATAACAAGTTTTAGATTATCATTAGGATAATTTAAAGTAACCTAAATTATTGCTCAAAGTTCATTCAAGCTAACAATGAAAAAAGAGGGACAAACTTTCCGGGAGGGAGTCCAAATATAGCACTTGAATAGATAAAAAAAAATCCTTAAGATGTTTATGAGCCTTATTTTCAAGAGGCATCTTACTATGATCTAAGAAGATAGAAATGAAACAATATTTGCTTGCCTGTTCCTTAAAAAATGTCACGGCTCTTTGCAAGCACATTTCCAAGCTCTCTCCATTTGGGGGTCGAACTTCATAACTTCTACGCCACTTGTAGACTTGCTCTTTCCCGTAAAGTTCAGCAGTTTCCTGCTTATTGTAACCCTGTAGGTCCCCATACCTGAGGAGAAGAGCCAGAACAAGGAACAATTTTACATCTTCAGCATGCAAAAAAAAAAAAAAAAAAAAAATTACATTCCATAATGCATGTACAAAGCAGAATTCACAAACGACATTACATTCTTTCATTAAGTTGCCATGCTTTTATAACTGGAATTGATTGATCCTTGGTATCTTCACTATAGATTTGACTCCACACTCTGTCTTCATCACTGTCATTGTGCACGATTATTGGTACCTGAAACCTTTAACTGGGTTAAGGGGTAATAGATACGAGTGACTTCTCTTGAAGAAGGTTAATGATCTCTCAACAGGGAGTAGTACTAATTCAGAGTGATTTGGTCTATATCCATAATGTACTGAAGTGTTATGGCATACTCCCTCCGTCCCGGAAAGATAGTCACTTTGACTTTCATTGTCAACTTAATTAAACTTTGACCATAAGTTTAAGAAAAATCTAGCTATCCCTATGCAATTCCGAAAATTGTTACTGATTCACCATTAGGATACTACCAATAACAATTTTAAGAATTGTACATCAATAATTGAGTTCACATAAAATTATAGTCAATGTTCAATTGAGTTGACCATATAAGTCAAAGTGGGACTATCTTTTGGGACAGAGGGAGTATGATATTACAATATATATATATATGCAGCGCAGTTCTTCAGGTTCACTACAGATTTTGGGCTATTTTTTATATTCCTTGACAGCACCATTTTATGATAGACATCTAGACTCAAGAATGGAAAGGGAGACAAGTTGCTGAAATTATGGCTAGGATCATGAAGATGTTACAATTGCTAAAGATGTCATGCTGAATTAGGGGCTTGAATAATGTTTAGGTTACTTTCTTTTCTTTTCTTAAGACTAAAAATAAGGGGCAGTATGGAGGAGAAACTCATCCAGAAAATAGTATTGGAAGTCTATTGACTTGGGAGATTTCCAGCCTCTAGAATAGCTGGTAGGAGAGCGCCAACCTCTATAATTGTTGGTATTTCATTGTTCTGTAGGAGAGTCGCAGGAGAGTCCTTGATATTGTTGGTGTTCTTTCTAGTTCGTTGAATAAAATAAGTAAGTCTTTTCTTTACTATTCAGTAGTATATTATCTGTGCCTATCAAATTGGTATCAGAGCAGGTTGCTGCGCAAGTTGCTGAGGAATAATGGAGTATGATGGTTATTTTTTGCTGGGAGTCGATCCACAAATCTTACTCGAGTGCCCGAAAGATAGAAACGGGTTAGAAAGGAGTGCATCTGCATTCCTTGAGCGAGTGGTCCAGATAAATTCATTCGATGAATACATCAATGAGTTCCAGATTGTTCGATGTCAATTGGAGACCATAGCCTCATATATGTGTGAAGAACTGACTGAAGCTTTCTTCCTGGAACATTTCATCGCTGGAATGGAAGAAGGAAGTAAGTATTATGTCAAAGGGCTTGCGCCTTCTTCAGTATATTGGGCTATGATGTATCTTAAGCACTCCAATGCTCAAGAAAACAAATCCACAGAGAACTATCAAGAGCCAAAAGGTATTCAAAAATCTTCTTCTTCTATGGTTGTTGATTGTGTAAAGGATTCCCTAGAAGTTGATATTTCGAAGCTAGTTGATGAAACGGGTATGGAACTCTATTCAACAAGCTCAGATGCTGAAAGTTACAATCAATTTGCACAGCAGAAACAAATTGCAGCAATGAACACTAATTGTTCAAGAGAATGGCCAGGAGGAAGACTTAAGAGATTGCTTGAATCAGGTGTCAAATGTAATTACGAAGTAAAAGTTTGTGGTGATCTTGAATTGATACTCAAATTACAGGAGTTTGGACACCAATCCATGGATGAGAGGTGTGCTTCAGTGCATGAAATGGAAGGGGTATCTCATGTAATTCGTGTACGTGCTGAAATTTTAATAATTTGTTTGGGGTTATCATATGAGTGGTGGGATCCAGGAGGTATATATGTGAAACTGCAGAGGCTAGGGCTACGGTGGAAGCCACATGAGAGGAATATTCCAAGGTGCAGAAATCTGTCTCCTAATATTCACCTTGGTGAAAGTTTGGGCGGGGGGTAATGATAGACATCTAGACTCAAGAATGGAAAGGGAGACAAGTTGCTGAAATTATGGCTAGGATCATGAAGATGTTACAATTGCTAAAGATGTCATGCTGAATTAGGGGCATGAATAATGTTTAGGTTACTTTCTTTTCTTCTCTTAAGACTATAAATAAGGGGCAGTATGGAGGAGAAACTCATCCAGAAAATAGTATTGGAAGTCTATTGACTTGGGAGAGTTCCAGCCTCTAGAATAGCTGGTAGGAGAGCGCCAACCTCTATAATTGTTGGTATTTCATTGTTCTGTAGGAGAGTCGCAGGAGAGTCCTAGAGTCCTTGATATTGTTGGTGTTCTTTCTAGTTCGTTGAATAAAATAAGTAAGTCTTTTCTTTACTATTCAGTAGTATATTATCTGTGCCTATCATTTTACAGACCGAGAATTTTACGAAAAGGTTATGCCACTCAAATTGAAATCTGAGATATAACTATTCAAACATTGAGGTACCTTCTGGCAGCAGTGTTGGGTGAGGGCAAGCATAGCTGTCATCTGAGATCGAACCAGTGCTGATGTGTAGATAATATCAATTGGTATGCTACTAATTCTCCTTCCTGCTTCTATTGCCTCTTCTACACCTTTACTAGTTAACGGTACATCAACACAACCAGTGAACAGGTTTTTCTCATTCCACATTGATTCTCCGTGTCGTATCAAGATCAAAGTAGACTCATCTGCAATGATATTGTCCAAAAGATTACTGATTAAGATTTGGAATCCAAGTGTTTTTAAACCTTACAGTAAAGTATTTGTGGCAGCAATTCTGTCAAATTGTCAAAGAGTTCAGAATATGTAACCTAAATTTTTTACTCACTCCGTCCCAAAATGATGTTCATACTTTTTTCGACATTACTACAAATGAACTTTGAGCAATAATTTTAATTTAATTTAATTATCTTAATGAACATCTAAAACTTGTTATTGATAGTATTGTTGATGGTGTGTCAATAACAAGTTTTAGATTTTCATTGGTACAATTGAGTAAACCAAAAATTGTTGCTCAAAGTTCCTTCGTAATAACGGCGAAAAAGTAGGAAGATCATTTTGGGATGGAGGGAGTATTATTTATAATTTTTTCTCTTTCTTATCTGTTTTTGGCAAGGAACTCACCTGTTGTCTTCGAAGCATCATCCACCTTGCCCTGCCAGGAGGATATTAATGGATTGAGAGGTGATGAATGAGATTCAGAGGTGTGCTTTACACACATTGTAAATCTTGAACGGCTAAGTGGGGTTCCTTTTTTTAGTGATGCCATCTCAAATCCAAAAGGATTAAATGTTAATTTCCCAGAAAACATCCTTGTTCTCATAGTAGAAACCAAATCATCGCCATTTTGATAGACCCTATTAGTCCAGGAAGCTTGTTGGAGAGATGTCACAGCCATTCTGATCATCCAGGAAACAAGTCAAACTCAATAAGATTTTCAAGATTGAACATCACCAAGCCTAACTGAAACAATGATTGATCATATAATTAGTACTACCCTAAACTATAGTCCCATAACTTCACATTCATTCATATGCAATTACTGTGTCATGTAAATACTTTCCATGGATTTAATCAGATATAGGATTTTTGGTGGGTTTCGTTAACAGCACAATTCGAAATTTACTCCCTCTGTCCCGAAATGATCTTCTCATTTGACATTTTTCATTGTCCCAAAAAGTTCTTCCATTTCTACAATTTGGGCTTAAATGTGCATGAATGAACACAGCATGACTAGTGAGGCAAGTGTTCATATCCATAAAAAATTTGAATAGTCAAATGGGAAGATCATTTTGGAACGGAGGGAGTATAATAAAGCAAGAACAACTGATAAAACGGTCATATAGGGCAATGCATTACTTGCTGTAGATAGTACTGCTCATAATCAAACAATACTAGACCATTCTTCAGATTTTGCTCCATGCATAGAAATCCCGTTCCTGAGTAGTAACTCCATGAGAATCAGTCTGACCAAAAGGTGATACTCCTACATACTTGTTGCAGTGTTTGCTGGTTCATGAATTCCACACTACAAATTAAAGAAAATAGCCAACCGAAAATTCTCACTCGTTCTTTCTCCTCGTTTTAGGCGTTTACTTTTTTGCACAATATTTTCTTTAAACAACATCATTTGAACAGAAGTATATTGGAAGAAAAATACCCGGATCAATCAATTCAATTCACCACCAACATTTATATAACGTGCAAAAGGGACACAGAGATTGTATTACATCCATATATTTTCCTTAACAATCTTAATCTCTCCGTCCCAAAATGAGTGCCGATTTTGTTCAGCATCGGAACCCTCATTTTGGTATGGAAGGAGTAATGGGGTAAATTGAATGCATTACAGTGATTTTCACCAACAATTCTCCAAGCAAGCAAAAACGTAACATAAATCATTCCTTTCCACCACACACAAATCACAAATCAAACACAAAAATCAAAGACATGACAATAATACGATTACTGTATATAACTGTAAAATGTGAGACTAAAAATTGGCATCATAATATCACGAAAATTATGAATGTGACACCTATTCGAAACATAATAATTTTCAAAAAGAAAATTCGATCATGGAATTTCACGATCATGTGAGAAGAAGTTGAAGAACGCTGCTGAGCAAAGAAGAAAAAAGGTGAGTAAGACTAACCGGACAGTCTAAAGAGAGCAAGTATGAAGAAATGGGGTGTGGAGAGGGGAGATTTCCGACGGAATTTGAAGGTTATGCGTCGAAATCATGGCGCCGTAGAGGTCAAGATCGCCGCCAGCGTTGAAGGTCCGTCTATTTTGCGGCGAATCAGCGTTAGGTGGCCATGGCCAATTTGGGGAACTCGGAAGCCAACGTTGTCGTTTTGCCTTAACTGACAAAATAATTCCTAGCTCCCGGTGTCGGTCCTAAGTTCTCCCTCTCAGATTTATAGACAAATAAATCCGGGTTTGATTTCAGTCGCTTAGTTCGTAAGTGGCTCCAAAATGAAGGTCTAACAAGATTTAGATCACTTGTCACCAATCAGCTCCTCCCACCACTCGAACACAAAACTTCTCTTACTATCCCTCACCTCTTTACCGCCAAGTTACCCAATAGAGGTCATTAAAATCCTTTAAAACAGTAAACAAAATGCCCCTTTAACTTTAAAGATCCTTTAAACAAAAAATTAAATATTAGATATAAATGTGCCCTTTTTAATGTCAATAAGTGACATTATTATCTACCGGTTTAGTGAAGACCGCGGTTTGGCGCCGAACATAACTAATTAGCCATGTGGTCTGGTTTAGTTTCTAAGCATGAGCGGTTCTTTTTGGTTTCAAAAATCGGTAAATTGCATACTTTTATTTGGTTTGTGGTCCAACCCTTCTATACAAAACCAAATCAAACTGCGAGAATGAGCCATCAGACTACATATATTAACCACATAGTATTTGTGTGTTGTGTAATATCCATCATTGAATCATTAAAAAAAACTTACATTGCATTAAGTCATTCTTAACTCTCATTTTATATCTTATTCAATATTCATTTCATCGTTTCTTATACATGCACACATAGTAAGTTATTTCCATTGCTGACATTGTATAAAGTGTTCTCTTTCTTCAGCTTCTCTTCTATGTTCATTCAGTATTCTCCTTCCTCCAACATTTCTCTTAAATTCTTTTTCCCGCATATGTCCATATTCCTCCGGCAACCTCGCTCTTCCTCAATGATCACTAAAATTGTTAAACAATTATGATAATGGGTTGCAGTCTAAAATCATGATCTGAATCGTGGTTGAACCGCATTCTGAACAACAGCCTAGGCCACGATTTGAACCACATTGCTGAACTGCGGTCTAAACCAAACCAACCAAACTATTGTGGTTCGGTTTGAACTTTTTCGTGGTTCGGTTTGATCTGAAATTTTCTCAAACTAATAACTAACGGTTTGGTCTTTAAATGGGTCCAGAGTGAACCAAATCGGACCATTTACACCTCTATCATTATCCTAAACTACCGTTAAATTTATATTCATAATTTAGTGATTATATTGACTAAGCAGCCTATATATGGTCATTTTACTATGTGGCCATTTTTCTTAAATCCGTGAAATAATAATATTTTGTGGTCAATTCAATGAATTTTAGCTTTATGTCAAAACGATGCATTTACGTAGGAAATAATAATATTTTCCCCTAGATATTCTACTAGCTCCTTCTCCAAATTTTTCCTTTAAAAATACTATGTCTCATTTGAATTTTGTGGTAAATTCAATGAATTTTAGCTTTAGGTCAATATAATCATCCAATAAAATTTTAAATCTAATATAGGTAAATTTCTTTATAATTTATCAGTTATAATTTTAGAATATCACTATAATTATTATATAACATTAATATTTGATAAAAATTGACTTACCTTAATTATAAAAAGTCAAATGAAATAATTATTTAAGGGCGGAGGGAGTAAATTAAATCATGAGCTCAGCCAAAATAAAATAATTCAACCATTTGATTCATCACCAAGCATCCAAAACATACTAAACCATAGATGCCGAGAAAGCATCAATCAATATCGCAAAACAAGGTCATTTCTTACCACTAACCAAATTAACCAAAAAAAAAAAAAAAAAACAAGAACAACAAAACAAGACTTCATTCATTCAACAAAGTAAGACTTGATGAGTTCGGGGCAATTCGGGTACGGGTTAAGGATGAGGAAACCCATGTTATTGGCATGCCTCTTGTTGGTGATCATGCCGTTGTCACGAGTGACAATCACACGAGAACGCCCACGTCCGCTGCTTGGCTCAGCACAAGTAGGGTTAGAACTGCTCATCAGTATGCAATCGCATATCTCCTCCTTGTGATCGTAGTTTACGTTTATTGTGTAGAATCCTTGGTCATCTGCGTACCCGAAGTTTTCATACACAACTTCTAGGTTTTCTGGGTGCACACATTGTAGCTTTACTTTTGAACCTGATCACGGAAACAATTTTTAGATTTTTATTAGGATAATTGCAAAGCTTAGTTTAAACAAACAATAAAAAGATTTGAGAGAAGTATAGCATATACGGAGTAGCAAGATAACAAGAAAGTCAGTGGCCAAGCCGTAGAAGCCAAAGGGGGTCACTTGAACTCATTGACTTTTGGGAAAAGTAATTTTACTCTAAAATTTGGGAAACACGCTATAAAAATCATTACTGTCTATTTAATTTCAACCCCTTTTATTTTTGAGTTTTTTTTTTTACTATTATATACTCACACCGTCTCAGTTTAATGTTCTTACTTTCTTTTTTTGTACTCCCTCCTGTCCAAAATAACTGTCTCTTTTGGCATTTGCACAACTCTTAAGAAATGCAATTATTATCATGATTTAATGACAAAAGTTCCAATTTTACCCCTATTAAGTGTGCAACTTTCTTACATTAATGTCTCACACTAAGACAACTAATAAAAGAAAACAAGTTTCAATGCAAGGATAAAAGAGACATTTATCTCAAAAGTGACAATTATTTTGGACCAAAATTTTGGTCCAAAAGTGACAGTTATTTTGGACCGGAGGGAGTATGTCCAAGGTTAAGGTTCTTAGTTGATTTATTATTTATTTACAATGAAACTCACTTGTCATTCTCGCAACAACTCCCTACCCACATTCTCTTTCTTGATTTATTTTTCATACTCACGACATTTAATTTTTAACACCATTTTCAAAGATTTTTGATTTCGCCACTGGCGACAGAGTCTATAATTATACATAAACTTGGAGTTCCATCTTACAAATTAACAAATGACCAACAAAAATAGAGCTGGTGAAAAAATGAAAAGAAAGAGAGAAGAATTAGTTACCCTTCATATTAGTGTAATCGGTGACATTGGTTTCAAATCCAGCACGGCAAGTATCGCAGTAAACACGGCCATGGACAATAAATCCACCATAGCTGCTACTTACAGTAGCGGAAACGAGGGCCGGAAGGAGGACACAAAGAGCAGCCAATATCACTAATCTTGCCATTTCTGTAAACACCAAGAAATAGGGTTTTTTTTTTTTGTTTGTGTTGGGGAAGAAAGGAAGAAGATGGGAGATTGATTATTGGGTTGATACAGGGAAGTGAATGTATATGTATGTGTATATATATATATATAGTAGGGTGGTGGTCAAAGGGTCACATGCCTGCGATGGGATCACACCCACTTATTTCGGTTTGTGTCTTGTGTTAGAAAGATTAATGGTTCGAAGCGCGAACCGCGCCACCCTTTTGGAGTTGCCATTAAAGTACCGTCGGTGGGGGTTATTATCAAAACAAATTAAATTTCGCTCGCTTTTTCTTGGATTCTTCGATCGTTTGTTTAATGTTTATGTAACATACTCTCTTTTCATGGTGAAACTGAGATTTTTTATTTATTTATTTATTTATTATTATTTTATTTTGGAGTGCGGTGTGGGGGGTGGTGGGGGGCAGATTTAAATACTTCTCTTCATTTCCAAATGACAATTCAGTTAAAAAAAAAAAAAAAATTGTTTTAAGATTCTTAAATTAACTTTGTAAGCTTATTAAAAACCAATGTAAAATGGGTCAAAGAATCAACCATAATAATAGTGAGTTGAGAACATAATTATCCAAAATACTAATCTCTCTGTCTCATAACTATGTGCATAAAATGAGTTGAATAATACTAGGGGCACAAAAAAGTCACAAAAACTTGCTCACAAAATCTTAGGTGTAATGATTTTATTGGTGTTTTTAATTAGAGTGTGGCGGGTCCATTATCGATGCAACCAATAAAATATTGTCACCTCATTTTGTGAGCAAGATTTTGTGACATTATTTTCTGCCCCTAGCATTGCTCAAATGAGTTGTGTGTGGTGTTAGAACATGGCTTGCATAACAAGTCATTTAGGATTTCCATACATAAAATCATGATTATAATGTTAATATAAAGTGTAGTAAATTATAATAATGTGTAGAATTCCTAGATGTAACATTACCTATTTTTGATGGGCAAAAAGGTAATTTGACATCACTTAGGTTGAAAGGGTGTAGTCCCTAAATGAAGTGCCTCTTTGTCTTGTATATATAGGGTCTTCCATCAACCCTTAAGACATACTACATTCTTATTATTCTCTCATTCATACTCTTCATTCATTCCTAGAAGATCTAGAGAGAAAAAGGCATTCATCATTTAGAAGTAGTAGATAATTGTTGTGAGTATGACAATATAAAATTTGACTTTACATGCTAATTTTGGGGTATGGATTAGCTAGTAGGGATAAGCTGCCATTTGGACCGCATGGTGCCAAAAATTGGAAGGAAGACTAGTATGATTCAAAAGAGTACGAACCATATTATTAATAGTACGAATTTTACGTTCAGCTTTGCCATTTTAGGGAGATGTATAGGGGTAGGAAAGGCGAAAAGAAAGACCGTGCTGTTTATAAAACTCCGTGATTCATAACTTCACGACCATTATCACATTGAAATGTCTTAATGTTACGTTCGAATTGATTTTTGATAAAAGTGTGAAACGTCAAAAACGTGGAGTAAACATCTGATTTGTGAGCTAAAGGAAAGACCCACCGAAAACGAGAAAAATCATCCAAGAAAATTAAATAGTAACGATGTCCCGAAGAACTCAAGACATGAGATGTCCATAAATCACTATGTATTAAATCAAAAGGAAACATAGTACTAGAAGTAGATTTAGGAAAGGGAAGTTTTACATGTTTTCCTAGCGAACAAGTTTGATAAACATGAGATAACTTTGTCCTACTACAGTCTATGAATTTATTTTTTCTAAGAGATTCCATAACAGGTTTACTGGGATGTCCCAAACGTTTGTGCCATAAAACCGGAGATAAAGCTGAAAAAGAAAACTGAAGATTGGTTGACCGAGGTTGGGTGACGGGATAAAGATCTCCTCTACTCTCACATCTCATGAGATGCCTCCCCGTCTGGAAATCCTTCACAGAAAAACCAAAAGTGTCAACCTCAACAGAGACAGAATTATCCGTTGTGAACTTACGGACAGAAATCAAATTCTTAATTATATTTGGAGCATGTAATACATTTTTAAGAGTAAGATGTGAAGAAGACGGAGTGGATGTAGAATGCCCATAACCTTTAATCGGAATTGAATGACCATTACCAACAGTTATGCCATGATTTGTGCTCAATTAAAAATAGGGCGAGAGAGTACCTGACGAAGAAGTCATGTGCGATGTAGCTCCGGAATCCATGAACCAGTTTGGGGCAGGTGGAGTCATGCCCAAAGTATGCATCGCAGATTCAACGTCTGTTGTAGAGGTATTGCCCGAAGCTGCATAGGCTTGTTGAGGTCGAGAACCCAAAACCCCATACTGAGATCTGCCAGCTGCGGTAGGTGGCCTTGCCCAAGGCACTAGTGTTGTCGGGTAAGGGCAGGGTGGCACGGCCCAAGGCCAGTTCCACGTGCCACCCCACAGAGATTGCAGATTAGTCAAAAATTGCCCATTACTAGCCCATTGAGCGGACCCCATATTAGGCCTATCAGACACCAGCAGACCACCACGACCACCATTACACAGGTACCCTGTTGAGCACCACCTTTGTTGTTCTTACCCGAACCCTTGCCATTGTTCTTACCACTCCCCCCCCCCTTTGTTGTTCTTCGATCTATCAGGAGCCAAGGACAGAGAGGGAGAAACATTAGGGACGAATACCCCACCATCACGAGCAACCAAAGCCGAATCTATAGCGGCCTTTTACTGTAACCAACTTTCTTCCAAAATCAGCATGGACCGTGCTCGATGAAACATCGGTAGTTGATTACTCTGGCGAAGAAGCATGGACACACCATTATACACCTTAGTCAACCGGGCCACCATCTGGAGAACCATGCGATCATTACCAACCGGAGAGCCAACATTCTTCAGTTGATCTGTGATCTTCTTTAACTGTTGACAGTACGCCGAGGCGGAGGGGAAGGATTCCATGAGCGTGGACGTAAACTCTTGTTCGAGACTGACCGTACGAGAGTTTTTTGTCCTCAAAGATATCCTTCAACGTATTCCAAGCTTTCATGGCCGTCGGGTTCTAAGATTGTGTTGAGAAGATCGGGAGAGATAGTCCCATATATCCACCTGAGCACCTTGGCATCCAGAGTAGAGTACAACTAGATTTCTTCATCGGTAGAGGGTTCCTTCATTTTTCCTTTGGCCGAAGGAACAATATGATGAAGGACTTGAAGAGATCGGCATGTACCTTGAACACCTCGGCCCAAGTTGCATACTGGATGTTCTCAAGCTCAAGAAAAAAAATTAATGTTGCGAATGTTCGTCACAGCCATGGCATGATGAATGGTGGACTTGGATGTCATTCTGGAGAAAAAGAAACGAAAGACGGAAAAGAGCAAAGAAGAAAATAGAACGCAACGTTCACGGAGGAGGTGCAGCGGAAGAAAAGAAGATACCCTAGACCTCTCGTGATACCATAAAGGACGTTAATAATTTCCTTACTTTCTCATTCATCCAATGTAGAATATATAGTTACAAGTTTAGTAGATTTAGATAGTTGTTATGTCCTCCGTTTTTTCAACAAGGGCACACATTGTTATTGAAAACTAGTGTTACTCCCGTGCGATGCACGGGCTGTTACTTATACTCATTTTGAATAAATTTTAATGAGTTGAATAAGAATGACACATTGAAAAGAAATGCTTTTACACATTGTCGAAAATTTCTTTGAAGACAGCATTGTCAGTAATAACATCAGTTTGACCATGTATGGTATCGTTACATATTAATATCTTAAGGTTAGGTACATCTCTAACGCAGGACAGTGCAATATAGAGTTGACCATGAAAGAACGCCATTTTTTTAATAAAAGACCAACATTAATTACATCATATATTCGTTAATTGCAGTAACAACATCCAAATTTGGAAATTGCCCTTTTCGCAAAATATGAAACATCTTGCCGACCTCTTAAACAGTCAGAATATATATTTGGCTATCTAATATAATATTTTTTAATATAAACTTTTTTAGAAAATTAACATAATTAAAAACCCCGTTATCTAATCTATGATCGTGCACAAATATTGGAATAAATAATCAATATCATAAAACAGCAAAAATCACCCCCAAATATCTTAGAACAAAGTATTTAAATGTTATGCAACCCTAAAACTAAATAAACCCTAATTAAAAAAATACGAAAAGGACTAAAAACTGATAAAAAGTTTAAAAGCATGTTTGAGGCCCTATATAACGTTTTTTTGGGCCTTTTAAACCCTGCATCAAGGGGGCTACGCCCTATGACTTTTGTTCGTCTCGCTCCGGCATTTGATTTGATATGCGGTGCGTTCTGTGGTTAATCCGGAGTCACCAGTTACGATCATTTCCACGCACGCACTCAAATGACTCCAAAAACTTCAACGCCTTTTGTCCGCATCAATATTATTTTTTTCACTATATATTGATCAAAATTCATTTTTTTCACTAAAAAAATAAATAAAATATCATGTAAAAATCAATCTACATGCAAAGCTGACTACTTGTGCCAAATTAAAGATAATGATATATTTGACCTTATTTACCAAACTTTTCTATTTTGTAGGTGCATATGAACCACATTCTAAAATGGTAAGCATTTATTGTTTTTATATTACTATATATGTAGATCATCACCAATCTTGTACAGTAAGCTAGAATGTTAGAAGATAATTATGCCCTTCATTTTTGTAAAATTTACCGCTTTCTTCATATTATATTACTATAGATTTCTATAGATATAGATGTGTGATTTTTTTTTAGCTATATATTGATCAAACTTCAATTTTTCACTTAATTAAAAAGTTGAAAATTATCAAACACAAAATATTTACATGCAAAGTTGACTACTTCTACCGAATTAGAGGTAGTGTGATGTGGCAGATATTGTATCATTTTTTTCCCTTGTTTTCCTATGTAATATGTTTTATGTTGATGTACATAGACTAGTTTTGATGTAATTTGGGCACTATTGTATTATTTGGGCTTTATGGTATCCCGGTGGCATTTTAGTCTTTTACTTTGTATCCGGATGTAATCTTTTTACATGAGTTTCAAAGTGAAGTCCCAATATCGAAGATAGTCAAAGTCAAGATTAAGTCAAGTCAACGAGTGAAATTTGGAGCGAGTCAACCTTGGAAACAAAGAAAAAGAGGAAGAGCGGATTTTTGGGTCTGGCACGAGTCGTGCCATACAGCATGAGTCGTGCTCAGACTAATTACAGCCATAAGCCAGATTTTCCAAGGAGTGACAGAATTTTTAATTAGTTTTCTATTTTTCTTTTTTGTTTTTCCTTTTTGTCTTGGTATTAGACTAGGGTATTTAAACTATTTTTCATTATTAGATTAGGGATCGTTCTTTCACTTTTGAATATCACGTTCTTTCTTTTTTCTTAGAGCTTGTAACCCTTCCATGGAGAACTAAACTCCATTACTTTGGATTGTGAGCTTGAACCTATTCTATTTCAATTGAGGTATTCTCTTTTTCTTATTTTATTAATCTATTCATAATTATGCTTGTTCGGATTTTAGATTAATAATTAGGGTTTATGGATTTGGCCAATTCACTAGTTCTATTTATGAATCTATGTTAGAATTCTCTGTTCTGTGCCAGAATTAGGGTTTTCACTGTAGCAACTTCACAAATTGTGTATGTGCCATAGCAATTCGGGAAGTATGAAAATTAAGCGATTATCTAGTAACCTAGAATGCGTTCCTGATCTTAGTCTCTTAAAATTGAATCAATTAATATTTAGACCTTTTCTGTGCCAGACTAGGTTTAATTTTAATTAGGGTTTATAGTGAGTGTGCCACAGCTATAGACTAAACTGTAAGAGGAGACAGAGATTGAAATACATCTCGTGATCAAGTGAATAGGATTAACGGAGAAAAAGAAGTACAAATGAAATTGAAATAGAGGACGAGAATAGGGATCAATCTGAAGTGCTTTTAAATCATTGTTTTAATCAATATAGTTTAATTTCCCATCTTAGGAATTAATAACAATAAAAAACAACCCCCAATCTGGTTAAGTGACTAGTACGTAAATAATCATCGTTCTTCGTGGATCGACCCTGACTTACCCTAATTACATTATTAGTGGCCGAGTTTAGATCTAATTTAGTAGGTGTGCGACTAAGCCTACCAAATTATGGCGGCGTTGCCAGGGAACTGTGTTATTTTTTGCGATTTTTTTTTCCTCTTCTTTTTTTTTCCTTTTCCTTTTTCTTTTTCTTTTTCTTTTTCTTTTTCTTTTTCTTTTTATTTTTTTTTATTTTTCTTTTTATTTTTATTTTATTTTTATTTTTATTTTTATTTTTATTTTTATTTTTATTTTATTTTATTTTTATTTTTATTTTTATTTTATTTTATTTTATTTTTATTTTTATTTTTTTTTATTTTTTTTATTTTTATTTTTATTTTTATTTTTATTTTTATTTTTATTTTTATTTTTATTTTTATTTTTCTTTTTCATTTTATTTAATTATCTGTTTTTCTTTCTGTTAGTCTTTATTACTTGTTATCTTGTAGTATGGAACCGTGTATGGTCCACACCCGTTCTACTAACGATTTGATTGTTCCGTTTGATCCAGAAATCAAAAAGTCTTTCATGAAAGGGCGACAACAAAGCAGGAGATACAAGGAAATATTGTTAGCAGAGGATATGGCATACCCGAATAATCAAAACCGTGCCGGTGGTGGTGATACAGATGTAAATAATGCAGGTGGTGGTGGTGTAGGAGGTGAACGAGTTCCACCGCATACATTGAGGGAAGACTGCCCCAAATTGGAATGAGCAACCAGATGCCGTCCAGTTCTCTGCCTTACCTGCCGCAGTGACATTTGAGTTGAAGCCGGGGTTACTAAATCAACTACCCCACTTCACAGGGATACCCGGAGCGGATCCTAATTAGCACATCTCTTAATTTGTGCAAATATGTCAAAGTATGAAGCCGACTGCGCTTCCGATTGAGCACCTACTGTTGAGGGCGTTTTCTTTCACACTGAAAGATAACGCAAATTGGTGGTACTATCACTTGCCACCCAACAGCATTACCTCGTGGCAGCAGATGAAGGAGGTATTCCTGGATGAGTTCTTCCCTCAGGATTATATTAATGTAATAAAGAGGGACATCAGTAACATGGAACAGAAGGAGGATGAATCCATGTACGACTACTACAATCGCTTCCGCAAGCTTTGTAAGAGTTGTCCATATCATGGGTTCAATGATGATCAGCTGATAGTCTACTTTCATGGGGGTTAACCATTCAGGATAAAAGATTCGTAGATTCATGATGTGGGGGTAGCATTCTGAACAAGACTACTGAGGAGGCCAAGAAGCTGATTGAGGAGTTGGCTAAGAGTACAAGAACCCACAGCAAGAGATCAAATATGAGACAGGTTAGTGCAGCGGGTTCTAGCAGTGGGTTGTCCAGTAAGCTCGAGATGGATGTTGAGGATTTGAAAGGTATGGTGAAGCAGTTGGTTCTGGGACAGACACTGAAGCCTTTTGGGCTTTGTTATGACATCACGCATGCTACATATTCATGCCCTTCTCTGTAGTCGGGCGAGATGGAGGATGTCAATGCAGTTGGGTTTGCATAGCAGGGAAAAAGACCGATGGGTAATACTTATAACCTCAACTGGAGAAACCATCCTAATTTCAGATAGGTCAGCAGCAGAATCAGCCGGGTGGTCAGGGACAACAGTTTGGTTAGCAGTTCGGTAATCAGCAGGGTTATCACCAGGGACAGCAGTATAAGGGTAATCAGTTCACTCCTTATAGACCACTATTTGGGCAGGAGCAGCAGCAGCAATAGTAGCAGCAGTAGCAACAGAATTCTTTGGGACAGTCTACAGAAGCATTGTTGAATTCCTTGGCACAGAGTGTGAGCACTATGAACCAAAATTTTTAGCAGTATCAGCAGCGCACAGATGTGAGCATTGGTAACCTGAAGAAACAGATGGGTCAGGTAGCTAATGCAGTGGGACGGATAGAGGCTAAGGATTCGAGGAAGTTTCCATCTCAGACTGAGCCGAATCCTAAGAAAAATGCATGTGCGATCACTCTGCGCAATGGTAAGGAGTTGAAAGATAGGGTTGTAGTAGATGAACCGGAGATAGAGGTTGAGGTTACAGAGCTGGTACAGAAGACACTAGATCAGACAGAGACTATACCTGAGGTTAAGACTCCTGCATATGAGCTTAAAGTTCCATTCCCAGAGGCCTTAAGGGAGTCGCGAAAACCGGAGCTTGACAAGGCCATTTTCGACACTTTCAAGAGGTAAGAGGTGAATATCCCCTTATTGGATCTTCTTCAGACTGTCCCAAGGTACGCAAAGTTTTTGAAGGAGTTGTGTACTCTGAAGAGGAATCAGAATGAGAGGAGTAAGAATAAAGTTAAGGTTAGTGAGCACGTGTCTGCAGTACGAATAGGGGGATGATGATGATGATGATGATGATAAGAGGGTACCAGCCGATGAGGAGATGCTTGATCAGTAGGGTGGTTCTGGTGTGTTCGACGATTGGACACAAATGAGGACATTCTTAGAGGGCCAACAGCAGGAGATGTTGTCTATTATGCAGTGCTGACACACTTTTGAGGACCATTTTCATCAGAACAGGTTTTCCTTTGAGGATAGACGTTGGGAGGATTTTTCAGATAGATTAGAAGGGATCGAGGATCAGTAGGCTACTATGGCCCGGAGACATCAGCAGATGGAATCATGGATGATGCAGCTGTTGGGTTTCGTGCAATCATGCGCAGCGAAAGACATCACAGGGAAAACCCAAAAGCCTAGATCCGTTATGTTCAATAATTCATAATATGAAGATGAAAGAAACTAACCCTTGTAGATCGATATGTGAAAACTTGGATGTAGATGCTAAGATGAGCACCCTCTACCGGTGATCCACACTTCGAACGGATTTAAGAACGCTTATTGAACTTGACTGCTAGGTCCTTCGGATTGAAAAACTTTGGTGAAGAACGATTTTTCAATTGCTCCTAACGATTATTAAAGTTTGATAATTGGGAATAATCAAACTTAATAAACCAGGTATATTATATGTATTCTCTCTCTCCAAGAAAGAGTTTGTGATTTCCAAAATCAATGTTATGGGAACAATTCCAGGTTGTCCACATTATATACAAGATGTTTCCAAAACCCTTTAGGACTTAGGTCTTCTTTTCCAACAAGAAAAGACCAAAAATAAACTGCATTGCAGGGGGCGGACGTACGGCGCCTACACAGCCGTGCGGCTCCTAGGGTGCCGTACGGCCCCTTCTCTTTTCTGCCTCGTTTTTCGCTCCTTTAATTTATCCGTTCTGCATGTGTGACCCAATGTATATTGAACGTAAGCCATGGTCAATGGTCATTTTACCGTGTTCAATGCTTTCTCGATCCCGAATGTATTGATAATACAAATGACATTGATCTAATTAATTCATTTGAGCATGGACATGCATTTCATCAATACCATTCATCGACTGGCCAAAGCTTGACATCTCTCTTGACGAGGAAAAAATCTCATCTTGGATTATTACGCTTCCCTACATGATTCCGATTACGCCAATCATATTCTTTATAGCTACCTGGTTAAGGGTAACGTTTGAATATGTCAAACGTAGTGTTCATTATGTGGAATACTGTAATAACCTCAGGTCTAGAGATTCTAGTGATATAACTATATGAGACTTAATTATGACATTGTGACCATAACATAAATCTCAAAGGGGTCAGTCCAGTATTTGTTCTCCAACAAATACCTATAAGTCTAACTGTATCGCATACACATAATCATCATATGATTATCTATTAAACTTAAAAACAGTTTAAGATTTAACGAAAGAGGTTTATTTGTAAAGCTTTTTGACAGAATGGGGGAAAACTGGAAAAACAATTCCCTGGACAAATCATCCGTACAGCTAAGGATGGTTGTCCTGGGAATTTTTACAAACTTATCAGAAAGAAGTCCAGTTCAGGCAGAAACAGGGCATACTGCTGAAACTGGACTGAAAATGATATTTTCAGTTTATTTTGTTGTACCAAAACATGCATAACAACATCCCTGTGCCTTTGACCATAAATTAGACACCAAAACACAAGGCTTTTGGGCATGATCAAGGCAATAATTGGGGAATTAAGCACAAAGTTGATGAACATGGCTTTGAGCCAAAATAACCATTGGGATGGTTAAAGATTGAGACTTTAATCTCCCAAATGGTGGATTCATCCAATAAAAGGCCATGAGGCATCAAAAATCAACCTTTGGATGGATAAAGATTGGATCTTTATCATCCAAAGGGACATTATTAAGGCTTAAAGAAAAGACATAGAATTAAATGACATAAATATAGATTGACATGAAATTAAATGACATAAAGTAAATGACATAAAAGTAAATTGCCTTAATCATAACAAGCTTTGATCATCTTTGGTTTTAACCCTTATTCATACACAAAGTATGAGGGTACCATGAATCATTTCAAAGGATTGGTTCCAATTTATAAGATTTGCATGAAATGTAAAGATATTAAAGTAAGATAATCAACAAAACAAGTAAATAATGGTGTAACAAGGTAAATAAAAGGGTGAAGAG
Organism: Campanula takesimana; assembly: GCA_026119855.1. Classification (NCBI taxonomy): domain Eukaryota; kingdom Viridiplantae; phylum Streptophyta; class Magnoliopsida; order Asterales; family Campanulaceae; genus Campanula; species Campanula takesimana. The sequence goes on along the minus strand of JAOWBW010000008.1, from coordinate 2,021,749 downwards.
GAGATGGGGGGAAGGAGGCCTCACCAATGTTTGATTCTAGCCTATCTTCCTCTCTTTCACTCAATTTGATAATGTTTTGTGTTTCTGCTCTCAATTCAGCAGATTTTATGCTCACAAACTAATATTTCTCCCCCCTGAAATGATCAGCAAGGGCTCAATTTATAGGGACTGAAGGCACCCAAACCAGCCGTACGACTGGGCCTTTCTAGTACCCAAACCATCCGTACGACTCAGCCTGGTGAGCTTCTGGATTTTCAAGAACACCTTCTTGATCTGGATTGCAACACCCAAGGCTTGATGAAGAAACGATTTCTTCATCGGAATTATCTTGCTTCATTGATTATTGTATTTTGACGATCATGAATCTCAAAGTAAATAATCACACCTCTCTATAATTTATTGTTTCTAAAACAATCGTTTTTTATTTCCAACATCACCATTAGAGGTTGTCAAACCCGGCTGTATATCATATATAAGGGTTTGACCTAATTTCGTTTGGGATCAGGATTCCTTTTCACAAAATAAAACTGAACAATCTGTACTAAGCCGGGGGCAGCCGTACGGTGCCCATAAAGCCGTACGGATGGTGTTCCTTAAAATCCCAGATTTTCGCCTTTTTTAATCCGCTCTATTGTGTGTGACCCAATAGGATTATACTAAGTTGGCAACAAGTCAGAACCCGTAAGTCATAAGTGAACTCTAGCAAGCCATTATGACTACCCAATTAGTATAACTTTGAAAGTCCAAAGTGACCTTATAGAACATATCACTATCCCTTTGTCACATGATATCATATTGGACATAAGTCATGGTCCACGTCAACTTATGTTGTCCAATGATTTCTCGATCTCGAGTAGATTGATATGAGCAAATGACATTAAACATATCAATTCATTTGGGTAGGGCCGTACACTATTATCAATATCACTCATCGAGTGGCCAAGCAGATATCTCTCTTGAGAGAGGGACAAATCCCATCTTGACTTATCATTTTTCCCTACAAGAATCCGATTATGCCAATCGTAGCCTTTATAACCACCCGGTTAGGGGTAGCGTTTGAGTACGTCAAATATGATGTTCATCATATGGAAGACTATGATAATCTCAGGTCTAAGGATACATGATATAACTATTATGAGATTTAATTATGACATTTGTCCATGACATAAATCTCATAACGGGTCTATCCAGTACTTGTTCTCCAACATGTACCCACAAGTTTAATCCGCATCCTATGTGCTATAATAATCATATGATTATCTATTAAACTCATGCTAGCCCTTCATAAGTGCTAGGGACAATGATCATTATAATAAACATGCAAAAGATATAATAATCGGGTTAGTTATCTCTATAACAACGAAGCTATGATATAACGCATAGGCCTTTCTCAAGGGCCTAGGGCATAATATCCAACAATCTTCCACTTGCACTAGGCCCAATCAAAGTGTATCCAATACCCATTGAGCTTAGTTATGATCTCCATCATAATTGCAAACGAGCTTATGTAGGATGATTATCCTTGTTATTATCATAAGGTATTTTGCATATTTTGACATCTCCCATCTTTAACGATTTCTCGAGTAAGATAGAAACGTTTGAGTATATGTTTAGATAAGATATTAGTCCCTTGACTTGTGTAATAACGATTATTGACACAATGAATGTACATTAAATTAGTTACACTAGAAACGATTTCTAGTTTACTAATTAGAATCTTAATCTTAACATTCTTCTAGTTGCATCTCATGCCACTAGATACTCAATCTTTTGTAGAATGGTAATGGTCCATTTAGAACTATTCTAACACCATTATTAAACATAAACATGTATTTATACTGCAATATATATCTTTGTTGGTTTGTAAGAATGCATCTATGTAACTATTACAAGATCATCTTTCATTCCATTAAAGATTAAGAATGCATCTTTTAGTTCCTTTTAGAGAACATGAGAGTGTTTCTTAACTAGTGACTTTCACTAGGATCCGATTAGTATTATCTCATCATACTCCAAGTATATGAGACATCCGGTCTTAGTACATTTATATGGCCTATATGATAGATCCAATTGCCGAAGCATATGGAATCCTAATCATGTACTCTTGCTCATTAGTCTTCCAGTAAGATTAAATCTTGCAAAGATAAATGCCACTAGACTTTCGCAAGTAACCTCTCCAAGAGTCTTACATAGTGAAATTTTCACTCTCTTGTCTTTATTAGTACTTTGACTTTAACCAATCAACGTTTTAGATTTATCTTCATAAATCTAAATTCCAATGATATAGGTGGCTTTATCCAAGTCTTTCATCTAGAAACTCTTTCAGAATGAATTATATATCAACCACATATATATGACTAGGAATAATATTACGCTCCCACTAAATTTATTGTAATCACAAGTCTCATCTTTGATGAATTCAAACTCTTTGAATACTACATCAAAATGAAATTTCACTCCAAGTAGTTTGCTTCAATCCATCTCATGAATTTCTTCAGCTTGCATATTTTATTAGAATTTTATGGATCAATCAAAACTTTTAGGTTGTATCAAAAACATCCTAAAGTAAGTTCATATTAAGGAATATATTATTGATATCCATCTGTCATATTACATATTTGAAATATGAAGTCATGACAATTCGAATTCTAATAACATTAAGCATGACTACGGGTGATAAAGTTTCATCATAATCAACATTATGAATTAACTTTACTCAATTAGTCGTGCTTTATCAATATGCACCTTGCGATCCATGTCCGTTTTCTCCAAGAAAAACTCATTTTCTATCACATGGTTGTTAAGCCTTAGGGTAGAACAATCAAGTTCGAAACTTGATTATGATACATGGATTGCACTTTTAGACTTTATGATTCCAAGTCATTTATATAAATCCAGAACGACTTTGTATCTTGATAGGTTATAGGTCAATCATTCGCAGTGATATATTCCTAATTACTTTCTATTACGAGAAATCAATATTTCTTGTGATAGATAGTATACTATCATGTATGCAAATATCTTGTGTATACTTGAACGAATTTCCACAACTCCTTGTAAAACTTTGTTCAATTTCCATCTTAGGTTCTATGTCATTTTATGGATCTTGAAGTCTTCGAGATACATTTTACTCCCACTAGCTCTTTAGAGATAAACGATTTATCTAGAAAGTGCTATTTAGAGTAACAAATGATTTGCACTCTAAAGGGTGTAAAATTAATATCTTTAAGATATCCCATGAAAATACATTAATTAGATTTGGCTGTGATTTTGTCCAAGACAACACTTTTCACAAAAGTATAACGTCACAAATCTTTATGAAAGACAAACCAAGTTTTCTTTCATTCCATATCTCATATGGCATCAGTCGAACCTCCTTATATGAAACTCAATTTAGTGTAAGCATAGCTATTTCCAGCACATAATCCAGAGGGTTAATTAAAGATCATCTTTGACTTATCATGAGGCGAAAAACAGCAGTTTGCAGACAATCTGCAGGTTTTTGTAAACAGGGGCCGTACGGCTCAGTACTAGGCGTGCGCCTAAATTGTAGTCGTACGGTGGTTGTTCCCAGATTCTGTTTTCTTATTCTGCAGACTTTCTGCAGAATTCTCATAAAGTCCAAGGCTCAAATATTCATCACTTTGATCAGATCAGAAGCATTGTTACTTTAATGAACTACATACATCAATATGTATTATTCCAAAAGAGTACTTCCTTTTACTACTATTAGTAAGATGTGTCTTAATCAATTTACATGATTCACATAAATCACAAGATTCGAAATCATGCGAATTTAAAAATCCGTCCCATGGAATTTTAGATATGCGTTTCTTTTCATTTGATATAGGCATTAATGCTTTTAAGAATGCAACGCGTACATCCTTAGATTCATATTTCCATTATTTACATTATACTCATTATTTTGTTCTTCTAAGATAAGGATATAAAGTCCCATTTATATGATTAGCAATACAATAAAGAAAATCATATTTAATGGAACACTTTCTTATTCGAAATAAGAAATAACCATAATCTTCTAATGAAGAAACCAAAATAATATTTCTACTTAAAGTGGGAACATCATAACATTTGTTCAAAACAAATATGAACCCATTAGGTGAAGACACTTCTCAAGTTCCTATGAATAATGTCTCAACATTTGCATCATTATCAACACATAGATTAATCTTTACCCTTTTAAGTAGTCTTTCTATTTCTCAAGTCTTACACATTTATATAAATGTGGGATCCATATCCGGTATCCAATACCCAAGAACTTAGATGTAGAAAGATAAACATAAATACTTGAAGTTGTAGTCCTACTACACTTCCTTTTGATCTTTTAATTTAAATTGTAATTCTTCCAATGGTCAATCATATTTCCATGGTAGCAATTACATCCTTTGGATTTTAGGTTTTAGCAACAAATATTTCCTTAGGCTTGACAACTCTTGTCTTGCCATTTTCTTAAATCCTTTTCCATATTAACCTTTAAAGTTTGAGAAGGTTTCCATTTGATATTAAGACTTAACAATTTAAACATCAAATGTCGCTTATGAATTAATATCAAATCCGTTTGTTAGTTCCAAACTAACTTGATAACCAAGCCAACTAAGGTAATTAATATGTCTCTTCATGTTCAAAACGTGAGAACTTATTAACATACCTTTCATTCATCACATGAATGTTAGGCTCTAATCAATCTCAAACTTTATTTGCCTCTCTTGCTTGTAGGAACGTTTCTTACGCGATTGCTTATCGCATAAGCATTCATATGTTTTAGATACTTCTAAAGTTTCAAAACACATGATAGCAAGTCTTAGGACGATTGACATCTATAGAATCATCCGCATGTTTCTAATCAATGTCTTTGTCCACCCTTAAGGCATTAGGTTTCTTGGGAATAGGATTTATTAAGAATTCATAACTTCCGTTCTTGCTTTAGAACAATTCTAAAGCTCATGACTAGGTCAAGAAAGTTAATCTTATTCTCTTTAAGTGGGGTCTATTGCAGTAATTAATCATGATTATAGTTTAAGACATTCTACAAAATATGCAAATAAATATACACATATATTTCATACCATTATCATTTAGAGACATATAAAGTATTCCATAAATACTCCCACTAAATTATACACCTTCAAATACAACAATTGTATAATATAATTTAAGTGGGCTAAGATCCGTATTTCACCCAACTTTGAGTCGGCTAGGGCACGACTGCTCAAAATCAAGTTATTTAGGTAGATAACTCCTTATCAATCACATCATATGTGACTCTTAGATCTTTTATGAGATTGTTAGACATCTTATGTCAAACATGTTTTAATCTCATCTGTGCCTTAGGCCCAAAACTGTTTTGATAGCCCAATTAAGTCAAACCATTTTAAACGTATAGGAATCACTGTTTCCTCATCTTGCTTATAGATAAATAGAATTAATGGACCTACGCCAGGGCGTAACCCACATAAAACTACCCACATACTTACAAGTGTTTTAATCATGGATTGGCACATGACTTAAGTTTTAAGAATGTTTATTTGCTTCGAGACATGCATCATATATTTAATTATCTCAAACATAATATTATATAGTCTTTGCATAATAAATGTCAACTAATAAAATTAATTGACAAGCAAAATCTTGTGATTTAAATATGAAGCAACTTTATGGGGACGGAATCTAAATTATCTGTAAACAATTTTACATATTTGATCTTTCATTCGCATTTCCAAAAACAAGGCGTAAGCCTGCCATTGGTCCATGCAATGAATTAATCCAAATTTAGTTTCCTTTTCTTGCAAACAATTTGCACTTTGCTCATAGGGTTAAATTCTGAAACATTGTTTCCGCAGAACATCTATATATTGAGAGCACAAAACGTACGGTCGAAACTAAGCTAAAAGGCATCCACAATCCCATACTAAGATCAAGAAACCAAGTAACCTTTGTATAGGACCGATACTAAGCCAAAAGGCATCCACAATTCCGTATAGAAAAATAATTTGTTCCAAGATCATTCATTGTCTCATCAATATCATAGACTACAGCAATTCTGAACTCTTCAGAATTCTTATTTCTGCAATTCTTTTCTGGATTTTCGATTGAAAACTGTTTCAGGAAACACGGTTTCGAAAACCAGCCGTCTGAAAGAAGTTTCAGTTTCCAGATTCGAATTCTGTAAACAATTTACAGAACAATCTGGACACCAGAAAACAAAACAAACTATCCAGAAAAACTAAGCCAGCCGTACAGGTAGCAGGGAGGCGTACGCCATCCATGCCACCGTACGGTGGTTATTATCAGTTTCCATAGATTTCCAGAATTTTAGAAATTTGATCAATCCAATTATCGTGTTCATACATAATCAGATTATAACGACACGCAATTCCAGATTACGAATTTAAAGCCATCTAATTCATATAATCAATAACCAATTTATTCCTCATACAAATTAGATCAAGATCATCAATAAAATAATCCAATCATAACATGATAATATAAATATGCGATTATACATATGAATCCAATTAATATTAGAATCACATAATCCCCATATAAACATGCTCATAGATTTTATATCTCATATATAAAACTCAAATCACACATTCATCTTATTATCATGTATATATCATATAATCGAATTAAACAATTTCAATATGATATATTAAAATAAACAACAATGAACGGAGCTCTGATACCACTGTTGGGTTTTGATGTATCATGCGCAGCAGAATAAACAAATAAAATCAAACACCCAAGAGCCCGGATCCGTGCATGTTGATTAAATTAAATACAAGATGAAAGAAACTAACCCTTGAAGATCGCATCCATGAACAAGGACTTTAAGGTTCTAAAGGAAACACCCTCCATCGGTATCCACACATCGAACGGACATCAAGAACACCTTCTTGATCTGGATTGCAAGACCCAAGGCTTGATGAAGAAATGATTTCTTCGTAGGAATTATCTTGCTTCATTGATTATTGTATTTTGACGATCATGAATCTCAATGTAAATAATCACACCTCTCTATAATTAATTGTTTCTAAAACAATCATTTTTATTTCCAAAATTACCATTAGAGGCTGTCAAACCCGTCTGTATATCATATATAAGGGTTTGACCTAATTCCGTTTGGGATCGGGATTCCTTTTCACAAAATAAAATTGAACAATCTGTACTAAGTCGGGGGCAGCCGTATGGCTACACAGGAGCCGTACGGATGGTGTTCCTTAAAATCCCAGATTTTCGCCTTTTTCAATCCGCTCTATTGTGTGTGACCCAATAGGATTATACTAAGTTGGAAACGAGTCCTAACCTGTAAGTCATCAGCGGACTCTAGCAAGCCATTATGACTACCCAATTAGTATAACTTTGAAAGTCCAAAGTAACTGTTAGTCCCAGAGACACAACAAGGGTATGAAAAGAGGCTAGAGGGGGGGGGGGGTGAATAGCCTATTTAAAATTCCAACCCTTTTTCAAAATTAAACCTTTATGCTTACACTTGAATTTTGCGGTAGATGAAATACCACGCGATCAAGTATAAAATGCACAGCGGAAGTTTTCGTTGAAACAAGTTTAGAGTTGTTTTTGATAAGTTCAATGCGGTAGGCAAAATGTGCGGTAGGTTAAGAATGCGTTCAGTTGATATGCGGTAGGTTTGAGTGAGGTAGGTTGAGAGATTGAAAACTTGTGTCTTAGAGATTTTTGGCAAATGATAAATTAGTCAGATTTTAACTTAGGCAATGAGGTAGACAAACAAACACAATTCACAATTGTTCTTAAATCTGAAAGATCAAACACTAAAAAGACAAACAAGATTAATATGAACAAGTGAAGAACAATAAGAACAAGATGAACAAGACTTAAAGTAAATTTGCAGAAATGTAAAGTGCAGTAAGTAAAGAACACAATGATTTGGAAATGTTCGATCTGTTAAAATATCTATGTCCTTTACCAAGATGGTCAGTCTTGGATTTTGAATGAGGTATATATTGATTTTTGAGTGTACAGATTACAGAGATGAAGCTTTGAATCAACACCTACTTTCTATGAAGAATAAATCCTAGACTTATACCAGTGTATCCCTTTTGATGCAATCTATGTGATTGATCAATCGGGGTGAGTGTCTGTGTAAGAATCAGAAGCTCTTTAAAATCTAAGTGATTGTAGAGCCTAATGAATCTTGTGTGATGAGGCTTGAGATTTGATCTTGAAGGTTGCTGGAGACTTATTGAAGACTTGAAGGATGAGTGCTTGAAGATTCAAAGGATTCTGGAAATCTTGAGTATGATCTTCAATCACCAAGAATTTCAACAGCAATTTCTCTCTTAGAATCTCAGCTATTTTTCAATGAAGAACTCAAGCACTATTTATAGCTTTGAATGAGAAACGAGCCGTTAGAAATACTTGGCCTTCAAGTTGAAGGACAATGAGCTATTGAATTCTAATTGGAGCTCAGTCTGAGTTGTCCTTTTGTTGCAGAGTCATGGTGGTCCAACTGTACTATGATGACAGATGTATTCAAATTTGAAATTTGAATTTTCAACGTTCTAAATTAACCAAGGTAAGTACATAAGAGTGACCATGGTTAAGTTTGAATCAACTTGAGTTTATTCAACCAAGGTTCCATGCGGTAGATATTCACGCGGTAGGTTGGAACCATGCAGCAAGTTGATATATGCGGCAAGCATAGAGCCATGGGGTAGTCATTCCATGCGGTAGGTTGATTGCATGAGGTAACTTTGGTCATGCGGTAGGATTGGGCCTTACTTCATATCTCCAGACTTAGAAAAAATTGAGGGTCCTAATCTGCTAAGCCTATCAAATTAAAAATTGGACTATTCTAAATGAAGTACAAGTACTTCTTATAATATATCCTAAAGTCCACAAAGAGTAAAATAAGGTTATGAGATCAATCAAATTAAGGTAATAGGAGTGGTTTATAATAAGCATACCCAACAGTAACCTTATAGAACATATCACTATCCCTTTGTCACACGATATCATATTGGACATAAGTCATGTTCCACATTGTAGACACCCCGCCTTGGACCTCTCATGTCCCGATTGCATGCACATTCTCTATCTTCCTCTTTTCTGTTAAGTTTTGTTACTTTTCGTTAACTTTCGTTACTTTCCGATAAGTTCTTGACTTACTCCATTAGTCTTGGACTTGCTAAGTGAAAAAGTCAACCTTGAGTATTTGTTTACTTTGTTTTTGTTGACTTTCGTGGTGTTCGTTAAGTTTCTGACTGATTTCGTTAGTTTCGGGGCTTAACTGCAAAACGGGACCAACTTTTGGGCTAAAATATGGATTTTCTGAAGGTGGGACGTGCGCGCCTTCTCCTTCCTTTATGGGAGGTGTGCGCTTCCCATATGGGGGGTGGGATTTGCGCGCTTCCCACCTCCAGGATCCCAGATTTTGCCAAATTTCCCTTCTTTTCTGATTTGTAACCCCCAAAGCCATAATGCCTTGGCTTGATCCGGGGAAGGGCCATCTTTGTGACCACAAACACTTCCCTAACACCTATAAATACCTCTTCATTACACCATGGAAAAGGAGGAAGGATTTTGACTCAAGAATACTCTAAAAAAACACAAAAGTTCATTTTCAAAAGGTGGTTACTATAGACAACTTTGGCTCTTCCCCCATTCAAGCACAAGGTACAATGCTCACTTTCTTCTTCTAAAGTCTTAATTTAATAACTTCTCTTTATCAAGACTCTCTATTTATTTTCTTCATCTCTCATCTCTTTTAATGAGTATGCAATCTCCGTAAAACAGAATTTAACCAAAAGGCCACTTCACTATTGAAGTTTGGTCAAGGTTACATTCCAACATTCTAAACACCATTTTAATTCACCATTCATTTCTTTATGTAATTGTTTGATATGTAATCTTTAGCATAAATTAATCAATAAAACAATTCTCTTTTATTTCCCTCTTATTTCCCCTTTCTTTACATTATAATTGTTATCACTTTTCTCATATTAAAATAAGGACATTTAGCATTAGAACACCAAAAGTAGCAAGACCCGTGTAAGCGGGGCGGAGTGGGTGTTTAAGTACTTCCCACTCCGTCACCTAACCCCCGAACCCTTCTCTTCCAGAATCTCTGGTTTTGTACATAAATTAGGCTATTTCTAGGTTTTTCTTATGTTCCCTTAATAACATAGGTGGCGACTCTAACAAATTAAAACAAGTTAGACATCCTAGGATCCTTCCACCGCTCTAGTCAAGCCGTGGTTTCCTGGGGTATCTACAGTGGCAACTCTGCTGGGGACAATTTAGAGGGTTAAACTTGCGTTTTCATCTTTTGGTGTTCTTTTATTCTATTTTCTGGGCATTCTGGTAAAAAGGGTTGGAAGCGCGCGCCTCTGGACTTCTTGGCCTAAAGCGCGCGCGTCCGACCCCAATTACCAGAATCGCCCGCCTCTCATCTCGTCCTTCAATTCCATGTTTCTGTGCTAACAAATTCTGCAGGGGAAATAATTTTTTTAGGGTCAAGGCAATCCCTTGAACCCACTGACTTCCAGGTTTTCACCCAGAAGCGGGCGCCTCCGCCCCAATTTACCTTACGCGCGCGCCTCCCGAGTAGGCGCCCAAATGCGCGCGCTTCTGGGCCATTTTCCAGAACAGAACAAAACAGTGAACAGAAACAGAACAGTTTTGACAGTGTGTGGGCACCGGGCCTGCACATGAATGATTCTACTTTCTGTTTATTTTATCGGTCACACGGGTGATTCGAAAGTTGTAAATATGTGTTTATTTTGTTTTTTATTTCTTTGAAAAAAATATATATTTGTCACTTGGCTTGACCTCACACTACATGCACATATTCCTATGAATTTCTCACTATCGAGTCGCACAAGTCCATAACCCCAAACCCGTCGAGGCCCGTCCTAGGAAGTTTCAAGCTCCACCCGACCTTGACTCTTTCGTAGCGGTAAACTTCAACCCATGGCGTAGTTCATGACTACATGCCGGGGGTTACCTTAAGCCTCTCATTAGCCGAGCACAAGCCAACACAATTCTAGTTAGGGTCTAACACTCCGTGACCAAGTCGGTTTTCATGTGTCGAGATTTCCCTAAACTAATGTCATCAAATCATACATGTCGTTTCGAAAGGAAACAAGTAGTTATTATGGACGAAATAAAACTCCATCCCCAAGTGGTTATTATGGACGAAATAAAACTCCGTCCCCGCATGTATGTTTTATGACATTAATTTAGTTTAATCCCATCACATGTAGGTATCACAAGCATATGAGACCGCGAGAAGGTCTATATACTAGTGTGACGATTCCACTATTTTTCTAGAAACTCCAAAAAGGACCCCGTCCTTCCGACTTTTGTAAATAAATATATAAAAAAAAAGTCTTTTTCTTTATGTGGTTGAGTCTTTTCTCTTGTTTGCGGGTGAAATTATTCTACTCAAAAAGTGTTTGTGGGGCCATCCTAAGATCAACCGTGCTCTTTCAATAGGTCCAATGGCTTCCAACAACAACAACAACAATGGTGGGTGCATTTCCGTGTCCAACGAAAGGCTCTTCAACATAATGAGAGCCATGGGGGAACAAATGGATAGACTTGTCGAGGATGCCCGCCGCAAGGACGATTTATGGCAAGCCCGTTTTGACCTCGAGAGGCGAATTAACGAGGAAGAGGTTTTCGAACTTAAGGCCCATCTGCAAGAGTTCACCGACAACAAGACAAAGGTCAACGGTAAAACATGCTCAAGTGGCCCGTCCCTCAAAAGCCACAAAAGTACCGCCAACAACCGAGTTTTCACTCCTCTCCTAGGAGTGACCCGAGCCGAAGCATTTGAAATTTTGGTGGAAAGTTGAAAGATCAAGCCTTTACAAGGGTACCAACCCAAGACGATCAATGCCAATCATGCCCATCACGAATATTGTGGCTATCATCAGCATAGCGGCCACACTACCGAGGGATGCTTCCTTTTCCGAAACATCATCCAAGATTTGATCGACAATGGTGAATTTACCTTGGGTGAAGAGCAACTCATCAAGGAAGAGGCTCAAATTTGAAATGGGGCTTCAACAGGAGATCATGCCACAAGGAGACTACAACGGCAAAGACAACGACAACAATCTCCGTTTCTCTTTCTATACCTAGTAATAGGAATTAAAAAAAAAAAAAGAGTCAAAAGTCCTCTAAATGTGTGCATTAAGTTTTCTTCCTTCTCACTAATGTCAAAGTTTGAGTCGGTCTCATCAAATAAAAGTCGTTCTTGTCCTCATACACTCTTCCAAGTTGTTCAATTTAATTCTTGGCAAAATGATGAAATGATGTCTAAACAAGTTTTAGAACGAAGGCCATCACTTGAACGCCTAGGGGATAAACATCGGGACAAAGGCAACAACATCAGCAACAACATCAACGGCGAATCCAAGACATCAAGCATGGAGAAAAATCAAGCAAAGTTTTCAAGGGGGAACAAAAAAAAAAGGCTCGCTAGGTTGACTCTTGAAAACAACCTAGGCAAAAGTTATAGCACAAAAAAAAAAAAATCCCCCTCATTCAAAGAAGTTCACAACAACATCATTCCTCCACCAACGAAGGACGAAGCAACAATTCATCACGAAGAATGGAGTATTCACAAGAACTACAGTGACCTGAGACTCTACATTGGAGGAACGTAGGCAACCTGTGGGTCCGGTCTCATGCAAGAAAGAAGATATGTTTAGCCCTAGTGCGTTATGGTGATCGGCCTTCATCTCGAACTTGTCAAGACATCTTTGTATGAGTCATTTGCTAATGAATTAATCACCTCAAGATTGAACGACTTTTTAGAATTGAAATCATTTTACGTTCCTTGTCGAGTCTAGGAGCTTCTTATCTTTCAGCGACACTCCCAGTTTCTTGCAATGAAATTGGGGCTTTCTTTCTCTTCTCTCTTAATGACTTACTTGCCTTCGTGAGTCATTCAAAAAATATATAAATACATGAAGTCAATACTAGGGACCACTTCCCTAGTCAAGTCAATGTCACTCATCATTAGTGACAAAAGGTCTCCACCGCAAAATTACATGTCTCTCATCCTCAGCTAGAGTCAATGCACACTTCCTCATTAATTGTGTCAAAAAAAAATGAAGACGCAAAAGAGATGCCCGCTAGATTGAAAACCCTAAAGGGCGGTCTAGGCAAAAAAACAGGGTGCGTCATAAAAAAAATGATGAGAGAGTGAGAGAGAGAAGGGAAAGAGAAATGGAGATCCCCATCCTCTAAAGAAGACAAGTTCTACAATGAATCTCCTCAGCAAGTCAATTCCCCACCAAGTCAATGGCACAATCAAATGTCGTTTTGGGTTATCGGCATAAGAGAGGTTGTTCTTGCAATATGCATTATTGGGTTCATGAGAAAGAAGGCCCGTGGTAACCAAGATCCATCTGAGAACAAGCCCATCATTGAAGGGTACGAGGTTGCACAAATGGTCCCCAATGAGTCAATCAGTTTGGGCAACAAATAGCGACAACATGTAATTCAGTTTTCAAGCTTCTTCAAGCATGTTCCCCTACAGTATGTCAAAAGGCTTCCCGAGAATGGAGTAGCTCTTTCCATGTCCTCTTATGCTTGTTCCCTCGCACGAGGATGAGTCTCTCTCTTTGCTCGACAAATGGTAATGCCCTAAGGGCTATGGACTCAAGAATGAGAGCTTCTTTCGCTTCATTTGACAGTTGATGAGCCCTAGGGGCTATGCTCAAGAAAGATGTGTGAGACTACCCTCAAAGTCTCTTAAGAGGAGTGCCGAAAAGCCTTCTTGTCATGTGTGCCCGTGCTTGTTCCCCCAATTAAGGATAGGCTTTTCTTGCTCCACTTATAATCAATGGTGGGCTAGGAGCTACAATCAAGTTTGAAAGACTCCCTTAGCAAGAAGCAATTCACGTCATCTCCCAATAATGGCCTCAGAAAAGTCATATGCAACATTGGAAGCTTCCTCAATAAGTTTAGCACCAAAGGTCTCAAGGGGCTTCGCAATCTACAATCTTTGGGCTACGGCATTACAGTAATCCAAGCAAAGGGCAATATTGGGGCTTCGCAATTGACAATCTTTTTGGGGAATGATACCCGAGCAATGCAATATGAGGAATGGTCCAAACTTAAAGGGTCTCTCAGTACTTCACGTCAAAGGTCTTCTGGTTTGAAAAGAGGGCTCTGATTTTATGAATGAATTTGATGATTCTTATGTTGTGACTTACAACGAGATTACGAAGGAAGTCTTAGAGAAAAGGAAAGAGATTAAATATGCTAAACTCTATCAAAAAAGGGTTATAGCGGGAAATGCCATGGCCAATCCCAATGTTTCTGCAATTCAGCACCCCCTTCTCCAAGATCAAAAGCAAAAAGTGTGGCTCTTGCGCCTCAAGCACTAATTGCATCCGAAGATCCGTCATTAGTTCAACTCAAGAAAAGTCAAGAAATCATACTCATTTGGGACTTTATCACACCAAGACCTTATCATCCGCAACCTCGACGTCACCACAAGACGTTACTGCATCTTTTGACATAAGCTTTCCGCCATTTGGGTACCGACCACAATGAGGCTATCCATCTCCCCAGTAAGAAGGAGATCTCTATTAAGAACTCTACCCGACGGTACATCCGCTCTCAATACCGAGCCGATTCCAAGATAATTTGAGGCTTTACATCGAAAGGTCTTCACATTCCACCATCTTAAAGCTCGCAAACAACAAGTACATGACATTTGGGGATTGGCAACATCTCAAAGCTTGGTATCAATAATCTTCTCTTGGGGCTTGCTCACGTCAACAACAAAAGACGATTCATTTGAACGGGTCAAGAGCTGACTTATATTGGGGCTTCACGAATCACTCAAAGTTTGGCATCAAAGGCGTTCTAGGGGCTTTACAATCAGCAACCCCTTATCTCGGCATCAAAAGTCTTTTAAATCCCCATAATCAACAAATCTCTTGGGGCTAGACATCAATCTTCGTTGGGCACAGCGGCGACAACGACATAAATCAAGCAACAAGACAACCCGGACTTCGATCGAACATGACTTGATCTTGGGTTGGCTTTACAAACACACAATGCTTAAAATGGTTGACCCACAAACTAAAAAAAAAAAAAACGGCAAAAATATTTTTGTTTTTCTTTTTCTTTTTCTTGTCTCTTTACTTGCGTAAAAGTATTTGCTCCTTGCTTCTTCCCCAGCATTCTCCATCATCCTTGAACTACGCTGGTCTGATTCCCTTCAAGGGATACGTAGGCAGCCTTTGGCATGACCAACCCATCATTCAGAATGTCATCTCACCAACATTCCATCGAAAGCAAGAGCAGTTCATCATCTTCATCAAAGCCACAACATCTCCATTTCGAATCAAGCGGCCATGGTAAGTGAATGTATGAACATCATTCATTAATACTTTCCTAAAAAATCACACTGCACACAAAAGCAATTTCTCCATTCTCGAAAAATCTCTCTCAAGCAATCTCTGCTTCCTAAATCACTTCACACCACAATCACAATTTTCTCTCGATTTCTATTTCACATATCACACAAGCACATATATCTGCAAAAGCATACATATAACAGGTACAAGCATTCGACAAAATGGACTCACAAACGGGTTCAACAAAGGGTTCACAAACGGACTCAGCCATCAGATTCACAAACAGATTCGACCAAGGGACTCAAAAACGGGTTCAACAAAGGGTTAACAAACGGACTCAGCCATCGGATTCACAAACGGGTTCAGAAAATGGATTCACTAACGAATTCAGCCAACGGGTTCACAAACGAACTCGTCCATCAGATTCACAAACGTATTCGACTAAGGGGCTCACAAACGGGTTCATCAAATGGATTCACTAACGGATTCAGAAACAAGTTCACAAACGGGCTCGTCCATCGGATTCACAAACGGATTCGACCAAGGGACTCATAAACGGGTTCAGCAAATGGATTCACTAACGGATTCAGCCAACGAGTTCTCTAATGGATTCGTCAATAAAGTTTCACTAACGAACTCATTCAATGGATTCACTAACGGATTCATCAAGCGGATTCACCAACGGATTCATCAACAAGGGTTCACTAACGGACTCGTTCAATGGATTCACCAACGGATTCATCAAACGGATTCACTAACAGATTCGTCAACAAGGGTTCACTAACAGACTCATTCAAGGGATTCACTAACGGATTCATCAAACGGATTCACTAACGGATTCGTCAACAAGGGTTCACCAAAGGACTCATCCAAGGGATTCACTAACGGATTCATCAAACAGATTCACTAACGGATTCGTCAACAAGGGTTCACAAACGGACTCATCCAAAGGATTCACTAACGAATTCATCATTCAAGGGTTCACTAACAGCCTCATACAAGGGTTTACTAACGGCCTCATACAAGGGTTCACTAACGGCCTCATTCAATGGTTCACTAACGGCCTCATTCAAGGGTTCACAAATGGCCTCATTCAAGGGTTCACTAACGGCCTCATTCAAGGGTTCACTGACGGCCTCATTCAAGGGATTCACTAACGGATGCATTCAACGGATTCACTAACGGATTCGTCAATAAATTCAACAAGCGGATTCACTAACGGATTCAGCTGGCAAATTTACCAATAGATAATGCCACCCCCTCTATCGACAAAAGTCACTCACACAGGGAGCGCACCTCTATCTCTCGCAATTTCAAATTCCTGCTTTATTTTCTTTCTTTTTTCTTTGTAGATGTCCTCGGCGGTTGTCTTTATTTCGTCGACGCATTTTGCTTTGCAATCCACGTTGCCGAGGGTCTCTGTAGACACCCCTCCTTGGACCTCTCGTGTCCCGATTGCATACACATTCTCTATCTTCCTCTTTTCTGTTAACTTTTGTTACTTTTCGTTAATTTTCATTACTTTCCGTTAAGTTCTTGACTTACTCCATTAGTCTTGGACTTGACTAAGTGACAAAGTCAACCTTGAGTCTTTGTTTACTTTGTTTTTTTTGACTTTTGTGGTGTTCGTTAAGTTTCTGACTGATTTCGTTAGTTTCGGGGCTTAACTGCATAACGGGACCAACTTTTGGGCTAAAATATGGATTTTCTGAAAGTGGGACGTGCGCGCCTTTGCCTTCCTTTGTGGGAGGCGTGTGCTTCCCATATGGGGGGTGGGATGTGCGCGCATCCCACCTCCAGGATCCCAGATTTTGCCAAATTTCCCTCCTTTTCTGATTTGTAACCCCCAAAGCCATTATGCCTTGGCTTGATACGGGGAAGGGCCATCTTTGTGACCAAAAACACTTCCCTAACACCTATAAATACCTCTTCATTCCACCATGGAAAATGAGGAAGGATTTTGACTCAAGAATACTCTAAAAAAACATAAAAGTTCATTTTCAAAAGGTGGTTACTATAGACAACTTTGGCTCTTCCCCCATTCAAGCACAAGGTACAATGCTCACTTTCTTCTTCTAAAGTATTAATTTTATAAATTCTTTTTATCAAGACTCTCTATTTGCTTTCTTCATCTCTCATCTCTTTTAATGAGTATGCAATCTCCATAAAACGGAATTCAACCAAAAGGCCAATTCACTATTGAAGTTTGGTCAAGGTTACATTCCAACATTCTAAACACCATTTTAATTCACCATTCATTTCTTTATGTAATTGTTTGATATGTAATATTTAGCATAAATTAATCAATAAAACAATTCTCTTTTATTTCCCTTTTATTTCCCCTTTCTTTACATTATAATTGTTAGCACTTTTCTCATATTAAAATAAGGACATTTAGCATTAGAATACCAAAAGTAGCAAAACCCACGTAAGCGGGGCGGAGTGGGTGTTTAAGTACTTCCCACTCCGTCACCTAACCCCCGAACCCTTCTCTTCCCGAATCTCTCGTTTGTACATAAATTAGGCTATTTCTAGGTTTTTCTTATGTTCCCTTAATAACATAGGTGGCGACTCTAACAAATTAAAACAAGTTAGACATCCTAGGATCCTTCCACCGCTCTAGCCAAGCCGTGGTTTCCCGGGGTATCTACACACGTCAACTTATGTTGTCCAATGCTTTCTCGATCTCGAGTAGATTGATATGAGCAAATGACATCGAACACATCAATTCATTTGGGTACGGCCGTACACTATTATGAATCTCACTCATCGAGTGGACAAGAAGATATCTCTCTTGAGAGAGGGACAAATCCCATCTTGACTTATCATTCTTCCCTAATAGAATCTGATTATGCCAATCGTATCCTTTATAACCACCCGGTTAGGGGAACCGTTTGAGTACGTCAAACATGATGTTCATCATGTGGAAGACTATGATAATCTTTGGTCTAAGGATAAATGATATAAATATTATGAGATTTAATTATGACATTTGACCATGACATAAATCTCATAATGGGTCTATCTAGTACTTGTTCTCCAATATGTACCCACAAGTTTAATCTGCATCCTATGCGCTATAATCATCATATGATTATCCATTAAACTCATGCTAGCCTTTCATAAGTGCTAGAGACAATGATCGTTATAATAAACATGCAAAAGATATAATAATCGGGTTTGTTATCTATAACAAAGAAGCTATGATATAACGCATAGGCATTTCTCAAGGGCGTAGGGCATAATATCCAACATGGTGGTGCTACGGCGTTTTTCAGGATTTTTGGGTTCGAAGTTAACGAGGGGCTTTGCAAGGCCTCGCTTAACCAATCCCTCAAACATTTTGCTTATGGGCATTCCAAAATCCTCAAACTTTGTGAAATGGCGGCTCGGCACTTGGCTTTTCTTTCATCGTTGACTGAAATGTGATGGTGATGAGAATTACCGCCGCTCGTGATAAGGGGTTCCTTATACTCCATTTGCTTTCTCTTTCCTAACAACCTACCCGACTGAGGTGCAACATGAGGATCCTGTGGAAGTGCATAGGTGTAGGCATACTCATAACCTCGGTTGCTTACAGGAATATACATCGGAGGCATTCAAGGAGCTTGTGGTCCAAAATGTCTTGGATTGTAGAAATGGTACGGGTCACCCCAGAATCTTATTGGGAAATCCTGTGGAGGCAAGTTGGCGATGCCTGGCTGGGTATCCATATATGGTGTAAACAGTGACTGAGTTCTAGGGACTTGGCTGATGGTATTAAACCGAGAAGGGATACGATTGAGAAGGTGTTGTGAGTATAAAGCTCGAGGCATGACCGGTGCGAACGGTGGTTTGCGGGCATTTCGAGTGGATTGTGCTTGGGGTTTTATAGGAGGCGTCCCATGGGAGATGTTGGATTTAGGATTAGGCGGAAGGAAGAGGACTTTCGTGGGAGGCAAGTTTTGAATGACGGTGTGTTGGGGCAAAGAAAGGGGGGTCTTGTAAGATTGAGGAGATGATGTTTGGTTGCAATTAGGAGGTTGGGTGGTTTTTACCTCTTCTTTGTCGTTGGTAACTATGGTGAAGGGCCCATCAATTTGAAACAGAGCTGTAACACCTCTTTGTCTCGTCGACTCATCAAACGGAGTTTGCGTTTCTTTGTGGCTTTCTGTGATAATTTCTTCTCTAGCTCCGGAGGCTTATAGAGCTTGGAGCAACTCTTCTTTCATTGGGCTATCCAGATTATCTGCGGTGTCATTTCCCAACATACTATCCGTTGAAATGGTCTTTTCAAAGTACCGGGTCGGAGAAGTTGTGGTGACCAGGGAATTTTTCTGACTCCACACGTACTAGGCGGCGACACGATGCTCTCTTCCACTTCATTCGAGCTACGGGAGAAGGAGAAAAAGGGTAATTCAGGCTTTGGTAAACATTTGGATGCTTGGGCCAAAGGCGCACGTATCTTAGAATCCTTTATTTTGAGATATTTTATCGGGCCGAAGTTGCCTACGTTCCCCTCACCACGAGGGAGGGGGTCCCACACGATGAGAGGCTCAGGTCACCGTAGTTCGAGCGGGTTTAGAATTCTAAGAGGAAAAGAGGAACATGACTGATTTCTTGGAGGATAACGGGGATCCATCCAACGATTTGATTGACTTCCTGGAGGATAACAGGGATCCATCCAAAAACTTGACTGACTTCTTAGAGGATAACGGGGATCCATCCGAGGATTTGACTGACTTCCTATGGGACTATTCCTAGGGATTTGATGGGAATCTTAACGGGGACCTAGGGGACTATGCCTAGGGATTTAACAGAGATCTTGGAGGATAACGGGGATCCATCCGAGGATTCGACTGACTTCCTAGGGGACTATGCCTAGGGATTTAACGGGAATCTTAACGGGGACCTAGGGGACCATGCCTAGGGATTTAACGGGAATCTCAACGGGGACCTAGAGGACCATGCCTAGGGATTTAACGGGAATCTTGAAGGATAACGGGGATCCGTCCAAAGACTTAACAAAATGACGCTCATTAACGCAAGAAAGCAGTGTGTCAAAGATAAGAAGCAAAAACGGAGCAAATTCAATTAATGTGCAATTAATTATCCGTTCAAGTTTATTTCAAACGCATTTTTATTCCTAAATGGTTGGAAAAGATTTCTCTTCTTTTTCGCAACTGTTTAAGCCCTGGATCAGTGGAGGCCATCGCTACGTCTATAAGCCCCTTGTTTTTCACCTGTATTGCACATTCCCAAGGACGGACTATCCCGGGTGAGGGTCCTATAGGGCACGCGGCTTCCACCGACCAAAATAACCAAACCTAGGGTCTAGGGCGTCACAAAGTTCAAATGTGCGGGCCATTCTTAACATAGTTAAGCCCTGGTTGAGGTCAAGATTGACTTAACGCTTCAACGAAATTCCGGCATGACCTCATTTTAATGAGGGATCTCGGACCTTAACCTTGGGCTTAAGGATGATTAGGACGGGCTGAATAATAGAACTTAACGACACGGTGTCAACCTATCGCTAATATATGACTTCGGTTAATTATGGCTGGCATTAACGCATAAGTCAAGGACCGGGTCAAAGATGAGCTTGGTTACACTTGCTTTCACAAGGAGTCGTGATCTTGGGCGTTAACTTGGCCATAATTAACGTTTGGACATGTAATAGGGACGTGATGACGTGAGTTAGACCAAAAACCAACCATGGTCACGGTATTTGTGTGTCACGGACAATATGTGGTTAACTCGGCTCGGAAAGGGAGGTGGAATGGACCCGTGCGCGCGAGAAGAGCACAAGAGCACCAATCAAGCTGCATAGTGGCATCCATCTCGGGTTTTGAGGGTTTTTTAGACGTGAACAAGGTCGAGTGCGCTTTGTGTGAAGTCTTCTATGTTCCCTTTTGAGTTAAAATAACAATTTTCAATGCGTTTTAATATCATGAGCAAGAGCATAGACAAGATAAGAACAAGTTGTTGGTCCCAAAGGGCAACAAGGGTATGAAAAATAGCTAGAGGGGGGGTGAATAGCTGTTTTAAAATTCTTTTTGTACCCTTGATAAACTCAATTGCAAATGCGCACTTTATCAAATAAGCGTTATGATATGCGCCTAAGTGAGTGAGTGAAATGCACAGCGGAATTTAGTAAAGTAAATAGGCGTAAAGTATGATAAAGGGGGCGCACACACACTCTAAGTATTTTGGCTCAAAGTGGGTGAAATAAGAAACTAAGGCAAATGATATAACAAACACAACACAGTTCAATCAATCAATCTACAATTAATAAACAAACAAATAGTTAGATATGATATGACTTGAAAGGAAATAGCAAGATAATAAGTACGCACTATTTGGAGAGGTTCGATCGGGAAAATGATCTACGTCCTCTACCAAGATGGTTAGTATTGGATTTCTAATGGAGATCTTATATAATGAGAGAGTGTTACAAATTATAATCGTTTGAGCTTATACACTAACTCAAGATCTAATATTCTATAAAAGAACAAATCCTAGACAATAACCGGTGTATCTCTAAAAGAAAGATCTAAGTGATCAAACTTAAAGAGGTGCGAGTGTGATTTTAGATTCAAGGCTCTTTAGATCTTTGAGATTGAGAGAACAAGAAAACTAAAGTGTTATCGCTTGAGGATCTGGGCTAAGGATGAAGTTATGAAGATGTTCTTGAGAATTCTGGAAATAACAAAGGCAATCTTCAAATCTTCAACAAATGCTTGAGAGAGAAATTCTTAAAATTCTTAGCAACTTCAAATGGTTGAAGTTATGGGGTATTTATAGTAGAGCCCCAAAAACTAGCCATTGGAAATCCTTGGTGAGTCAGAGAAAGGACGGATGTGCCGTCGCTCATTGAGTGGAGCACGTGTCCTTTTATAGCCGTTAGACACATAACACAAATATGACCGTTATGGACATGTGTCCTTAGATTCGGGTGCATACGTGTTTATTTAACCACTGTTGGATCATTGGCGTAGTTTGAATCTCTTCAAGTCTTTGAATCTTCAATAAATCACTGAGTGTTAAAAACATTCATCATGCGCGTTGAGTTAGAGAGGCGCGTAGCGTATGCGCGTTCCGAGTCATCTGAGGCGCATGAGCTATGCTAGGCGCATACTCATGCGCGCGCTTAAGGAGGCGCATGGCGCATGGGTGAGGCGCATGGCGCGTGGCTCAAACTCAAAGTGTGATTTTCTTGAATCTTGATCTTCTTGCCCTATTCCTAAGCCTATTCTATTACAATGGACAACCCAAAAAAATGAACTATAAATACTTCTTACATGTGGGTCTAAAGTCCATGAAATAAAACTTAGGTGATGGATCAATCAAATCTAATCAATCCTATTACATTGAAACTGAGATATAAGTGGGCATACCCAACAATCTCCCCATATTTGATTGATGCCATTACCTACTATATCAGGGACAAACATTATACTTGATAATAACATGTCCAAATAAATGAAATTGGTAAATCATGTCTCAAGTTAATGCACACACTAGTTCAAGATATAGATTTCTAATCTATTCCTATAAAGATAAAGCATTATAAATGGAAAGATAGAAATGACTGTTTATAACACATTCAAAATGATATATGAGTTTTAGTTATGAAATGTGTTTAAACAAAGTTTAAACTCAATGCATGAAATATGAAGCAGTTCAAATATGATGCATATGATTTTAAACAACATTCAATGTTCTACAAACAAGATGTTTGAGTGAACAAGTTTTGAAACAAAAGATGATGTTTTGTTCTCATTAATACTCAAGGTGTAAGAGTTACAGAGTACAAGTATTTAACAGAACAAAAACAAAAGGTGCAAAAACATGTAAGCACTGAATCACTAATAAAAGTTTCTAATCACAAAAAAGTTCTAACAACTTACAAACAAATCAAAAACTAAGGGTTGGGAGGAGGCGCGTCGTCATCCTTCAATCCTTCTTCTATTTATGAAACGGAGCGCTGGATTTGTTTGGAAAGCTGGTGACATCGGTTTACAACCCCATGAGTGTCTGTGACACCATCTCAGATATAGCGCAAATGATCCACATTGATGTTCTGATACTCATCAATGGTGCGCTGAGTGATAGATTGCTGTTGTGAAAAGTTTTCAGTAAAGGCTTGGAAATTAGCTTCAACAGCAGCTTGGGCAGTAAGTATATCAGCGGAAACTCTATCTGTGCGCCTGTCTGCACTGGAATGCGCGGCATTGAAGTGAGTGACAACTAATTCCTTCAAAACATCAATCTTTGAAAGCAGTGAATTAATGTCAATATGCGCGCCAGGAGTAGAGCTGGAAGAGGGCGCAGGAGTTTCAGGAGCTGTAGGCGCATGAGTTTCAGAAGCTTTGGGTTCTATGCCAGGATCAGCACAAAAAACAGTTAAGCCCAGGATTTCTAGCTCATCCTTAACTTCTTTGAGTTTATCAACAACACTCAGCAGTTTTTGGCTATCTCCAGCCACCATCTCAAACAACTTCCTTATGTCACCCGCTATATTCAACTCTACTTCCCTTATGGCATTAATGAAATCTTGGCCATCAGTGAGTTTGATGCCACCATCTATGCGCTCATGAAGAAAGGCAAGAGTACCTTTGAAAAGTGCATTCATCTGATCTATAGCGTCATTCCATTATTGAGGAGTAAGGAAATGTTTGTCCTTGATATTCACATCTATGCGCGCCATCTCCCCCTTAATGGCAACAATCTCATTAGCTTGCTGAGTAAGCATGGAGGTATGAAGCTCTAACTGTGAATTCATCTGAGCTTGGCCTTGCTGGAGTTGCTGTAGTAGTGAAATAACTACACTCATGTCAGGAGTGGGAGGAGGAGGCGCGGGAGAAGTATGGGGCGCAGGAGTAGAAGGTAGATATTCTGCGCTGGAAAAGGGTTCTTTAGGATTTGATTGGGGCGCAGAAGGAGGTGATTTGCGCCTTGAAGGATCTGGCTCCGCCTGAGCGGTATCTTCACTAAGTTCACCAAATAAATCAGCTGATATTTGGTCTCTAAGACTTTGACGTTCTGAAGATAGAGTAGCAGGAGTGGTGGTACGCGCTTGAACAGTAGGAGGCGCATTAGTGGCAGGCGCGCGTACATCAGCGCTAGACCCTGCACCTTTGCGCCTTTCATACTTTGATAACTCAGCAGCCTGTTTCAACTTGTAGTCTTCATCCCTTTTCTGCTGCGCTTCCAGTCTACTGGCTTCTTTAGCGCGTTTAAGTTACTTCTCTTCTTCTGTTTCAGATCTTGGGCGCTTAGGGGGTCTGCTTGTTCCTTCAGCAACCCTTTTGCCTTTGCCCTTTTCTGCGCCTGGAACAACTTTTGGTTCTGCGCGAGGTACTGCTTCAATTTCTGCGCCTTCTTCTGCGCCATCTGCATCTTCATCTGACTCAGTGGCTTCATCAACCAACTGAGCACCCTTTACCCTAGGCGCACGCTTTGCCATGCGCTTCCTGCGCCTCTTCAAGACAAGGTTGTCTTTCCCAAAAACTGGAACATCATCAGTTTTATAAGCAGGGTTCTCATTAAGGAATTTGGCAAGGGCAGGATAAGTGAGAAAAATTTTGGTGAGTATTCTGTAGTGAGTTTTGAACTTCGTCTTCCCATCAGACTTGTTCTTGTTATACTTATCAATTTGGTCAGACAAGGTTTTGAACAAAATCTGAGGCCAATTCAGTCTAGTCTTTCCCATGATGGCAGCAGTATACTCCCACTGCTCCACGGTGAATCTATTCACATTGCCGGTCTTGAACACAATTGAAGTATCAACAAGATGCGCTATATGAGCGAGCAGATCACCACCATCCTTTATCTCAACGTTTTTGATGTTATTCAGAAGAGTAGGGACTTTGAGATAAGTACGCGCCACTGTATTTTGAGCTGCAACTAAGTAAGAGTTTGGTTGACCAGCAACACCCTGAGGGCCAGTAGTGCTGAAACTCACTATGTTCTTGATTGTGCCCGTAGAGATATTTATAGCAACATTCTGAACAGTGGTGCATATCCTGTAGCGCACGTATCCATCAGCTGGAGTCTCAACTAGAGCTGCGGTTGAGAAAAAATCATCAACAAGGAGCGGAGAATAGAATGGTTGATCCAGCGTGAATAAAGGAGTGAGTCCAGCGGTGTGAAGGGTTGAGAGAATTTCAAGCCCCACTGGATCAAGAGAGAGCTTAGCAAGATCAATCGTCTCACCGGGTCTGAAATTTGCAGGATCCTGAAAACATAACAATGATTTAAGTTAGGAGTGTATAATGCGCATAGAATCATAAAATGAGCTAAGTATGGAGTAGGCGCAGGACAATATATAGGCGCATAAGGAATAGCATGCGCATACTATTATTAGGCGCATATATGTTGTAGGCGCATACAAATACGAGGCGCATATCATGGTTCTATGAAAAATACAAAGGAAAAATTAAACATAAAAGTTTGACTAAGTAAAATTTAGGCGTATAAAATGTTTAGGCGCATAATGTCTTTAGGCGCATAAGTTGATTGAGGCGCATAACATTTGCATTTGCATAGGGCGCATACAGTTATTAGGCGCATGAATCAAGAAAGGCGCATAAGGTCATAGGGCGCATAACCAACTAGGCGCATAAATCAACACTTAGGCGCATATCTATGTAAAATTCATACTAAGTATAAAAACACATGAAAACACACAAACACATATCAAACATGTATATGCAAGTTTTTAAGAATCAAAATATGAAAATTTTGAAAAACAAGTTTTGAAAATTTTGAAACCCAAGTCATGCAAAAATAACGAAGAACATGCTTGAGTGCTTGAAGAACATCAAGAACACCAAGAACACATAATTCGTGAAACTTCACCAAATCAAGCATACAATATATCAAAACGACCGCATGAACGCAAGGATCACAAAAATGTAAACCAAAACAAGTAAAAATCAACAACAAATCTAGGAAATGGATTCAAAGATCCGAAAATTCGAAAAGTCAAAAAATCAAAAAATTTCAGATTCGCAAAATATAATGAATTGATCGTTGAAAAGTTTAGTTTAAAAGATACTAAATCACAAAACGAACATAACCTAACAAACGATTTCAAAAACCGATAACCAAAACAAGATTTATCAAGAGAATTACATTTTCAGTTTGAAAAAAAAAAAACAGAAACTCAGAAAAACGAAAAAAAGAGAAAAATGCATAAATTAACTGAGTTTAAGGGTTTAAAATTCATACCATCTCGTCTTGATTGCCTTTAGTTGTTCTCTTCGGACCCATATATATAGATATGGAAGAGAAGAAAGAGAGAAAATGGAGAAAAAAAAATGAAAAAAAAGATAGAGAGAGAAAGAGAGAGAGAGAGAGAGACGGAGAGGGATAAAGAGAGAGAGAGTTGGTAGGACATAGAAGAAAGAGAAGGAATCGCTATATATATATATATATAGGGTGAAGTCAGATAAATGATTACCAAAAAGAGAAATTTTTGGGAAGTTGAAAAGATAAAAATTGATGGAATACGGCGCATTAAATAGGCGCGAATATCGAGGTGCCGTGCGGATTCAATTTAGGCAGAACAGTGATGCCGTGCGCGTGACAGGGTACGGCGCGCATTAATGAAGGATTATGAGATGTGACGCAAACAATTAATGCTGAATGACACAAAGGTACCCTGATGTGACATTTTGAGTAAGGGAAAAACTGCTCCACTTTCTCTTTAAGTGTATGAGCAATTTTGACTAATTTTTGCACAAACCTCAAAAACATCTGTTTTGGTGTAAGTTTGGGGTGCAAGAAATAAATCCCCAGAAATTTTTTTTTCGAAAAACGTAAAACGAGAGAAAAATTAATTGCACAAGTACCCTTGAACAATTATGGAATGTCAAAAGACAGAAATTCCTATAATAAATGAACAGAATCAACATACCTAGTACTTGTGAAAATTGAATACGTTCAATCATTGAAATAATAAATTTTGAGCATTGATTGAGCCGCAAACATTTAATGAGCGCATGGGAGGCGCATAGGATCATCTAGGCACGCAGAATGATTTAAGAAGAATTGAATGCTAGGCGCGTATAGGGAGTGAGGCGCGCATAAGAATTGGGCGCGCAAAGGTATTAGGCGCGCAGAGTTTCCTTGAAACTTGAAATGATTTATCATTTGAACCTAATATACTCATAACTCTACGAAACATAAAATCATTAGAAATAACAAAACTATAAGGAAATTAGTTGAGTTCAAGCATACCCATTTCACCTCTCAAAAAGATGAACCGTTTCGCATCAAGTGCTTTCGCTAGAATGTCGGCGATTTGATAGTCGGTTCCCACGTGTTCCAAATGAATATTGCCTTTCTCTACGTGGTCTTTGAGGAAGTGATATTTGATGTCGATGTGTTTGGTCTTTGAGTGCATGACAGGATTTTCAGAAACCGCAATTGTTGAAGTGTTGTCGCAGTAGATGGGACAATTTTCTTCAATGATATCATAGTCCACCAATTGCTGCTTCATCCATAGTATTTGACAGCAACAACTTCCCGCAGCGATATATTCAGCTTCGGTTGTTGAGACAGATACTGAAGCTTGTTTCTTACTCGCCCATGACACAAGTTGATATCCGAGGAAATGACAAGTGCCACTTGTGCTTTTCCTATCAATTGTGCACACTGCATAGTCCGCATCTGAATAACCTACAATTTTAAAGTTCGAATCTTTGGTGTACCAAAGTCCAAGGTTAACAGTACCGGAAAGATATCTTATAATACGTTTCACAGCAATTAAGTGCGCTTCTCTAGGGTCAGATTGATAACGAGCGCAAACACAAACACTAAACATAATATCGGGCCTACTAGCAGTAAGATAAAGGAGCGAGCCAATCATACCTCGATAGAGCGTTTGATCAACACGTTTACCTTTTAAATATTTGTCGAGTTTGTTGCCGGTGGCCATTGGAGTATCATATGCTTTGGCGTTCTCAAGTCCAAATTTCTTGATTAAGTCCTTTGTATATTTGGCTTGATTGATAAATATGCCTTCATTCATTTGCTTGATTTGAAGCCCGAGGAAGAATGTGAGTTCTCCCATCATGCTCATTTCAAACTTGCTCTTCATTAGTTTCTCAAAGCGCTTGCACAACAATTCATTAGTAGAACCAAATATAATATCATCATAATAAATTTGAACAAGTAATTTATGACCATTATGTTTGGCAATGAAAAGAGTTGTATCGATTTTACCGCGAGTGAAGCCTTTTTCAATGAGAAATTTGGATAGTGTATCGTACCATGCTCTTGGTGCTTGCTTGAGTCCATACAAAGCTTTCTGGAGTTTGTACACATGATTTGGAAATTGAGAATCTTCAAACCCAGGTGGTTGAGTAACGTAGACTTGTTCTTGGAGTTCACCATTTAGAAACGCGCTCTTCACATTCATTTGATATAACTTGAAGTTCTTGTGAGCGGCGTAAGCTAGAAATAATCTGATAGCTTCAAGTCTAGCTACGGGCGCAAAAGTTTCATCGTAATCAATTCCTTCTTCTTGCCTATAGCCTTGTGCAACCAATCTTACTTTGTTTCTTGTGATGGTTCCATTCTCATCCATCTTGTTTCTGAACACCCATTTCGTACCAATCACTCCTTGATCATTTGGTCTTGGAACAAGAGTCCAAACCTTACATCGTTCAAATTGATTTAGTTTTTCTTGCATTGTAACAACCCAATTAGGATCTTGGAGCGCTTCATCAGCCTTCTTCGGTTCAATTTGAGAGATAAAAGCAGTGTAAGCATCAAAGTTTGTAGCTCTCCTTGTACGAACACCATCGTTTAGATCACCAATGATATTATTGATTGGGTGACCTCTAACTTCACGAATTTCAGGAGGTAAGTTAGGTTGAGTCATAGTAACTTGAAGGTCTTCAATTGGTACATCTTCACCAGATTCTAAATCATCAAAATTTGGGGGTTGAATTGGTGTAGAGTTGAAACTTGGGTTTACACCAGATGCAGCAGTAGATATAGGCGCATGAGATGAATCAAGAGGCGCAACATGTAAGTGAGGCGCAGCTGATGATCCATTTGGCGCGCCATAAGAGGAGTTAGGCGCAACTGATGTGGATGGATTTCCTTGAGTTGATAGATTCTGATTTTGAGTAGGCGCAACATAAATAGGAGCACCTATATCATTAAGCTCAATAGAATCATCAGCAACATTTGTAGCCAAATGTGGCTCAAGGAGAGAATGTTCATCAAATGTAACATGTACAAATTCAACTATCATTAATGTAGTTCTATTAAAAATGCAAAAAGCTTTAGAATGTTTGGCATACCCAACAAAAATACCTTCGTCGGCTTTGCCATCGAATTTACCTCTATGTTTATTTCCGTTGTAGAGGATATAACATTTGCAACCAAAGATCTTGAAGAATGCAATGTTAGGAGTTCTACCACGCCAAAGTTCATACGGAGTCTTGTTGTGAAGTTTGTTGATGAGGGAACGATTTTGAGTAAAACATGCTGTGTTGATAGCTTCTTCCCAAAAGTACTTAGGCAATTTCACTTCAGCTATCATCGTCTTTCCCGCTTCAATCAACGTTCTATTCTTTCTTCCCACAACCCCATTTTGTTGAGGAACTCCAGCGGTTGAGAAGTTGTGATCTATCCCATGATCGTCGCAATATCGAGCAACACCGTTGTTCTTAAATTCTGTTCCATTATCGGATCGAACACTAACGATGTCATCTTCTGTTTGGGTTTGGAGCAGTCTAAATAAGGTGGTCAAAATGTCATAACAATCGTCTTTTGAGATCATCATTTCCACCCATGTGTATCTTGAATAATCATCCACCACAACTAGAGTATACTTGTTCTTTCGAATACTTGCAGTGGTGACTGGTCCAAATAGATCAATGTGAAGCAGTTGCAAACATCTAGAAGTTGAAGGATTGGTCTTGCTGGAGAAAGATTTCTTCGGTTGTTTGCCAAGTTGACATGCGGCGCACTTCTTGTCATGATGATCAGCAACCTTGGGAAGTCCTTTAACAAGGTTATTCCTGCTGAGTTTAGATAGATATTTGAAGTTCAAGTGACTTAAGCGCTTGTGCCATAGCCAACTATTTTCGCTCACACTTTTAGCTACAAAACAAAGATTAGTACTAGAGTTCATACTATGGAAATCAATAATGTAAATATTTGTCTTACGATATCCCGTGAGTAATGTAGCTCCAGTTTTGCCATTCTTGATAATACATTGAGTTGAGGTGAAATGGCATTCTAATCCTTTGTCGCAGAATTGAGATATGGATAATAAATTGTGCTTGAGCCCTTCGATGAGAGAGACTCTTTCAATGCACACTTTGTCTTTCTTGAGCTTTCCATATGCAACAACTTGACCTTTGTTATTATCACCAAATGTTACTGAGGGACCTGTTTCTTCATGGACATCTTCTGATAAGGATTCATCTCCAGTCATGTGTCTTGAACACCCACTATCGAGAATCCATTCATAATTTCTAGCTTTTGAAGATCCAGCCATGAAACAAAGAACCTGAAATATAGACATTTAAGCAGGTCCCCTTTATTCCTTTTGGGTCCTAGGGTTAGCAACTTTTGACAACCCACTCTTGCTTGACCTTAGGGTTTTTACGTCATTTGGCATTGGGAGTGAATCGCAAAAGGCATTCCACGGCCTTGTGTCCAGAACAATCACAAATGGAACAATGATGAAAGCCACCAATCACATGAGTTTTCACAAACTCTTTACTTTTCTTTGGGATAGCATTCTTCTTTGGGTCAGATGGACTAGCCTTAACAAAATCCTTCTTTTGAAATTTTAGAGCGCTTGATCTAGGAGGGCGCATAGGGATAAGAGGCGCACGGCGATGAGGCGCGTGGCTCCTAGGCGCATAATGAGCACTCGGAGAAGGAGCGCGCTTTGTTTCAAGAGGGATTTTGCTAGAGGATGATTCATCTGTAGCTATATCTTTCCCATTAGCTTTCCCAAATTGCTTCGTTGGGTAGACATAATGGAATGTTTGTCTCATGACTTTTTCCTGTCCTTTACCCATTGAATTAGAATGTTTTTCCTTGGGAATTTCAAAAGTTTGCTGATTTGTAAATTCACTATCTCTTTCAGCACAGATATCACATTTAAAGTTGTCACTAGTTGATGAGAATCCCAAGCAACTTTTATCACCACTGACTTTTTGGGAATCAAATATATTCTCCATAGTGACACAAGAATTGGACCACTCATTTATAATCTTTTTAAGATCAGTAATTTGAGCGACTAATTCATCGTTTTGAACTTTAAGAAGTGAGTTTTGTTCTGTTAGAAAAGTGTTTTTAACAGTAAGAGGTGTCATGCTCTTTATCTGCTCCTTAAGGAGGGTGAGTTCAGATTTAAGTAGAGATTTCTCGGTCTTAAGATGGGAAATTTCATCACATGATAGTGCTAAAGCTTCCTTCATATTATCAAATCTAGTGATTACCTTTTCAGCCTTTTTAAACATTTTTTCTTGTTCAGCAATCACTTCATCATCATTGATTTTGGAGATTGGAGCAGTTGGTTCAACTTGAGGTCTGATGTAAGCTCCTTTTCTCAACTTGTTCCTTGCACTTAGATCACATCGTGAGAATAACAATCCACCATCGCTTTGAGCCGGAGTGAGAAATCCTTGTTCAACGAGCTCGCTGATGGTTGGTCCTTTCTTCCTTTTTACTTCTTGAAAACCTGCAGATTTCTTAATAGGTTTATTCAAGACATTTATATCAGGAACATCCTTGGAGAAGTCATCATCTGAATCATAAGTTTCAACTTCATCATCATTTGCCACCAAACAAACGAGTCCATCATGGGAATTTTCATCGCTCTCATCTGAGTCTGTTTCAATCCAAGTGTTCTGCTCTTTTGCTAGTGATTCTTCTTCAGCAACCATTCCCTTGTGACGAGTGAATTTGGGAGTGAACTTGGGAGTATGGCTGCTCTTCTTCTGCATATATTCAAATTTTGGAGTTGGGCAGCTTGAAGCAAAGTGTCCTGGTTTCCTGCAATTAAAACAAACAAGGTCTTCATTTCTTTTTGAATCAGTGCTCCTCGTGAACATTGGATGAGCTCTACTGATAGATCCTTGAAATTTGCTGGTTGAGCCGGGTCTTGAGAATTTTCTGAACTTTTGAAATTTCTTCACAAATAAAGCGAAGTCTTCATCATCCATGTCTAGTAGCTCAGAGGTAGAAATTTTGGGATCGGAACTTTTCTCTTCTTGAACCGGTGCAGGCGCATGGGCTTCTTCTCTATGCCCCACCATTGCTATGGATTTTGACTTTCCTTCAGTTTCACTGATTCGTTGGAGTTTGAGCTCATAAACTTTGAGATTTGCATAAAGGTTCCTTAAAGTCCATACATCTAAAGTTCCGGCGTCTTCAAGAGCGCTGGATTTATGTATGTATCTTGATCCAAAAGCTTGGAGAAAATTGACATTCAAATGTTTGTTAGAAAACTTCATGCCAAGTGAAATACATAAATTTATAATTTCACAGTAGCGTTCATAAGTTTGTTTTAAGGTTTCACCGGGGAGTTGAGAGAAATTGTTGAATCTCTTTTGCACTTCATATTTCTTGTTCTCCTTACAAACAGTATCTCCTTCTATATGCTCTTCAATAGCAACCCATAGCTCATTAGCAGTAGCACAATGCATGACTTGTTGTTTCATAGCCGTGCTTAGAGTGCTTAGGAGAATGTTTCTAGCTTTGCCATCATTTGCAACTCTTCTTGTTTCTTCCTCAGTCCATTCTTCCCTTGGTTTCTTGACGGTTGGTTGAGCAGCATTGGTGCGCGGATTTGGATTTGCTTTTATAGGGATGTAAGGTCCATAAACCATGGTGTCATGAAGTCTTTCATCGATTGAGTTGAGATGAGTTAAGATGCTGAATTTCCACACGTCAAAATGATCTTCATCAAAGACCGGAACGTGAGTGTAGTTTGCAGTTGCCATAGGTTTTGAGTTTGCCATTTAGAATCGGCACCCAAGCTGTTAAGCTTGAAAAACAAAAGTGTTTTATAAAGGTGTTTGCTCTGATACCACTTGTTGGTCCCAAAGGGCAACAAGGGTATGAAAAATAGCTAGAGGGGGGTGAATAGTTGTTTTAAAATTCTTTTCGTACCCTTGATAAACTCAATTGCAAATGCGCACTTTATCAAATAAGCGTTATGATATGCGCCTAAGTGAGTGAGTGAAATGCACAGCGGAATTTAGTAAAGTAAATAGGCGCAAAGTATGATAAAGGGGGCGCACACACACTCTAAGTATTTTGGCTCAAAGTGGGTGAAATAAGAAACTAAGGTAAATGATATAACAAACACAACACAGTTCAATCAATCAATCTACAATAAATAAACAAACAAATAGTTAGATATGATATGACTTGAAAGGAAATAGCAAGATAATAAGTACGCGCTATTTGGAGAGGTTCGATCGGGAAAATGATTTACGTCCTCTACCAAGATGGTTAGTCTTGGATTTCTAATGGAGATCTTATATAATGAGAGAGTGTTACAAATTACAATCGTTTGAGCTTATACACTAACTCAAGATCTAATATTCTATGAAAGAACAAATCCTAGACAATAACCGGTGTATCTCTAAAAGAAAGATCTAAGTGATCAAACTTAAAGAGGTGCGAGTGTGATTTTAGATTCAAGGCTCTTTAGATCTTTGAGATTGAAAGCACAAGAAAACTAAAGTGCTATCGCTTGAGGATCTGGGCTAAGGATGAAGTTATGAAGATGTTCTTGAGAATTCTGGAAATAACAAAGGCAATCTTCAAATCTTCAACAAATGCTTGAGAGAGAAATTCTTAGCAACTTCAAATGGTTGAAGTTATGGGGTATTTATAGTAGAGCCCCAAAAAATATCCGTTGGAAATCCTTGGTGAGTCAGAGAAAGGACGGATGTGTTGTCGCTCATTGAGTGGAGCACGTGTCCTTTTATAGCCGTTAGACACATAACACAAATATGACTGTTATGGACAGGTGTCCTTAGATGCGGGTGCATACGTGTTTATTTAACCACCGTTGGATCATTGGCGTAGTTTGAATCTCTTCAAGTCTTTGAATCTTCAATAAATCACTGAGTGTTAAAAATATTCATCATGCGCGTTGAGTTAGAGAGGCGCGTAGCGTATGCGCGTTCCGAGTCATCTGAGGCGCATGAGCTATGCTAGGCGCATACTCATGCGCGCGCTTAAGGAGGCGCATGGCGCATGGGTGAGGCGCATGGCGCGTGACTCAAACTCAAAGTGTGACTTTCTTGAATCTTGATCTTCTTGCCCTATTCCTAAGCCTATTCTATTACAATGGACAACCTAAAAAATGAAGTATAAATACTTCTTACATGTGGGTCTAAAGTCCATGAAATAAAACTTAGGTGATGGATCAATCAAATCTAATCAATCCTATTACATTGAAACTGAGATATAAGTGGGCATACCTAACACAAGTAATTAAACAAGTAATTTGCAGAAGTAATCAAACAAGGATATGAGCAAGTAATTATCTTAAAAATCAAATTTTGTACATGAAAAGGGTTAGGGGACTTGAAGAACCCAAAATTTTATGTCCAAAATTTGTGCATAACCAAGGTTTAAAAATCAAGCTTTGGTTAAGAAAACAAAGGTGTATGTGCACAAATAAAGGCTGTAAATTGGAACCTGGATAAGCAGAAGCAAAGGGGACCATCAGAATGTTTCTGCCCTGCAAGAAATTGTTAATTTGAAACATTCCGTGGGCCCAGGAAAACCAGCCGTACGGCTAGTGGAGGTGTCCCATTATTTTTTGCAATATTCCAGTTTCTGATCCTTCAAGCCCCAGTTTATTGTGTTCCCAGAACAGTTTCATTTCAGAAATCAAAACAGAAACATAAAATACACACAAGACATGCACAAAGTCAACAAACGGGGCAGGAGTTTGACCCACACAAAGGTGCCCCCAAATCTTCTAAAAAGAAGTTCGAAAACACACAATTCCCCAGCGGAGTCGCCACTGTAAGATACCCGCGGGAAAATGAAAGAGGTTCCCTCGAGAGTCAAACACGGAACTTTATGTTCAAGAAACGGAGTCTCCACGTTAATTTAATTTTAAACCCAAATTTAACGAAAAAGGTTAGAGAAGGTGAGTTCGGAAGTCACGTTACGTCTTGGGAAGAACTTTTCATCGTTCACCCATTCCGCCTCGGAAAACCAAGTCTCCCTAGTTCGTTGACAAAAAACGTGCAAGTGTGTGTGTGTGTCTATTTTAAAATGGGAGAAACTGACTTAACAGAAAAACAGTTTACGATTTAACGAAAATGGGTTTATTTGCAAAGCTTTTTAACAGAATGGGGGAATACTGGAAAAAAAATTCCCTTGACAAACCATCCGTACGGCTAAGGATGGTTGTCCTGGGAATTTGTACAGACTTATCAGAAAGCAGTCCAGTTCAGGCAGAAACAGGGCATCCTGCTGAAACTGGACTGAAAATGATATTTTCAGTTTATTTTGTTGTACCAAAACATGCATAACAACATCCCTATGCCTTTGACCATAAATTAGACACCAAAACACAAGGATTTTGGGCATGATCAAGGCAATAATTGGAGAATTAAGCACAAAGTTGATGAACATGGCTTTGAGCCAAAATAACCATTGGGATGGTTAAAGATTGAGACTTTAATCTCCCAAATGGTGGATTCATCCAATAAAAGGCCATGAGGCATCAAAAATCAACCTTTGGATGGATAAATATTGGATCTTTATCATCCAAAGGGACATTATTAAGGTTTAAAGTAAAGACATAAAATTAAATGACATAAATATAGATTGACATGAAATTAAATGACATAAAAGTAAATTGCCTTAATCATAACAAGCCTTGATCATCTTTGGTTTTAACCCTTGTTCATACACAAAGTATGAGGGCACCATGAATCATTTCAAAGGCTTGGTTCCAATTTATAAGATTTGCATGAAATGTAAAGACATTAAAGTAAGATGATCAACAAAACAAGTAAATAATGGTGTAACAAGGTAAATAAAAGGGTGAAGATGAGATGGGGGAGAAGGAGGTTTCACCAATGTTTGATTCTAGCTTATCTTCCTCTCTTTCACTCAATTTGATAATGTTTTGTGTTTCTGCTCTCAATTCAGCAGAGTTTATGCTCTCAAACTAATATTTCTCCCCCCCCCCCTGAAATGATCAGGAAGGGCTCAATTTATAGGGACTGAAGGCACCCAAACCAGCCGTACGGCTGGGCCTTTCTAGTACCCAAACCATCCGTACGACTCAGCCTGGCGAGCTTCTGGATTTTTCTAAGTTTTAATTCCAGGATAGTCCTAGAGTTTTGGTTTATTCTAGTGAGGTCCTAGCCTATCAGTTTATCTCTGAATGGTGCTAAGAATTCCTCTAAGTTGGTTTAAGTTCAGATTGGGGTACTTACAATATGGGTCATTTTCTAAAAATGGTAAGACTTTCTTATTTTTATATTACTATAGATATAGTTTATCACCGAGCTTGTACAATAAGCTAGAATGTTATAAGATAATTTTGCCCTTCATTTTCGCAAAATTTACCACTTTCTTCTTGTTATATTACTATAGACTATTGATTTCTATAGATATAGATGTGTGATTTTTATCAATATATATTGATCAAACTTCAATTTTTCACTTAATTTAAAAAATTAAAAGTTATCATATACCAAATAAATTTACATGCAAAGTTGACTACTTCTACCGAATTAAAGGTAAAGACTTTTGTTCATCTCGCTCCAACTTTCGATTTGATATGCGGTGCGTTTTGTGGTTGATCCGGAGTCAAAAGTTACGACCGTTTCCGCGCACGCGCTCAAATGACTTCAATAACTTTGACGCCTTTTTTTTCACACCAATTAGTAATTTTTCACTATATATTGATCAAAATTAGATTTTTTCACTGAATAAAAAAATTAAAAAGTACTCCCTCCGTCCCAGAGTAAGAGTCCTACTTTCCATTTTGGTACGTCCCAGAGTAAGAGTCATATTCCTAAAATGGCAAAGAATCTTTACTATTCACTTCACTCACTCTCTCTCCTATTTTACTTTTATACTCACAACCCCAATCAATTCACTATTCTCTCCCACTCATTCTCTCTCCTACTTTACTTTTACACTCACAACATTTATATCACTTCTAATATTTATTAATAAACGTGCAAATGAGGGGTAGGACTCTTACTCCGGGACGGAGGGAGTATCATATAAAAATCAATCTATATGCAAAGTTGACTACTTGTACCAAATTAAAGATAATGACATATATGTCCTTGTTTAGTGTAAATTACACGTTTACCCTTGATAGTGACAATTTTGGGAGGGAAAATGACTTTCTTGTTATTAATACAGTAGTATAGAATAGATATAGATGTGTAGTTTTCCACTATATATTGATTAAATTTTATTTTTCACTAATTTTAAAAAGTATAAATTATCATATAAAAATAAATATACATGCAAAGTTGACTTCTTCTACCAAATTAAATTAAAGATAACGACTTTTGTTCGTCTCGCTCCGACATTCGATTTGATATGCGGTGCGTTCCGTAGTTCATCCTGAGTCAAAAGTTACGACGATTTCCGCGCACGCGCACAAATGAGTCCATAAACTTCAGCGCCTTAATGTCCGCATCTATTAGTAATTTTTTACTACATCAAAAATTCTTACATAATAAAAGATTTAAAATGTATCATATAAAAATCAATTTACATGCAAAGTTGACTACTTGTACCAAATTAAAGATAATGACATATTTGTCCTTGTTTATTGTAGATTACACTTTTGCCCTTGATAGTGACATTTTTGGGAGGGAAAGTGACTTTCTTGTTATTAATATAGTATAGATTAATACAGTATAGATGTGTAGTTTTCCACTATATATTGAATAAATTTTATTTTTTTCACTAATTTAAAAATGTATAAATTATCATATAAAAATAAATATACATGCAAAGTTGACTTCGTCTACCAAATTAAATTAAAGATAATGACTTTTGTTCGTCTCGCTCCGACGTTCGATTTGATATTCGGTGCATTTCGTTGTTCATCAGGAGTCAAAAGTTACGACGGTTTCTACGCACGCGCACAAATGAGTCCAAAAACTTCAACGCCTTAATGTCCGAATCTATTAGTAATTTTCCACTACATATTGATAAAAAAATCTTACTAAATAAAAAAAATTAAAAAGTATCATATAAAAATCAATTTACATGAAAAGTTGACTTCTTGTACCAAATTCAAAATAATGACATATATGTCCTTGTTTAGTGGAGATTACACTTTTGCCCTTGATAGTGACATTTTTTCGGAGGGAAATTGACTTTCTTGTTATTAATATAGTATAGATAGATGTGTAGCTTTCCACTATATATTGAGTAAATTTTATTTATTTCACTAATTTAAAAAATATATAAATTATCATATACAAATAAATATACGTGCAAAGTTGACTTCTTCTACCAAATTAAATTAAAGATAACGACTTTTGTTCGTCTCGCTCTGATGTTCGATTTGATATTATGTGCGTTCCATTGTTCATCCGGAGTCAAAAGTTACGACGGTTTCTGCGCACGCACATAAATGAGTACAAAAACTTCAACGCCTTAATGTCCGCATCTATTTGTAATTTTTCACTACATATTGATCAAAAAATTTACTAAATAAAAGATTTAAAAAATATCATATAAAAATCAATTTACATGTAATGTTGACTACTTGTACCAAATTAAAGATAATGACATATATGTCCTTGTTTAGTGGAGATTACACTTTTGCCCTTGATAGTGACATTTTTTTGGAGGGAAAGTGACTTTCTTGTTATTAGTATAGTATAGATAGATAGATATAGATATTATTAATCGTGATAGAATAACGATTTGAATTTTCATTAGGATCATTATTTTTTTCTTTAAATTATTTGTTGAAGTGCAATCAAGTTTACTAAAAGTCTCACTTTTACTCGGACGGAAGCATTATGTAGTATTACTTATGCCATACTAAATTACAATAATACTTAAATTTTATTAAGAATGATATCTTTATTTTTAGATGGACCTAGATAGAAAAGTGCCGACTGCTCCAGCAATTTTTGCTTCAACCTTCCAACCTATGTTCCTGATTCTACAACATTATCTTATTTATCTTTTGTATTGTATGGCTAAGCTCGATATAAATTTGTGAGACCCGCCGAACTTTAAAATATATCGTCCATCAAACAAAAAATAGAGCGAAATGGCAAAAGTAAAGACGTCAGTAAAAAGCTAGCCGGAGCCAACACCAGCAAATCCAAATTCAAAAAGGAAGTAGAACCAAAGAGTGATAAGCCAATAAAAATCACCGAAAATATAATACCGATATAAAGTTGACTTTTCATCCTTATTTATGACGGCTTATTTTTCGACCTTAGGGTAAGCATTTCAGTATTTCACCCACTAGGTCATCCAAACACATGTGCAAGAGCTACTTTCATGGTGAGAAAAAAAAAAAAAAAAAAAAAAAAAAAAAAAAGAGAGAGACATTTTAGAGCATCAAGGGCGGATCCAGTTAAGTGCGGGTTGACCCACCTCTTGTACATCTAAATCTAATAATGGGTGTTGTACTAAATACTCCTTCCTAATAATGTATTTTTAAAATATGAAGTGATTTTATAAATAAAACTTTTCTACTGTAATTTTTAAAAACTCACCTGACATTTTTTGAAACTGTAACATCATTTTTTAGTATTACAACTGATACTTTTTAACAATAGGACAAGCACTTGTTTGTTTCACCTGATAGTTTTTGACACTGTAACAAACATTTTTAAATACTACAACAGGCACTTTTAGCACTAGAACAGACAAACAATTGTTTCCGCACTACCACCGGCAGTATTTAACACCACATCCGGCAATGCTTAGCACAAAAATTAACAATTCTTAATACTACAACCGGCAATCATTAACACTACCACAAAAAATGTCAGTTTGAATGTTTACAAGTGCCGGTTTGAATATTACGTGTTATATTAGAACATGCACTTTCTAATACTAGAACAGACACATGATAATACCGGAGTAGCCAATTACAGAAAACTCGTTTTTCCATCTTTTAGTGTAAAACAGGGTTTTCATAAGACCGACTCTTTAGTAAATATATTTAACTAAGTTATATATCGTGTGTAAAAAATAAAATTTCACTAACTTTTTATACCAATTTAAAAATACAAAAGTTAATTTAAATAAAATAAAATAAAATGAAAAGAGCTAAATTTATTTTAAGATGGACATTATGTGTTATATTCCTCTAAAAATTAATCTCTACTTATTTATAAATTTGATCTCAAAATAAAAGTTTATGTTTAACAAAATTTGTCCCTAAATTAAAATTTACCACTTTATTTTCATGTTTTTATATATGTACAAAAAAGTAAAATTGTTTTTATTTTTGAAGGAAAAGAGTGAAAGTTAAGAACCGTATAACAATGAAATTTTTACATTTTCATTATTAAATTTTTCGTAAACATAAAATGTCGTTTTACAATATTTTAGAATGAAAGGAGTGCATGTTTCAAAATAGTAGTAGTAAAGTTATCTCAAAATTAACACTCATTTTTTAACCAAAAATACACGCTCATTTTAAGAAAACCATATTAAGTAGAGTAATTCATTTGTGACCGCAATAGTCCACGGCGGAAGCCCTTTTCTTTAGGGACTAAAGATCAGTACATTAAAGTTTAAGCAAGTTGAGTTTCCTACTTACAAGTTACATGCAGAGGAAGTTGGTGAATTCTATTTACAAGGCATCACTGCGTACAAGGCATGATAATGCCAAAAATACCTTTACCCGGATACGCGTGTTTCGTGTACACGCTCACGAAATAATGGGTTTATTTCGTATAGTTTTACACGAAATATTCAAAAGTAGAAGTTGTTAGTTTCGCATGATTTTACACGAAATATTGCGATGTGTTTCTTCCAAGTTTACACGAAACATAACAGTGCATTTCATAAATATTTACACGAAATAAAGCCATGTTGTTCACCTAATTTGACACGAAATAAACAAGTCTGCATTTGAGAGTCGATTGAATGTGTCTATCCGAGCTCTGTAGGGCATGACCAGGTTACTTGCGCTTGGATCACGTTCATTCTCCCAATATATCGCTTGTGGTGGTATTGGGTAATCATTATCTGACATGTGCAGCTGCAAAAGTAATAAAATAGTTAAATATAACGAATTTAAATAAGATAGTTAAATATAACGAATTTAAATAAGATAGTTAAATATAACGAATTAAAGTATCATATCAATATAAAATGGTTTCCCACATGTCCCAACACAAGTGTGTCTGTGGGTGGTCCTACTCCTTGTGGTACAGTCACTGGAAGGCATGTGAAGCCACTGGTTTGCGTGTACGAGATGAACACCACATTATACCTCGTGGAAATGATGTGCCCTAGCTCTGGGAGTATCATAAAATAATATTCAGGAGCTGGGGAGGTATACCAAGCAATGCGATCGTAGAGCTCGTCTACCGATCTCCAAGGTATAACTCTCTGATAAAGCTCGCAGCGCCTATGCAGCTCAAGGCAACAATCTGTGCGTACTTGATGCCACATGTCCTCATTTCCGTATATTTGCACTGCTACGGCTCTATAGCCACAATTTCCATCACCTCTCACATCTGTGATGCCATCAATAAATGGGACAATGAAAGGCATAAATAACAAAGTATACCCAGAAGTATGTATATTAATGACTTTGAGTTGCCCATTTCCCTTTCCACGACCCCGACCCCGTCCTCGTCCTCATCCTCGACCTCGACCTCTCCCACGACTTGAAGCAGCTAGTGGTGGAAGAGACGTAGGAGTAGTAGGGCTAGATGGTGTACTGTTTGGAGCTGATTTCCGATTGGGCGTGGACTTCAAACTCGATTGGGTTGATGCAATGAATGAAGATCTAGACATGCTGTTAGTGGATGGTGGTGTAGCGGGGACTCCAAAATATATGTCAGTATGCTCCCAATCTGACAGTATTCTGGAACTGGTGGTCCGGGGTTTATTTGCCTTTGAAATATGATCTGGCTCAGAAGCATCTCTGATTTGTGGATGTAGCCCTTCATTTATCATTTGGAATAACTTTCTCTTCACTGGCTCAGGTGCGTTCTGTAGGTCATTCCACATAGCTTCAAAAGAATTTTTATTGATTGAAGGCTCAGTTGGACAGTAGTCTAGTTCAATGTCCAACTTCTTCCAAAAAGCATGAATCGAGGACAGCTCAATCCGGCCCCCAGAGTTTCGTATGCATGCAATCTCGTGACTACATGGAAGTCCATGTGTTCGCCTGAAGTAACACCCACAGTCTGAGGGATCCATGACATTATCCCCACTACGAGTCCGCTCTGCTTTGATGATGTCCAAGGCTACCTTTGACACTCGCCCCAATATGTCGTGATACAGATTACAGGTCTTCCTATCATTTGGAATTCTGCTCTTTGATTTCTCCATACTAGCTTTGATTTTTGTTATTTGGATTTCCATGATCTCATGAGCCTTTTTGAAGATTGTGTCAAAAGTAGAAGAAGCACTTCCCAAGGCCTTCTTCAACCTGCAATGCTCACTCTCAGACCTGTTCGTGGTGTGGGTTCCGAAGTGTAGTAACTTATCCGTGTGCATGGACAGAACATTCGGAGAGTATGGAGTAATCCATGTATCGCGGATGTAGCTCAATAAATCAGGATAAGCGCCGAAACGTTCACAAAACCGTTGCCAATGGGTGTTCCATTCTTCGCAAGTAGCGGCTGATATTGCTTCATTGAATTTCATCATGAATGATTTCGCGAATTTCGGGCTACCAGTTTTAGCCAACGCTCTCTTTCTAACATTGACTTCGATATGCCTTCGACACAAATGGTGTGCGGTCTCGGGAAATACTGTTTGGACAGCATTAATGAAAGCCAAGTCACGATCAGTGAAGAAAACTGTTGGCATATGGGGAGGTTGAAAAAGACTGCGCAAATTCCTAAGTGCCCATGTGTAATTATCAATCTTCTCATTTTGGAGGAACGCATACGCAATTGTGAAATTCTTCCCCGTGGAAGTAAATCCTAAAATCTGAAGGAATGACAGTCCATAGCAGTTGGTGTTGTAGGTGCAGTCACCTTGTATCATTTAAAGATAAATAAAGTTAGAAATGAATAAAATTGCAATTAAAAAAAATGCAGTCTGATATTTCGTGTAAGATATTACGAAATTTACCTTATAACTCGTGTTACTTTATACGAGTTTATACCATACAACTCGTGTAAAGTCATACGACTGGGTTCACAACAACTCGTGTATTTCTACACGAAATACTTTCAGAACAGTCTGTAAAAAACAGAGTCAAAAACAGATTCAAAAAAATTACCTTGTACTACATATGGGAAACAGTTTAGCATATTCGATGCTAGTGGGTGAGAGAAGAATATGTCGCCGATGATGTCACTCTCATTGGATTTCCTCATGAAGACGATATATACATAATAAAGATCCAGCATATCACCAAACCATAAACAAGATATCATAAACCATAAACAAGATATCACTGTTCCAATATACATAATAAAGATCCAAACATGACTCATCATCAAATGTGATCTCCTAACATCTCGTGGACCCGTGTGATAGTAGCTCTGGCATCCTCAGGTATCCTCTCATCCGTCAGAAAGGGAAGTAGCATATCTCTGATGCCAGGTAGCGCCGCTGCAAGCCCAGGCTGAGGTGGAATGTCAACTGCGGGCTCATGTATCGGATTACTAATCCGAACATGAATCCTCATCCGAAACCATTCCATATAGTCCGGAGTCACAGGAGAAGACTCAGTCACTAATGGCCCCAAACGACGATGTGGATCGTAAGCATCCATGTCGAACTCAATCCACTCTGTCCAGATATCACCACGGTCACCATATGCCTTCTTGTAACCTTTCTGACCAGCCATCAAAATGCACGTCACGTAAGGCAAGGGCTACTGTCTGGGGATCCTCTACTGGATCGCGAACTGCCTGGTAACCCGGTCAGGCATATACGCGTCAGTGATGTCTAAGAAGCGTATAATCCCTCTGAAGTAGGGTACCG
Organism: Campanula takesimana; assembly: GCA_026119855.1. Taxonomy (NCBI): domain Eukaryota; kingdom Viridiplantae; phylum Streptophyta; class Magnoliopsida; order Asterales; family Campanulaceae; genus Campanula; species Campanula takesimana. The sequence goes on along the minus strand of JAOWBW010000008.1, from coordinate 1,977,227 downwards.
GCAGAAGCGCGTCCACTCCGGTACCATAAGGAGTCCAACAAACCTATATAACTCACTTTGTTAGGCAACGTCAACAGAATACTCCCTCCGTCCCAGTGAAAGTGGCACTAGTGCCACTTTCACTGGGACTGAGGGAGTATAACAATTTATAGCAATTTAAATATAAATAACTCACCCTCTCAACAGGCATCGTGTCTAGGGTGCAGCGATACATCAGCAGATGCTCCATCTCCCTCCCAGCTCTATCACTACGTGCCCATCTAAGGGCTCTCGGCTGCCCCTCCTGCCATCGCGAGTTCAAAAGTCGCCGGAAGTTAGGGAAGTACTCGTATATCCAGCCCTAAAATGTATGTAAATAAATTAGTGAATAATGTTACAACAATATACCTATAATATGAGTGACGTCATGGAGTATTAAAGAAATATTAAATATTACCTCTAGTAGAGTCGAACAACCACCCATCTGAGCGCATCCGGAGAGACGCCCCAGGAGAGACGCCCCACTCTCGGCAGATCCATGCACAAGGAAAGATAAGCTGCAGGCATCTTATCCTGACTCTTTTCCACGAAAAACGTGCAACCCAAGAGGAACAAGATATAAGTAGAAGCCCGCTGGTCATCAGTCATGACTGAACGGGTCTGAAAGGCTAGCCGGAGGTCATGTAATGTGTAGGCCGTGCCCCTCAGACAGCCGATGAGGTGTCTCTGGATCTCGCTCAGGTCAGGCTCTGGATCCGCTATCCTAACCGGAAAACCTATACAGCTGATACCTATAAATTGAAAATTAAAAAATTAATAATTTTGATAAAATTTATGAAATTAATAAAAGTAAATAACAACAATATACCTAGAATATGAGTGACGTCATGCATCGTGATCGTCATCTCCCCCCACAGCATGTGGAACGTGTTAGTCTCAGGAGACCACCGTTCCACAAATGCCGTCAGCAGCGCCGAGCTAGTCCGGCGAATGGTGGTATCATGCAGGTGCTGGATACCCGATGCATCAACTGAAGTCAACCAAGCTCTATCATCCTCCGCCAGACTAACACGCGAGAACCTGATTATTCCAAACAAAACATTATAAATAACACAATAAAAACAAATAATAAAACTATTTATAAACAAATTAAAAAACTATTTATAAACAAATAGCTTACCTATCCAGATGCTGATGTCTGGTATGGAACTTCAGCACTGACTGACAAGTGGGGTCGCCCCAAATCTCTCGGGCTCGGTGGTGACCGAACCCGTACAACAGCTCACAAATCTCTGAGCCACCACCCGGGTCGCTCTCAATCTCCCATGGTAAAACACGCCTCCTCCCCCCTGCGGCCCCCCCCCCCCCCCTCTACCCACCTGCCGACCCTGCCTCCTGCAAGGCCTCAAAGCTGCATCCTCCTCCTCCTCCTCATCACCATCATCAGATGCTCGTGCCTCCGCATCTCCCTCGGGTGCGTCTGATGCCGTCTCATCAGAATCAAAAGATGACGACTCCGCGTCTCCCTCGGGAACATAAGGGGCATCACCAGTACACTCCTCCTGTCGTACATCCTCAATCTGTACATCCTCAGTCTCATCAAGCAAGACATTCTTGTCATGCTTCTTTTTGGTGCGCAAATCTGCCTACTCGGCCTTCCTATTTCTATTGGACGCATTCGAACGTTCACGTCCCTACAAAAAATTTAAATAAAAGACAATAAATAAGCAACAATTCCACAAATAAACAGTGCTACAAACAATCTACAATAATAAATCATCAATCTACAAAAAAAAAATTCAGTTACAGATTACATTTCGTGTTGATATACACGAAATATTGAGAACAATCTCGTGTAAAAACACACGAAATGGTAGTCAACATTTCGTGTAACTCTATACGAAATACACAAAATGGTTTATAGTTCATTTCGTGTTGTTTTACATGCATTGTTATTGTGTGTTTCGTGTGAAATCACACAAATGGTTCTCAACATTTCGTCTGAAATCACACGAATATTGTGAATCATTTCGTGTGATTTCACACGTAATGGTGAGAACCAACTCGTGTGTGTTCATACGAAACACATAAAACAACTCGTGTAATACCACACGAAACCAACCAAGCATTTCCAGATTTTTGCAAACCACGAATTTATACACAATTCGAAAAATAAACTCCAAATAAAGCAATAAAACACAATTACAACAATGTATGATCAAATTTAAACAACAATTACGCATTATTAGGATCGAATTTAGGCATAAAAGTCTAGTTAGGATTTTAAATTGAAAGTTAGGGTTATAGGATTAGGAATTATCTGTGTACCGGCAGTAGAGGAGGCGGCGCCGGCGCCGGACTTTCCACCGACGATGGGTAACTTCTTCATTGTTTGCGGTTGTCGTCGAAGTGGCGGAGGAGGTCTCGGCGTCGTCTTCATGTGCTCGTGTGCGAGAGAGATGGAGGGATGGTTTTCGTTTTTTCAAACTGAAGGAAATGGGGTATTTTTGAGTATATATATGAGGGCATATTAGTCATTTACTCATGCCTTGTAAATAGTGTGCCTTGTAAATATGTATACCCCAGGAAGTTATCTTAATATATACTCCCTTCGTCCCAGCAGAAGTGTCACTTATTTTCTTTTTGATCCGTCCCAGCACAAGTGTCATTACCAAAAATGGAAATGTTTTAATAGGAGTATATTTATATTCAACCAACCCCACCATTTAACCCCACTCATTTTCTCTTCATTTTCTACCACACACCTACTACCTTTTCTTAATCCCCGTATCCCAAAAATTGGTGACACTTCTGCTGGGACGGAGGGAGTATATTTTTTTAATAGAGGTCATGACTCATGACTGGTAGACTATATGAATACCAATTTTGTATATACTCCCTTTTTATTTTTTTAAAAAAAAAAAAAAGAGAGAGAAAATTTTGGAGGAAACTAGTTTCTCCATAAGTTATAAAAAGTCATCTTTTTATAGGGGTTAAAGTTTAGGGTTTAGGCCTCTTAGGGTTTAAGAAGGGTTAAAAAACAAGACTTTTTATAACTTATGGAGGAACTAGTTTCCCCCAAAATCAACTCAAAAAAAAATCCAGAAAAAATCTCATTGTTTATGTTGAACGTTAAATTACTTAACTTTTTAAATTGCCTATTGCAAATAATACTCCTTACTTCTTTGGCATAATTTTTTTTTTTTTTTTTTTTTTTTTTGATGATGAACCATGACGTCGTGTGATTTTTTTATTTTTTTTTCGAAATCAAATTACCATTAAATTATAAAATTCTGGGAAGGTACTCTACAATAATTAGAGGCTCAGCCCATGTGTTATCAATTACAACAATGGCAATCTGAATTACAAGAGAAATGTAAAAAGAGGGATGACGAAGAAGTGTCTTCGTGCTTAAAGGTGCAGTGCCACCAAAGAAACTAGTATATTTATGAAGTCATGGATCACCCATAATTTGAACATTAGGACCATCTCCAATCTTCCACTTTGTAGCGCTCTTAGCAATATCTTGGAACACACGGATGCCTTTCCAAGCATGACTTGGACACTGCCATAAAACGGCATTCAGAAAATTCCCCTTCAGAAAACATTTAGCTTTGAAAACACAACAATCGAAGGCTTCCGGGTTAGCATGAAACCGCCAACCGAGTTTCTCAACCACTGCAAGACAGAAATACCGAAGATCACAGAAACCCAATCCACCCGCTTCTTTTTGTAAACATAGATGTGGCCATTGCATCCAATCAATATTATATAGACCATCTCATCGATTATCCCACCAATACACAAAACAACAGAGAAAGTGCAATGCTCCCACTAAGGAGAGAAAACAAGGGCTCCCACTAAGGAGAGAAGACAAAACAACAAACATAACTATAACTTTCATCTTCAATTTTTTATAAACAAGGATGAAAATAAAAAAAAAACAATTAAAGCATTCAAATCTGGGAGTAGATTTAGAGAGTTGTAAAAACTCTGTCTAAATCTAAACCCAAATTTGAGATTAAATGAAGAAACCTAAACTAGAGAAAACGGTTGTTGCTCAAGAAAGAAGATGAAGTTGGGAGAGGACGTCGTGTGATTCTTGAAAGGGAAATAATAAAGTTACAAAAGATGGTTACAAAATGTGGCTTACAAAATGAGGTGTCATAATTGTATTAGTGTTTTTAATTAGAGTGTGTCGGGTCCACTATCGATTGTAATATCCAAGAAATTTGATAAATAATATGTAATAACCTGATAATAATAAATAATTATATAATAATAATTAATTATCATAAATTGTATTTATTAAATTACTTTAGATAATTATATGCATGAGTAAGGATAAGGGATTAATTTAATAGTGTCATGAACATCCTTTCATATGCCTAATAGAGATTGTAAGTATCTACTTTGTAAGTAACGATTTTTCTAGTATAAATAGATTAGTGGAGTATGAGTTCTCCATTCCAAATCTCAATTATACCTTAATTAGACAGTGAGTGAAAAAGTTAGCAAGAAGGGAAGGCAAGCAAAGCGGAAGTACTTAGGCGTTTACAAAAGGGGCGTTGGTTGAGGTAAAAGTCTTTACCCTTCTATATTTTAAAATCTAGTATTATGTGTAGAAAATAAATTGAAGAAGTTAAAATAAATAAATAAATAAATAAATAAATAAATAATAATATATAAATAATGTGTGTGTGTGCAGATTATGTGTGTGTGTGTGCAGATTGTGTGTGTGTTAGTGCGTGTGTGTTTGCAGATAGTGTGTGTGAGTGTGTGTAATAAGTGTGTGTGTGCAGAATGTGTTCTAGTGTGTGTATGGGTGGGCTGTGCAGAATATGTGTTCTAGTGTGTGTATGTGTGGGCAGCAGTAGGTGTGTGTGTCAGTGTGTATCAATTGAATGTGTGTTAGTGTGTGTGGAAATTGTCATTTCTGTTTACTTTTAAAAAGGAAAAACAAAGTATAACTATTTTCCTAATGAGTTACTAGACATTTGAGAGTTGACAAATGACAGTTTACCTCCGTCCCTAAGACTTTAATTAATTTTAAAACTTTAGAGATTTGAGAAATTATATAGTTTTATTAATGAACATCACATTATAGATATTTACCCTAGTAACAGAGGTTTATAAAATGGATTGTTATATTCTATATTTGATTTTAGATTTTGGCAAACGGGCTTAGGCGACTTGTACGAGTTCAAGTTATTCTCTAAGGTCGCGTATTTGAAGTAAGTGATTATACGTCTTTTAGGTTTATTGTTATCTTAATTTCCTTGGGTTAGGATTCCATATTTTCTTTGTACATTACCGTCTTTGGAAACGTTAGCTAACCTAGTGTTAGCATTTGCTTTGCCTCCCTCGAAAGGTCTGTCTTTCAAATAAATCTTATATTTTTGCCATTCGTGAAATTAAGTTGCTTTGATTAATTTCACATTATTGTTGATTTAAAATTATATTCACTCAAAAATCAATATTTGTTATTGGTTATCTCTTTTGTTCCTAAGTTACATTTGTTATTCGTTATCCTTTTGCTACTTGGATGATCACACTAAGTTAAACAACCCATGATAATGGAGTATTTTGATTTGGCCTTTTAAAGACAATTACACTACTGAGGATTAGTAGTGGGGTGTTCCGGATACACTGTTTAGTTTTGTGGGCTCTTTGTGAGCTATTTGTGCTCTTCGTGGGCTTTAGTGCTCTTTGTGGGCTTTTCGTACCCTGTGTGGGTTTTATGTTTATTGAGGTCAATGGACCGCTTATGTGATCATCATCCTATGTGAACTTTTTCTTATTCATCTGATATTGATTCACATTAGTATTGTTTATACTTTCGTATTCAATATTGTTTCGTTTGGTTCGATTGTATTCTTGGAACTCATTCGTTACAGATTCTTGTTTGCGGTCACCTCTTCTTAGTACCCGAAGAGGTCCGTATATGATCTAACTGAGCATTGTTCGCTCATTCCTTTCTTTTTCCTTCCCCTTCCAGGCTAAAACATTTGGATGAAGACTAAGATTGAGATTGTTGGACATTCTAGTTTGAGGACTGAATTTAGTTATGTTAAGGATATTTTGTTATGATATTTAAGTTGTAACCCTAGACTAGTATGGATGAGTATATGTATTTTGAGAATTATATATTTAATGAACATTTGAGATTATTATCTTGATTAGTTTTGCTTTGATCACGTAACGCATCCAAAGTTTGGTTCCTGAAAATAGGACCGGATTGTGGGGGCGTTACATCGATGTAGCCAATGAAATATCGCCACCACATCTTGTATCTTTCATTTTATAAACTTCTTTTGTAAGCCTAGCATTGCCCTTCTTGAAAACCAATAAATGTAATTATGAAAAGAGAACTAAATCACTAATATAGTTGAATACTTACCACTATCAGACGGCGGAAGAAGTATTATTAAGTACTCCCTCGTCCCGTCCGAATTAGGATTTTTTTTGTTGGGTGTGGGGATTAAGCAAAAAGTGTTAGTGGAGTAGGTGTTGTGAGTATGAAAAGTGGGCAATTTGCAATTTGGTTCCTGACATTTACAAACTTTTGCAATGTTGCTCCCACCAGTTTTTTTTCTCCAATTGGTTCCCAACATTTACATTGTTTTGCAATGTGGCTATAAAAGTAAATGGGCGTTAGTTTTCTAACAGATTTTATGTCATGTGACTAGAACATGACGTTTTAAAGGACATTTTAAAATATTTAAATTTACAACATAATTTTTTTTTTGAAATTTGTTGGGTGCCTAAATTATTTTTCATTTAATCTTAATTTTAAATATTAAAAGATAAAAAACACGTGAAATATAATCTAAAAAAGATATTAGCCCAAGTATGTTTCATATGAAGTAATTTCTATATGTATCTTTCCTAAAGTTTATTTTTCTCCACCTCTCTGCCACTTTCCCGCAACACCCATTCCACATGCGCTCTTCCCTCGATTCATCATCCTCTTCTTCTCCCTTTTTTTTCTATCAAACATTTTTACGAACTGATAATCTACATATAAAATTTACTTCATATGGAACATATTTGGGCTGATATCTTTTTTAGATTATATTTTACGTGTTTTCTATTTTTTTTTTATATTTAAAATTAAGATTAAATGTAAAAATAATCTAACTACCCAATAAATTTCCAAAAAAAATATATGTTGTAGATTTAAATATTAGCTTCAATTTAAAAGAAGAATCATATTAATCAGATATGTGTAGTTTTAAGAATATCTTAAAACGTTATGTGCTAGTCACATGACATAAAATCTGTTAGAAAACTAACGCCCAATTACTTTTATAGCCACATTGCAAAAAAATGTAAATATTGGGAACCAATTTGCGAAAAAAAAAAAAACTGTTGGGAGCAATATTGCAAAAGTTTGTAAATGTCGGGAACCAAATTGCAAATTACCCTATGAAAAGTGAAGTATGAGAGAGAAAAAATGGTAGAGAATAATGAGTGAAAAGTTGTTGCGAGTATGAATGTGTGTCCCATTAAATAAAACACTTCTATTTTTGAGTTGTCTTAATTCGAGTGGGACACCCGAAATAGAAATTTGTTGTAATTCGAGTGGGACGGAGGGGTATATATTAGGAGAGTCTAATTATAAACTAGAAATGTTACTTATACCCACCACACCATAGTTATAAATCCCGTCCCGTACAGGTCCGTACCGGCCGGTACGTCCCGTCCCAGTCGAAAACCGGTGTGGTACAGGCATAATTCCGTCCCAGTTTCTGTACCGCCCTTAACCGCCACGTACCGTCCAAACCGGTCCGTACCGGACCGAACCGGCCGAGATGGTTGTCCCGGTCGGTACGCGAAAAGAAAGACTTATAAACCAATTTTTAATTGTCGGACCTAATAAAAATATATTCAAACTTGAGTTTTTTATATATATAAAAAAAAATATGCCCTAGATTTATACTTCACGATTAATCAACATCCATTCACCGCAATAGAACTTTCAAGGTCAATAAGCCGCTAAATAGGAACAAACCAGCATGTGTAGTCAAAGAAATTGAAGCTGTAAATAAATAATTTGTAAGCAATCTAGACTAAACTTATGTTAGTATTGGTATAGTTTGATGATAAAATACAAACTTCTGTTAGTTTTTGTTGAACATATGTTATATATATAATTATCTTAAAAATTACTAAAAAGTGCGGTAAATCCGGTATGGTACACCGGTACGTTCTGGTACCGATACGTCCTGTCCCAATGGCAAAACCGGTGCGCTGTCCGGGACGGTATTTATAACTATGCACCACACACGAGAAAAGGTCCGCCCAGCCTGAGCCCAAAGCTAATTTAGATTTGCCATCCGGATCCAACAGTACCTATTGGGCTGACTGGCATAAGAACACGGGCCTTAGTCTAGCCTAAAAGCCCATTTAAGTATCTAAAGCTCAAATTGGTTATTTATTACTCCTCCCGTCTCATTCATTCATAATGGACCTTTATGTTCACAATCGAATTTGAGTGACTTCGAAGTATAATTTGACTCGAACTTGAATCGATTTCAAGATCTTTTTGTTATCAAGTTCGTCTGTGTTCGATTCGTCAGGTTGACCAGTCTCGATCGAGCTCGACTCTTTAGCTCGTTAAAAGCTCAAACTTTATTTATCCGCGACTAACTCATACTCGAGCTCGGCTCGATAAGGCCATTGACACTTGAATTTTTTATTTACGGTTGGCTCGAATTCGGCTCGATAATCTCTCAGAGACTCAGACACCAAACTTTTTACGATCGGCGCGATCTCGAGCTCGATAATACTCGAACTCAAGCTCTGCTGGTCGTATTTTTTGGAAGAAAAATTCTATGTTAGAATTCTGCTCGTTAAAGCTCGAACCTGATATCAAATCAAGTTACTCGTGAACAGCTCTGTACTCGATTCGACTCAAGTTCAGATGATAAGTTGGATTAGAGAAAGCTCGGCTACATTTTATAATTTATGTGTTACGTTTACTGCAAAGCATGAAAATGATTTACTATTACATTGGTTATACTCTCTCCGTCCTAACCTAAAATATTCAATTTCCTCTCTCTTATCCACTCATAACATTTACTTTTTCAACATATTTTTTTAATTCTCATGCATTCACATATTACTAATTTAGTACTGATAAGTTTAGGATGAAAGAAATACTTTATAGTAATATAAATTTGATTTGTAGTCGAACTGCTAAGTACCATTATCCCACATAAACTCCAAATCAAGTACCTTCTCCAGGACGTAGCCAGGATTGCAAGCCAGGGGAGTCAAGATGTAACATGTGAAAAAAAAAAAAAAAAAAAAAAAAAAAAAAAATATATATATATATATATATATATATATATATATATATATATTTGCTTTATATCATAGTTATAAATACCGTCCTGGACAGCGCACCGGTTTTGCCATTGGGACAGGACGTATCGGTACCGGAACGTACCGGTGTACCATACCGGATTTACCGCACTTTTTAGTAATTTTTAAGATAATTATATATATATAACATTTGTTCAACAAAAAATAACAAAAGTTTGTATTTTATCATCAAACTATATCAATACTAACATAAGTTTAGTGCCTGTTTGTTTTCACTTATTTGGGTTGGCTTATGGCTTTTGACTTAAAATAAGCTATTTTAGTAGTGTTTGTTTTCACTTATAAGCTAAAAGCCAATAAGTCAAGTACAACTCCCTCAAAGCATAAATAAGTAAAAGCTAAAAAGCTAAAAAAATGATGCTTTTCTTGGCTTATTGAAAATATGAAAGTTTCATCACTTTTGGTAAGTCAATAATACTCTTCCTTTTCTATGTATGATTTATATAAGTTAGTTACATAATAATAATAATAATAATAATAATAATAATAATAATAATAATAATAATAATAATAATAATAATAATAATAATAATAATTTTATTATTTTATAATTATATTATTATCATTATATAATCATAAATATATTTTTATTACAATTGTGTTATTATTATCATTATAAAATTAATAATAATAAAAATTATTAAAAATTATTATTATATTATATTATTATTAGCATTATTATTATTACTATAATTATATTATTAATATTATATAATCATCATATTATTAAAACTATATTACTATTATTAATATTATTTTATCATTATTAATATATACTTAATAAAATTGTATATAATATTAATTTTTATATAATTATGATTATTATGAATATATAATCATTAATAATTATACCAATTAAATAATTATAATTAGATAATAATATTTATACTATTATATTATATTATAATTATTATCTGTTTATTTATATATGAGGGGTATTTTGGTATTTGTATTATATTCAGCCATTTTTTTAGCTTTTTCAACAAACAGTCACAATTAGCTTAAGACAGCTCATAAGCATTTTCAAATCAGCCAAAACAAACAGTATTATGACAATAAGCCATAAGTCATTCAGCCAAAAGTTATCAGCCATCAGCCAAAAGTCATCAGCCATCAGCTGGGACAAACGGGCCTTTAGTCTAGATTGCTTACAAATTACTTATCTGCAGCTTCAATTTCTTTGACTACACATGCTGGTTTGTTCCTATTTAGAAGCTTAATGACCTTGAAAGTTCTAGCGGTGAATGGATGTTGATTAATCGTGAAGTATAAATCTAGGGCATATTTTTTTTATATATATATAAAAAAACTCAAGTTTGAATATATTTTTATTAGGTCCGACAATTAAAAATTGGTTTATAAGTCTTTCTTTTCGCGTACCGATCGGGACAACCATCTCGGCCGGTTCGGTCCGGTACAGACCGGTTTGGACGGTACGTGGCGGTTCAGGGCGGTACAGAAACTGGGACGGAATTATGCCTGTACCACACCGGTTTTCGACTGGGACGGGACGTACCGGCCGGTACGGACCTGTACGGGACGGGATTTATAACTATGCTTTATATATCTGCTACCCATATTTTTGGGGGTATAGATTTTTACAGTTAAAAAGATCATTTTACTCCTCAATTTAATTTTTCAACAGACGTGGTTATGTTTTCAAAACACTATAAATGATAATGTGGTTATAGAGAGGTACAAGGGAGTAAATTACAATTCTCAACAACTTTGCCATGTCCAACTATAACATTTTTCTTATTACTACTTCTTATTTTGAAAATTTTAAAATTCAAATTTTGAATGGGGTTAAATGGATATAAGACATAATTGTTGAGGGCTTTATGCAAAAGCAATAGTAATACTAGAAAAATAATACTCCCTCCGTCACAGAGTAAGACCTACTTTCCATTTTGGTACGTCTCAGAGTAAGAGTCCTATTCTTAAAATGACAAAACATCTTTACTATTCACCCCACTCATTCTCTCTCCTATTTTACTTTTATACTCACAACACCAATAAATTCACTATTCTCTCTCACTCATTCTCTCTCCTACTTTTCTTTTACACTCACAACATTTACATCACTTTCAATATTTATTAATAAACGTGCAAATGAGGGGTAGGACTCTTACTCCGGGACGGAGGGAGTATATTTTTAGATACTTAGCTATGTTTGAGAGATTCAGGTTCATCTTTGAAAAGTTAAACGAGACTATCATTTTGAGACGGAGTGGGTATTACTAAAACCCTGGTCTCAAATATCTCAATATTTGAGTTATCAATTACAATGAACTTTGAGAAATAATTGAAATGATTTAAATTATTACTTCAAGTTTATTCAAATTGACATTTAAAAAGTGGGACAAGGGAGTATAAACTTGTATTAAATCCCTTCTTAATTATGTCTAACTTTGACTAGATAGTATTATTTTTTTAGGGGTCAAGCTGTGATTGTGATAATGTTAAGAGTTCAAAAGTAAGAGTATACAATTTTCATAATTATGTTCATGAAGGTCAAAAAGTGCAATCCTTAAAAAAATCAAGGGGGTCAAATTGTCCACAGATTTACAAATAATTATATTGAAGGGCTAGATGTGCTATTGTTTAAAAGTTCAGGGATTGACCCCCCTTGCCATGCCACCCTCTAGCTCCGTCCTTCTCTATCCACATCCATGTAAAGGGACTTGGGTCTGTTACACTTATTTTTGTTTCACCCCTCCACTCTAGTCTAGTGTCTCTCGATTCGATCACATTTTTTGTATGTAACTGAATGCGCTGGAAAAATTTGTCAGTTCCCCCGAGCTAAAAAAAAAACATTACATTCGCCGAAAATAGAAAATAAATTGGGATTATAGAGTAGAGCTTGTGTTGTAGCGAACTCGGGTGAAAGAGTTCCAAATCCCCAAGTTAGAAACGGTGGTGGAGATGGCTTATACTCCCTCCGTCCCAAAATACATGTTGTTTAAGGGGTTGAAATTTGTCTCAAAATATTTGTAGTTTTGCTTTTATCTAGACATCTTTGACACTGTTTGTCAAATATACCCTTATTTATGATGGTGGTTGTCATTGTAAAAACATTTAATTGTCTTAGTACTTAAAATATTTCAAGAATAATTTAGTCTATTAGACATGCATGATTGTTTTTTTTCTTAATTTATATGAAAATCTTAGAACTACAAGTAATTGGGGACGGAGGGGTAACAATGTAACGAAACTAGTGGAGGAAAAGGCAAATCAATTAAAATAAAGTGGAAGCTAACCATATTCCCGTTACCAATCGGGCCCCTCCACATAACTATTTGACAACTATTTTGCGAGTACAACGTTCATTCTGAAAATTTCAAATTAATTGATCAGACAGAGAGGTAATGTAATTGACCAATTGTCATTTCTTGGGGTGCTTTGAAGAAGAAGACTTTTTCCTTGGGATGCATTTCCCAACCACACCTACTTTCTCTCTCTTATTCATTTCCTCCTCTTCTTCTTCATCTTCTGCTGCTGCAGTTTTGGCGCTTCTGAGAACACAAAAAAAAAAAAGTCAACCAAACAGCAAACACAACTGTACAAGAAACTTACCCACTCACTGCAAGTTCAACTGTACAAGAAACTGACTTCTACTCACATAATTTCCTATATAAATTAATTTTGTCATAACCTATTTTTGGTTTGGTAATTAAAATACGAATTTGAGGAAATTTTGCAAATTGAGATGGATTGTTCCGCTGCAGCCAATAGCGATGTGAGATGTTACATCTTTCACTTTTGAATGGTATGTTTAATAGGAGAGATGAAGCCACATCTCGTCGACTGCAGCGTACCAATGCATCTCGTGGTGCAACAGTTCCACAGTTAATAGAAGATGTAGCCACATCTCATAGACTGTGGCGTATCAATGCATCTCGTAATGCAAAAGTTCTGGTTCCAATTTAGTTCCGATTCCAATTATTTTGTATCTCACTTTTAAATAAAAGAGTAATTATATTATAATTTTAACAAGATACTCGCTCTGTCCCGCCTCAAATTGTCAATTTTTACCTAAAATAATCAACTCAATTGCATTGTAACTAAACATTTATAGAAAAAATTATAATTTAATGAAAATCAAGAAACTACTCCCTCCGTCCCAGACTAGGGTTTTTAGTTTAACTTTACACGGAGATTAAGAAAAAATAAATGTTGTGAATATGAAAAGTAAGGTAAGAGAAAGTAGGAGAGAGAAAGTGTGTAGAGAATTTTTGTTGTGAGAATGACAAGTGAGTCTCATTATCTATTTTAGATAATAAAGCAACTAGAAACCTTAGTCTGAGACAAACCAAAAAAGAAATTAAGAACGTTAGTCTGAGACGGAGGGAGTATTATTGATTCGCCATTGAGAAAACTACCGATAACAATTTTTAGATTTTTATTATATTATCAAAAAAATTATAAATTTATAGTGAAATGCAATGAAGTTGATCATTTTTAAGTAAATATTTTGCAATTGGAGGTGAGAGGGAGGGGTACCTAAATATCATTTAAAAAAAAAAAAAAAAACATATGCAAATTAAGCTAAAAATAGTGAGTTATGAGATGAAACAAATTGAATTGTTTAGATGTAGGGAGCTCTAGAGATGTACCTTTCCTCATTGTAAGAAGATGATTTCTTCAACCGTGGCTCAATTTCACCTCTCCCCTCAACCGTCATCGACTCCACAATACTCCCACTAAAGTATTCCTTCTCCTCCGCCTGCAAATTCCCAAACCTCGGATTCTCCGACATACACCTTATCTCATCCGCTACTTCATCATCATCATCCCCAACCACCGCCGCCTCCTCAGCCGTCTTACACAAAACCCCTTTACGCAAACTGCTGCTACTCTTCCTCCCTGCTGCCACCACCATCGCCGGCGGAGACGGCGGCGGCGGCTTCACCACCGGCACACAGCTACTACCACAACCACCGCCTTTCCCCTTATTAAACCCCAACGACCCGCCACCGCAAGCAATGAGTTGAAGCAACACCGAGTTCCTACTGAATACTGACTCAGTGTTATTCATTACCGGGTCACCGTCTTCGAACCGCTTGGAAGTGTTGTTGCTCTCGCATGAAGTGGTTGATGGGGGAGATGAGTCGTGATCAAGAGTCAACTCGGATTTCTGAGTTGACTCAGTGGTTTGTTGACGGAGAAACTCGAGTTCGTCAGTTGAGACCCCCCTGGAGCACCTTGAAGGGGTATTTGTGGTATTATAATTTATATTATTTTCTTCGGACTCCTCGGATTGCTCTAGTTGTTGATTAATGTTGTCTTGGTGATCTTCTTCGTACTTGTTGTTGGCGCCAACTTCTACAAGTTCAACGTGTCGTTTTGGAGCTAATGACATGCGTTTTGAGTGGAATATTGTGGGGTCTTGTATTGATTCTTGAATGCGACCAACTTGAAGATGCTGAATTTTTTCTGTGTCAAAAATAGTCAACGACGATAATAATATTAGTCTTGATTTTATTGTTATATTTTTTAAAAACCACATCATTATCATTATAAGATTAGAACTGGATCTCATTAAAACAAAAAAACATTGTATTGGTTCTATAAAAACCAATACAATGTTGGTAATTTTCGAATCACCAATATAAGAACAGAACTGTTCTTATGTTGGTGATTCGAAATATTAGTCTTGATTTTATTGTTATATTTTTTTTAATCAGAAATTAAACCAGACCATAATAATAATCGGTGATTATAGGGATAGAGTTGCTTAAACGGATTAATTACCAGTAGAACCTTGTATAAGCTCGGAGCCTTTGAGCACATATTCAGCTCCATCAGTTGGACAGATGATATCGTTCTCCCCCAAGTCATTCCACACATACCCGTTCTTGTAGCTCCTGCTTTTTTATTCAGACACCCCACAACCATTTCTTAATTGATCTTCTAAAATTATCACACATTCGATTTTTAATTCCCGTGCAGCAAAACGAAATGTTGATAACTCACCCACATTAATTAACTCGGAAATCATTTTAGTATACTATTATGGGTTGTATACAATTTGATAGACAACATCAAACAAAGTTCAACTTAAGTGAAAGAATAATAAGTTGATCAGTGTTGTGAGTGTAAAAGTAAAGTTTGAAAAAACGCATTTATTTTAAAAAGAGGGTCTATATCAAATGCAGTGCAGCTAAAGCTTTTTCACTATCCAATCCAAACAACGGAAAAGTAGTCCCCACAAATAAAATAGCGGGAGATATAATCATATCCTTGAAGGACTAATAAAACGCATTTATGACATTTAGATTTTGCACCACCTACTTGGCTTAAAGCCTTGGGTCTCCATGTAGCCAGACTACCACTTAAGCTTTGATGGCCTCTTTTATTGGTCAACCAAAACCAAATCTTTATTCAGTTTTTTCAAAGAAACATTCACATTTCGAAAAAAAAAAAAAAAAACTTTACAAAGATACAACGCAAATAAAATTATACTCCCTCCGTGTGGACAAAATGAGGTGTGCACGAGAATTAAGCTATGAATAGTAGTCGATATGTATTGTGAATGTGAAAGGTGAAGTAGGATAGAGAAAGTGGAGTAAGGAATAGTACGATGATGGGTGTTGGGAGTATAAAAGTAAAATAGGAGAGTGAATGAGTGAGGTAAAAATTAATGTGACTTATCAATGGAACGCCTTAAAAAAGAAATTTGTGCACATAATTATGAGACGTAGGGATTATTGTTCGTGTAAGAAAAATAATTAAGAGGAAACGGACCTTTTGCAAGACCAGGAATAGAGAGAGGGCATCCCTCTTCCTCGGAGAAGAGTCAGCCGCTCCATAACATCTGAAACACATACATAGATACATACATTGTATGTTAACAAAATCGCCGATCAACCAAAATCACGAGAAAATAAAAAAAAAAAAATTAAAAAAAAAAAAAAGAGAAGAAGAAGGA
Organism: Campanula takesimana; assembly: GCA_026119855.1. Taxonomy (NCBI): domain Eukaryota; kingdom Viridiplantae; phylum Streptophyta; class Magnoliopsida; order Asterales; family Campanulaceae; genus Campanula; species Campanula takesimana. The sequence continues at coordinate 1,960,927 of JAOWBW010000008.1, read as the reverse complement.
TGTGATAGTGAAATACCTTTAAGACGAAGTTGGTGATGAAGGAGATGTTTGACTTCCATGAAATGAGGATGTTCAAGTTGACCATTTTTGGTGAGGTAGTACACTACTTGTACATTTCTGAAAGTTGGCTTCACCAACCTGCACGGCGGGTTGTTCACTTCATGACCGCTTGATGATGATGGTCTCTCTCGAATCATGGTGTTGTAATATCTACTCCCACCATTACCATTACCATTACCATTACCATTACCCACCTCCTCCATCTCTCTCTCTCTCTCTCTCTCCCTCCCTCTCCCTCTCCCTCTCCCTCTCCCTCTCCCTCCCTATCTCTCTCTCTCTCACTCTCTCTCTCTCTATCTCTCTCTATCTCTCTCTCTCTCTCTCTCCCTCCCTCCCTCCCTCTCCCTCTCCCTCCCTATCTCTCTCTCTTCTTCTCCCTTGTGCTTGAAGGTGAGTGAATTTTGACTAATAATAACTCAAGTATTTCTTGATCCTCTTCTTGTCCTTGTTGAGGGCCATGAAATAGTTGCACAAATAGAGACAATAAGTTGTGTAAGATGGGAGAGGGAGGGAGAGATTTGTAGGGTCAAGGTGGTCTAGTCACTAGTGTAAGAGAGTTAATGTTCAAATTTCTGTTTTTAGGTGACTTTGTTTTGTGTGTGATCTGGAGGAGCAATTTGGCAAATAAAAGCAACAAATGGTCAGTGATAGCTTTTTGCAACTTACTCCCTCCGTCAAATCTTATACTTAAAAAAAAAGGGGTACAAAAATTAAAATGAGAATCTTTATATTATATAATATAGATAGTGAGATAGAGTGTTGTGAGTATAGAAAATGGGTAGGAGAGAGAAAGTGGGGTAGTGAATAGTTAGTGGATAGTTGTTGTGTGTATGACATGTAGGTCCCATTAAATAAACAAATATAAAAAACTTTCCTTTTATGGATTTGAAATTTAAAATAGAACACTCAAATGGAAAATTTTTGAAGCTTAAAATGGGACGGAGGGAGTATGAATAAATGTGTAGATCTTCGTTTGCTCTTCAATCTAGGACATAAAATTTACTTAATGCTTCAGCAACATCAGAAAAATTGGAGTTGAGTTTTTTTTTTTTGTTTTTTATTTTATTTTATAGGGTCTATGAATCACCCTCTCAGGTCTGATCTCAGTCGGCAAGTTAGTAGTTAGTGCTCCAAATGGAATGTCCAGCAGGACTTACATCACTTGTCACCAAGTTGCTCCTCCCACCACTCGAACACAAAACCTTTCTTATCATCCCTCACCTCCTAACCGTTGAGCTATTCCGTTTAATATCAGTTGCTTATGCACGTTTCACAAACTATTTATAGAAAAAAAAAAAACAGAATTATTTTTTTTAAAAAAATTGGTAAACCGCCCTTATAAATTGTCTGTCTTCTATATCACTTCATAAATTATAGTACTCTTTGGTCTAAAATATATGTCATTTTTAGACCATATTTTCAGTTTAAAATAATAGTCACTTTTTAGCAAAAACATAAAAGTATTCAACTTACTTTTTTTACATTTATATTAAAACTTCTTGCAATTTATTGATTGCTTTATTTTGAGTAGTAATGTAAGTAAAAGCGACAACTAATAAAAGTATAGGTATAATTGGAGTCCAGATCTCCTGTGCTCTTCCTTGTGTCCCTCTAATCTCAACCGTTTATGTTTATATCATCCAAGCATGTAAACGGTCCAGATTAGAGGGTGAAATTGTTTGTCAATGACTTTCTGAGAACAGATGTTACCTCAAATGTTAAGTAACACCCCAGGTAACACTCCAGACGGACATAATACACACACCCGAAAATAGTAGAGTTTTTGTAGCGGAAAATAAATAGCACAAGAGAAATATTTTTCTCAAGTTATATAAATATAACTTGAGATGCCTAGATGGCGAAAACCTTATAATCAATACCAATTACAAAGTTTAAAATGGTTCCCTATACAAACTATGATATACTCTCTATGGAACCAAAGTAAGAACAAAGTACAAGATTCTATCCTAGCCAAAACTCACTCAAACCCGAAGTATTTGAGTGATAAAAGAGTGTATGGAAGAAAGAATCTCAAAAAGAGCCAAGAGTACTTTGGTCTTTTTGTGCTATGGATGTGTGTATAAAATTGGCTTCTTCAATCTTCTCATCCAAGCACTATATATAGCCAACAAAGACTTGGAGGCTACTCAATAACACAGCCCAAGGCTGTTTGTGATGAGTGGGGAGGGTGGAGATCATGTGCCGAGCTAACTCTCCACAAATCAAGCAAGACTTGGTTCACTTTCCACTTTTATCTCAACTGAATCCTTCATGCCCAAGTCTAAGCTTCGCCCATTTGTACTCCATGCTTCTTCATGCTTGTACTCTTCTCTTTGATCAGCAACAAACCATTTGAATGAGTCTTCCCACGTTTTTCCATATTTAACACATGTTAAATATGTTTGAAAGTCCTCCATTTATTTGTAACTTTCTTTAATCATTCCTCCATGTATTTAGCTCCTTAAATCAACTTTATTATAACCTGAAATATGGACCAACATCTAGACAATAATATTAGGACATTAGTATAAAATTATATTAGAAAGAAATGTCAAATTACAAAGTATTTTCGTCACAGCACTTAGACTGTCAGTGGCAACATCTGAGGTAACACCTCTGTCTGCACTAACAATCTCCCCCTTAATTTGAGATTTCTTTCCAATCTCCTATGTGTTGGTATCTGCAAAAACAAGTTAGCCATATACAGTATAACAGGGCATTTCACCAAAGATTAACTCCCCCTTAATCATGGAGTTAACCGAAGTAACAAATATTTACTTAATTTACTAATTGTAAAGTAGAACCATGTTTAAAACAATTAGTAGTTTAAAACAAAAAGTAAATCAAAGTTACAAAACCACAAGTCATAAACCAAAGTATAACCACCAAAGTATTAAAGTTCTAAATTAAGAACTAAAATACGAATTGTTTTAAAAACCAAACCAACCAAAACCGAAATTGTTTTGAAACCATTTTAAAGTACCATTAAAAGCCATTGCCCAAGAGTTGTGGCAACATCAACCTTCAAACAAGGTTATTCTTCTTCTTATCCATCATCCACTAGTACCAGCATCTCCAGTAACATCTTCAGCAGCACGAGTTGTACCAGCATTACCAACAGCATCAGTAGCAGCACTAGTACCTGCACTAGTACCAGCACACCATCTCCCCCTGGTTGGGAAGAAATCAAATTAATGAAGCCGACGGTGTCTTCTTGGATGGTTAAAAGCAACCGATTTGGAGGAAGAAGGGTCTTTTCTTTTAGGTTTCTTGGAGGCGGTAACAGGTGGTTGAGAGGCAGTCACACGGTTGGGGTAGGTTGGACTGAAGTAGCAATCATGGAAGGATCATCAATGGACATGGCCATAGATGGAGAGATATTGGAAACCATGTGAGATATGTCCATAGGTGAAGTAACACCCGAGATAACACCCGGTGACTCCTCTTGAGGTGCGGATTGGTTAGGGTTTTGGGAAGGTGAAGCCATTGTTGAATTTTGAGAGGTAGAAAAAGGAGAATTTTTTGAGAAGGGTTTTGAGGGTTTTGAGGTTGCTGAGGAAGTAAGAAGACGATGAGGAGAGGGAGTATAAAAGGTGTGTGTGTGTGAGATAGAGAGAGTAAATAGGGATAGATAATTTAGGTAGTTATGGAATGTGAAAAGGATTATTAATTAATTTTAAACTTAACTCTTATCATTTAAAATAACTAAGATCCTATTTTTTTCTCACATTTAAAACTAACCTAATTAAACTCCCCCTATTTACAAGCACACAAAATACCAAACCCCCTACACATTCGGTTTTATAAAAAAACACGGTTTTTTTTTTTTTTTTTTTTTTTTTTTTTTTTAATAAAACGAAAAAGAAGAAAGGAAAAAAAATAAAAGTCGAAAAGAACAACAACAGTAAAAAATGATAAAATAAAGAGTGCAACAATCTCCATAAAATTTAAAAGATGAATCCCTAAATTGTAGGAAGATTGTTCCAACTAAATTTTACCAAAGATAAAAGATTTGTTTAAGACTTTTTCAAAATTGTAAACTCTTTTTGTTACAGATAATAAAAAGACTTTCAAACTTTGAAAACTTAACAAACAAATCCGAGATTAAACTAAATAAAAAAAACAAATGTAGCACACACTAATGTGTTGATGGCAACGATGGTAACACTTAAGGCAACACTTATGATAACATCCCTTGATTATATTGAGGCAATTAAGGCGAGATGACCTCACTTTTGAGGCGAAGATATGCTTTTTTAATAAGCAATTGAGGTGGAACAAGCTTGCCAAATATTAACTAGTTAGGCATAATAATAATAGAAAAAACTTGTTCTTCATCTTCAAACACTTAAAAATATAAACATGATTCATACTTCTTTATCTACAGGGAAGCATCGTAGTAGCGAGCTCCGTGCCCCGAGTCCTTATAAAGTGTAAACATGTTTTAGTGATTTGTACCGTTCAAGTAGGAAACATTGTAGTGGCGAACTCCATGTTCCTAATACTTAGTACAAAATCACTAGATAATATCCCCCTTTGGCAAGAGTGCATCGTCGCAGCGAACGCCGTGCCCCGAGCTACTAAGGAAATATTATAAGTGTTTTTAGCCTTTTTGCCTTTTAAAAAAGAATTAGTGACTTTGTCACTTTTGAGTTTATAGGGATGTTATCAATAATGACACCTAGAGTGTTATCCTACCATAACAAAAAGGTCAGCATGTGCCACTATCAATGAATAGAAAATACTACTCATTGACAGATTAAAACAGAAACAAAACAATAATATACAAGTGTTATCTCAGATGCTGGTAGCACTTGAGGTAACACCAGAAAACAGGAGATTTTTAGAGATTACAAAGACCAAGAGAGTTCTTCAAGAAAGAAAATCTCTCAAGGTCTAAGGCTTTTGTAAAAATGTCCGCTAATTGATACTTGGTATCAATATGCTCTATAGCTATTAAGCCTTTTTCAACCATATCTCTTAAAAAATGATGACGAATATCAATGTGTTTTGTGCGGGAGTGTTGGACTGGGTTCTTGGAAATGTTGATGGCACTCAAACTATCACAGTACATGATCATATTTTTACTCTCAAGCCCATAGTCGTCTAACATATGTTTTAGCCATATTAATTGAGTACAACAGCTCCCCGCTGCCACGTATTCAGACTCAGCAGTAGAGAGCGACACACAATTTTGTTTACGACTATACCATGATACTAGATTATTACCCAAGTAAAAACACCCCCCACTAGTACTTTTTCTGTCATCTATATCCCCCGCCCAATCCGAATCACTAAAGCCTACTAGATTTGTATTTGTATCTTTAGCATACCAAATTCCTAATTCGCTTGTTCCGGAAACATATTTAATTATCTTTTTCACAGAATTAAGATGAGAGACTTTGGGGTTGGATTGGTATCGTGCACAGACACACACAGAAAACATAATGTCGGGTCGGCTAGAGGTAAGGTAAAGAAGGCTACCAATCATGGAACGGTAAAGGGTAGGATCGACTGCTTCTCCCCCTTCATCCTTGCCGAGTTTAAGTGTAGTAGCCATAGGAACCGAGGAACTTTTTGACCCCTCCAAGCCGAATTTCTTGACTAGATTTTTAGCGTACTTGCTTTGTGAGACGAATATTCCATCGGGTAGTTGTCTTACCTTGGTGTATGTGGTTGACATGCACACATACTTTACCATTTCCCGATAATTCACGGGTTCTTTGTTTCTTGTTCGGACCCCTTCATTCACTTCCCCAATTACCTGAGTTGTAGGATGATTCCTACGAATTCTGGGTGGAGGATCCCTTCTTGCGTCATCATGAACTTCTGCATCAGACTCGGATGGATCACTGGACTCAGGTGCTGCCTGAGGTGCTGTCTCATCGATGATAACATTCTGCTCAGCATCTGTGTTAACATTTGTGATGTCATTTACAGTTTGTATGACATCTTCTAACAACACCTGAGGAGACTCTTGGGCACTTTCACCTGAAATACTTGAGAGATCATCAAAAACAATGTTAACAGATTCTTGGATGGTTTTTAGTCTAAGATTGTAAACCCTATATGCCCAACTATTTGCCGCATATCCAAGAAATATCGCCCTATCACTTTTAGAGTCAAACTTTGCTAAGTAATCCCGGTCATTCAAAATGTAACACACACACCCAAAGACATGAAAATAGTGAACTTTTGGCTTCTTGCCATTCAAAATTTCATAAGGTGTCATAGTGGTTCCGGGTCTTAGAAAAACTCTATTAGTTGTGTGACAAGCCGTGTTAAGTGCCTCGGCCCAAAATCTTTTAGAAATCTTTTTAGAAAACAACATCACACGAGTCATTTCAAGTAAAGTACGATTTTTCCTTTCGGCCACCCCATTTTGTTGAGGTGTTTTAGGAGCTGAAAACTCGTGATGTATTCCTTTTCTTTCACAAAAAGTAGAAAACAAAACATTGTCAAATTCTCTCCCATGATCAGATTTGATTCTAAAGATAGAGGCACAAAACATGTTTTTGATTTTGGAGTGTAAAAGTTTAAATTTTTCAAAAGTTTCCGATTTTTCTTTTAGAAAATAAACCCAAGTGAATCTCGAAAAATCATCAACAATGACATAAGAATATCTCTTTCCTCCAAAACTCTCTACCTCAACTGGACCCATTAAATCCATATGTAAGAGTTGAAAACAGTGTGTTGTTCCAGAGTGTTGCTCGGAATGTTGGGCAGCACTATGGGCAACACGAGTTTGTTTCCCCTTAAGACAATCTTCACAAATGAAAGGATTTTTAAGATCTAGTTTAGGAATTCCTTTAACAGCATCTAACTTAACAATCTTATCAATGTTCCTCAAATGAACATGTCCCAACTTTTGATGCCATAAGTTTGTGACATCAATTTGTGCGGTGTTGCACACGAATTTATCTTCCACACGATAACAATTATCACTTGATCTAGTTCCAGTCATAACACAATTGTTAGTACCATCAAAAACTTCACAAGTGTCCTTGTTAAATTTTACTTCCATGTTGTCATCGCAAAGTTGACTAATACTAATTAAATTAGTTACTAGGCCATCTACATGCAAGACATTTTTTAAAGCAGGAAAACCATTCACATTTAATGTTCCTTTACCTATTATATTACTCTTGCTCCCACCACCATAAGTTACACTACCCCCTTGAACGGATTCATAGTGTTTTAAAAACATTTTTGTTCCCGTCATATGGCGTGAACACCCACTATCAAAATACCATGATCCTTCAACATTTGTTTTTAAGGCAGTATATACAACATCACATCTCACATTGGCTTTTGGTTTCCATGACTTCTTTTTTGATATTTTGACTTTCTGACAGTGTGTGTTATCTGGAGTGCTGGGTAACACTTCAGGTAACACATCTGGACTGGACTCTTTCTTTGAAATCTTTGTACATTTATTTTTAAGATGTCCAGTAGTGTGACAGTATTAACACACTTTCCCTTTGTCAGAAACATCATTTGAACAAGAATTTTGATCAAACTCGTGACCTTTTACAAAATTTACGTTATGTTCATTACAAGACAAAGAAGAAGTAATACTTTCTAATGATTCTCGGAAACCAATACCTGCTCTCAAAGGCTTGCCCAAGTTTAGGATCTCATCAAGTTTGGACGATCCGGTGTTGAGCTTCTTCAAGGTGGTTTCGGCTAGAGTCAACTTGGCCTTGACTTTTTCTAGCTCGGCATCTTTCTGGGATGCTTGATCTTCCATTCGGTTCAAGTAGGCCTTGAGTCCATCGTTCTTCTTGGTTAAAGTCTTAACCATTTGGTTCTCCTTCTTCCATTCCTTGAGCATATCCTTATAGAGGATTTTTAAGTCTTCAATGAGCTCATCTTTGCTCATCTCATCCTCTTGCGAACTTCCTGTATCAAGATTAGTGGAAACCATGAAACAAACGTTATTATCAGTACTGAAATTTTTATACCTGACAGATGTGGTCTCGGATGTTATCTCAGTTGACATAACATCTCTGGTAACATGTTCAGTCTGCAAGTCACTGACTATGACATACATGGTTGTTTGATCTGGTTCTTCTTCCTGGACTGAACCCTCATCTTCATTGTCACTCAGGGATACCCATAGGTTCTTTCCCTTCTTCCGTAGTGTGTTGGCACACTCGTTTGCGTAATGACCCCATCCCGAACAAGCATGACATTGAATTGAATCAATGTATTTGGGATCAGACCTTGATTGATCTGAGGATGCTCTACGCATAGGGGCTGACTTTTGAGTAGATGGGAACGTCCTTCTTGGCATCGAATCATACACCTTGGTTTGTTTCTCTTTTGCTTTTACCTGCACTTTTTCATTGTTAAACTTTTTAACCATTGCATTATATTTTCTAGCAAGTAAAGCAACACTGGCACTTTCATCCAATTCTTCAAAAATTTCATCTTCATTATCATTTGAAAAATATGAGGATTGCACATTTAAAGCAATATTTTTCCCTTTAGAAGCCTCACTTTGTTCAAGGAGATTTGACTCAAAATTTTTCAAAATACTCATTAAAGAATTGATGTTCATTGTAGAAAGATTGTGAGCTTCTTCAATAGATGAAACTTTCATATTGAACCTCTCGGGGAGAGTTCGAATAGCTTTTGAAACAAGTTGTTTGTTGGTAAAAGGTTCACCCAAAAGTTGACACTCATTTGCAATATCAAACAATTTTTCAAAATAGGATGAAATCGTTTCATTTTCACCCATCCTCAATCTTTCAAATTTGCCAGTAAGAGTTCTAAGCTTATTATCACGCACACTACTATCACCTTCACAAAATCTTTGTAAAGTGTCCCATGCCTCTTGAGCAGTGGAACTATTTTGAATAAGTTTAAAAATATGCATATCAACCCATTCAAAAATAGCATTAAGTGCTTTTTCATTATAATTAGCTAGAGTAATCTCTTCATTAGTCCACTCCGATTCAGGTTTGACTTGAACGTCACCATCTTCATCTGGAGGTAACATAGGGAGAGAGTAACCATTTGTTATAGATCGCCATGCCCGAAGATCAATTGATTTGATATGCGAGCGTAGGCGGATCTTCCAATAAGCATAATTCGAGCCATCTAAAACAGGAAGACGCTTTTGATTAGGATTAGCAGGATCGAAAGCCATGACAAATCTGGAATGAATCACTTAGTATGTCAAGTGACCGGGCTCTGGTGCCAATTGAAATTGTTTGTCAATGACTTTCTGAGAACAGATGTTACCTCAAATGTTAAGTAACACCCCAGGTAACACTCCAGACGGACATAATACACACACCCGAAAATAGTAGAGTTTTTGCAGCGGAAAATAAATAGCACAAGAGAAATATTTTTCTCAAGTTATATAAATATAACTTGAGATGCCTAGATGGCGAAAACCTTATAATCAATACCAATTACAAAGTTTAAAATGGTTCCCTATACAAACTATGATATACTCTCTATGGAACCAAAGTAAGAACAAAGTACAAGATTCTATCCTAGCCAAAACTCACTCAAACCCGAAGTATTTGAGTGATAAAAGAGTGTATGGAAGAAAGAATCTCAAAAGGAGCCAAGAGTACTTTGGTCTTTTTGTGCTATGGATGTGTGTATAAAATTGGCTTCTTCAATCTTCTCATCCAAGCACTATATATAGCCAACAAAGACTTGGAGGCTACTCAATAACACAGCCCAAGGCTGTTTGTGATGAGTGGGGAGGGTGGAGATCATGTGCCGAGCTAACTCTCCACAAATCAAGCAAGACTTGGTCCACTTTCCACTTTTATCTCAACCGAATCCTTCATGCCCAAGTCTAAGCTTCGCCCATTTGTACTCCATGCTTCTCCATGCTTGTACTCTTCTCTTTGATCAGCAACAAACCATTTGAATGAGTCTTCCCACGTTTTTCCATATTTAACACATGTTAAATATGTTTGAAAGTCCTCCATTTATTTGTAACTTTCTTTTAATCATTCCTCCATGTATTTAGCTCCTTAAATCAACTTTATTATAACCTGAAATATGGACCAACATCTAGACAATAATATTAGGACATTAGTATAAAATTATATTAGAAAGAAATGTCAAATAACAAAGTATTTTCGTCACAGCACTTAGACTGTCAGTGGCAACATCTGAGGTAACACCTCTGTCTACACTAACAGAGGGGCACATGGAGGGGCACAAGAGATATGGACTCGTATAATTGGTACTTTGTTCATTAAACTGTAATATTAAAAGATTTCTTAACACTTGTAAAATGCCTCAAAAAATAAAAACTTGTGAAATGTATTAAAATGACGTCTATTTTTGAACAATAAAACTAATGCTTTTTTTTTTGTTTGTTTGAAATCATAAACCACCTAATTCAATTCTAACCAGTAGGTTTATCAATTCCAAGACCTCTACAGTAGAAAACGAAAGCTTTCTCTTCTTTTTTTTTTTTTTTTTGAAATCTTAGCCAGCAGGGGTATCAAACCCAAGACTTTAAAAAAAAAAAAAAAACCTAAACCACCTAATTCAATTCTAGGCAGCATGGGGTATCAAACCTAAAACCTCTACGACGGAGAGACTTAAATCTGCTCAAGATACCGTTTGGGCACAAACCCTTTGGCGAAAACAAATGCTTTTATAAAAAACAAAAAGATAATTATCTTGCATCAAAAAATTTGCCCAAAAAAATAGTTATCTTGGATTGGAGGGAGTAGTATTTAGCATTTTTACCACTATACTCCCTCTGTTCCAAGTAAGTTAAAACATTCATTTTGAAGTTGAGAAATTAAGGATACTAATACTCCCTCCGTCCCAAAATGATCTTCTCATTTGACATTTTTCATTGTCCCAAAAAATTCTTCACATTTCTACAACCTAGGCTTAGAAGTGTCCAAACAAAACATGACTATTGAATCAAGTGTTCATATCCTTAAAAAGTTTGAATAGTCAAATGCGAAGATCATTTTGGGACGGAGGGAGTATTATATTAAGAATGAAAGGAAGTGGGGAATAGAGAGAATTAGTGTGGAAGGAAAGAGAATGAGTGGAGAGAATGAGTGGTTGGGAGGAAAAGGGAAAATGAGTGGAGGATTATAAAAGTAAAAAGCTTTCATTTTTTGGATTGTTGCAACTTAAATGAAATGCCATAAATGGTAAAATATTTCATCTTACTTGGAACAGAGTTGCAGGCTTATTTATGATTTTGAAATATTTATTGTATAAGAATTTAATTATTTAGATAATTCAAATATTTGTAAAATATATGAATGTCTTTTTCATACGTATTAATTCCATCTCGTAGTAATTAGACACGAAGGGTTATGGATCCGGGTTATTGGTGTGTTTTCGACTCACGGCCCGCGGGTAAGAAAAAATATATTTTTTTTGATGTTTTTTTTGTTTGCCAAAAGTAATACTCCCTCCGTCCTGGACTAAGGTTTTTAGTTTGACTTTACACGGAGATTAAGAAGAAATAAAGGTTGTGACTATGAAAAGTAAACTAGTAGAAAGTAGGAGAGAGAAAGTGTGTTGAAAATTTTTGTTGTGAGAATGACAAATGGGTCTCATTGTTCATTTTAGGTAATAAAGCAACTAAAACCTTAGTCTGGGACAAACAAAAAAAGAAAGTATAAAACCTTGTTTGGACAAATGGAGTAATTACTATAACTAAATGTAACAAACATGTTACTTATATGTAACAGTTTATATACATAAAAGTAATATATATATATACAAAAAAGTAACAATGTTTTTTTTTATGTTTTCTTGCTTTGCCAAAAGTACTTATTATATGTAAAATGTAACAAAAGTGTTACTTATATGTAACCGTGTTTATACATATTTGTAACACATATGTATATAAAAGTGATAATTCAACCTTTTACATTTTAGAACTAAAAACACTTGTTTTAGTTACATTGTAAAAATAAGAAAGTAACAATTTTTATGTTACATTTTACTTACATAATAACATTGTAAAACAGTTACGTTTACTTGTATAATAGTATATCCATATGTTTTCAAAGAATTAGTTACAATGTGTTTAATTTATCATGATACATGTAAAAGTATTACATTATTTATAGAAATCTGTTACAATTTCGTCTACTAAAGTGTTATATTTACTTTGTATAAAAAATTACATTCATTTATATAAGTTGTTATTTTTCAAATGTTACTTTCTTTCTAAAATAAAATCAAAATACTCAAAAAAACATATTTTGCAAAAACACTATTACATTTTAGTATAAAGATGATTACATTTACTTATTGTTATTGTTACACGTAATTGTAATTATAGTTAGTATTACAATTGAAAAATGAGTAAAATGAACTTTTTAAAAAAAAAAAAAAACAGGTGTTACGTTTACTTATAAACAATGTTACTTATAAGTAACACATTGCACATTTAGTTATACTAAATACTCCCTCTGTCCCACTCGAATTAGGATTCTTGGTCAATCTAATTATATTTTGACCTATAATTTGAAGAAAAATAATTATCTTAATGAAAATCTAAAAATAGTTATTGAATTTATTAATAATCGGAATACAATAACAATTTTTAAATTTTTATTAACGTCATTATTTTTCTTGAAATTATTGATCAAAGTATAATTAGATTAACCAAAAATCCTAAGTCGAGTGGAACGGGACGGCTGTGATTGCGTCCACCGCTAGGAAGGGGAGCTTCCTTACTTCTATACTCGAGTATTACTTTTGGCAAATGAAAAAAACAGCCAAAAGAAATGTCACGTGGTAAATTTTGAGTGGAGAATGGATTGGGGTCTTATGCTTCGCGCAAAATTCCTCCCATTACAACTGTTCTCATTTATGAAAATAAAATGAATGTTCTCATTAAAAAAAAAAACAAAAAAAAGACCACCTCTTAATTTTGTTGGTTGGAAAATTTTCCAAACTAGAAGGAAAAGGCTACATTTACACTAAATGTATAGAATCTTCCTATACACTACAAATACCATAGTGCCAAGTGTCTTAGATGGACCTCATAGGAAAATCTATTCTAAAATGAAAATTTGAAAGCCTAATCCGAATTTTTTTTAATTGGAAATTCAAATCAAGAAAACTTAATTAATTAGCTCTTCTTTTCATGCTCTTTTCACATCCTCCATAAAAAAAATTACAATTTCCCATTTATAAAATTATTACTCAACCAAATCTTTAACATTTTTAGTTTTATTATTTAATTCATACTATATTCGGATTTATTTATTTGGGCAAAAAAAATTAAAAGTTTGTGTTTTGTGTGTTCTTGATCAATATTTGCCTTCCTTTTTGTTTTAGCACAAAAAATAAAATGTGTGGTTAATTTTAAACTTTGTATTAGATAATAATTGATTATGAAACATTGGTTAAATAATTGAATTATTGTTTCAAGAAATAATAATAATTGAATTATGGCATTGTAGTCTTGACAATGATTTTATTCAAAATAAAAAGGGGGGAAATAGAGAAAGGTTTAAACAATTTATGCTAGTGATTTTAGTGGGTCCACATTTAAGCTCTCATTAACCCACAGTCTACCAAAACCACCATCCATTAAAACCACCATTCACCACCATCACCACTGTTCACCACAACCACCGTCCACTATAACAAACCATGAAAACAAAAAAAAACAAGAGAGATAGAGAGGTAGATCTTGAGCGGAGCCTGGTCTAGGATCGAGATGGGGGAGACAGATCTGAGAAAAGGAGACATATTTTTTCTGTTTTAAAAATAAACTATTATTATCAATACTATTACTGGTCATTTAATATAAAAATAATACTTATGTTTCAAAACAAAATAAATGTTTAGTAATAATAATGAAATATCTAATATTAAAAAATTATAATGATTAATAATAATGATTAAATAATTATTATAAAATAATAATGATTGGAAGTCTTATAACAAAAAATCAATAATACTCGTTAATAATTAATAATGATAATGATTAACTGATTAAAATATTAATAATTTTATATTTAGTAATAAATAATGATAATAGTCACTAACCACCGCTACCATCGCCTCACAACCATCCTACTACCATTACAAACACAACCGCTACCAACAACGGCACCACCATCATTATACCATTGTCGCTACTTATACCACCATCACTACACCTACCAAAGAACACCATCTTATCTAAGGGTGTAAATGGTTCGATTTTGTTCGGTCTGGGAAAATTTAGAGAGCTAGTAATCATTTTGAGAAATTCTCAGACCGAACCATGAAAGAATTCAAACTGAACAAAATCAAACGCATATGTTTGTAGTTTTGGTTTAGCTGAATTAATTTTTAATTGATAGTGCTTAAATTCAATTTAAGATGACCTTTATGACACAGTTAAAATGTAAAATGTTCAAGTGCATAAGTTTTTTATTAGGGTCCGCATTTGGAGCGGACTACCCGTTTATAGATATGGCCAAATACGGGTGAGACAGGTACAGTTACGGTTACGGGTACAGGTACGGTTTCCAAAACTCATAATCGTAACCTAACCGTGTTAAACACGGGTGTGGGTACTGGTGGGACACGGTTATGGTGGGTACGGGTCAACGGTTGTACGGGTCTTCCCACCTTTAAAAAAAAAAAAATGTTAAATTGTAAACAATTTTTGTTAAAAATCTAACAGAATCTGTTAAAAGTTAATTGTTTTCTTTTTTTTATTTTTTCCTTTTTTGATATCAATGAAATTTAACAAAATATGCTAGAATATGTTTAAAATGAATAAAAAGTAACAAAAAATATTTAAAAATCTAACATTTTAAACAGATTATGTTAGAAAATCAACAAACTATGTTAGAAAACTAATATAATTTGTACGGTTAGAACATTTAACGGTTAAGCTTATGGGTTCCTATAGCTATAACCGTAACCTAACCGTATTATTGACGGGTACGGTTAGAACGGTTAACGGGTTGTCCACAGGTACCGTGCCAACGGTTTAAATGCAGGTACGGGTTGACGGGTTTTCACGGGTACGGTTTCCGGTTGGCCATGTCTACCATTTTAAGTTGTAAAAAGGGACTCCTCTAAATGTTTGACACGCGGTTAAAGGAAGTGAAATGCGTGGTGGAAGAGAGCTGCTTTATGAAATGTTCTTTTCAGTAATAGTTTACCTATCAATCCTCTTAAACTCATGGAAGTTACATTTGAGTACACAAGATATAATCATTAACATTATTAATACTCTCTCCGTCCCTCTCAAAATAAAATATTTGGTCAACTAAATTATATTTTGATTAATAATTTAAGGAAGAATAATGATGCTTATATAAATTATTATTTTTATTGTATCACGGTTAATAATAAACTAAATAACTATTTTTAAATTTTCATTGGACTTATTGTTTTTCATTAAATTATTGAATAAAGTATAATTAAATTGATCAAAAATCCTATTTTAAGTGGGACGGAGGGAGTATTCTTTTTTTTTTTACACTAACAATATTATTCTCTTAACGTCTTAAAATGCTAGTCTCATTTTCTCATTTTACTTCTTTCATAACGTTAGTTTCATTTCTAAAATTAACACTTCAAAATTACTTAATATTCAAAATTTATAATATGACTTTAATATATTTGAAAACTAAAAAAACAAGAATAACATTATGATATGAAGGAGTATTATATAAACTTCCATAAGAAAATAAATACTTTAAGGACTAATAAATATTTTTATTCAAGTGACACAAGTACAATTTCATAAAATATATTTTATTTTTAAATTTAAATTTTATTTTTGATTGAAATAATTGTACTTATTTGAGTACACTTAATCAAATATGACTCTTCATTATCTAAGTAGTTCCCTCCTAACCTAAAATTTTCCCTCTCAAAATTATATTCTTATGTATATTTAAGAATATGCCACATGTCATGCTTACATTTGTGGTGTATAGAAAGATTCTATACACTGAGTGTAAATGTATCTGAAAGATTTGTAGCTAGGATTGTTTTCTGGAAACGACCACTTGTCAGGACACTTGTGATCAAGGATGATCACACAAGTGACAACACAACTGACAATAGGGGTGGAAATGGTTCGGCTCAAACCGCGGTTCAGAACCGAGCTGAGCCAAACCGTGCGGTTTAGCTCGGTTTTTAAACTTATGCGGTTCAGCTCGGTTTCAAAAATTGATAAACCACACGGTTTGGTTCGGCTCACGGTATGACCCTTCAAGCCGAACCGAGCCGAACCATTTCGAGCTGAACCGTGGAGCCGAGCTAGCTGAACCATAGAGCCCTTATATGGACCATTGATTAAATTTAGTGATTTAATATGAACTGTTAGAATTTTTTAGGAAACCCTAAATGAGATACCCTATCGTCGACTGAGTATTCATTTTCACCAAATCGACAAATCTCTCCGCAGTCATCCCTATCATCTCCATTCTCTCATCTTTTTCAGTTCACCTACGGGCCACGACCTTGCTTCCGCCATCATCCTTCTACCCACCGACGCCATTCCTCCAGCCAACGTCCTTCCTCCATCTCACTCCTACGCAGGCCTCCCTATTCAAGAGAATCAAGACATCTGCTAATTGAAACCCTAGCTCGACCTTTCAATTTTTCGGCGATTAAAGGTAAGTTTCATCCCTTATGCTTCTTCTTGTAATTTTACTTCCAATTTTATTGTCATTTTTATTGGATTTATTTGCACTGTAACTTAAGATTACAGTCTTTGCTAGTGCTAAGTGGTATAGTATGGTGTAAGAATTGTGGTTCAAATCTCGGTTTAAGCCACAGTTTAAACCGTAAAATCAGACCGTGGTTCAAACCGAGCCGAACCGTGATGGTTTAGCTCAGCTCGGCTTGGACTATTTTGTGGTTCAGCTCAGTTTGAGATTTCTCCAAACCGATGTATAGCGGTTTGGCTTCTAAATTACCCCAAACTGAGCTAAACCGAACCATTTCTACCCCTAACTGACAAGATAACTGTCAACGGACATAATCAAGTAAAAATGCAGAAAAACGCAGTGGAATGATTAAAACACGAATTTTAACACTTCAGCAAGACTATGTTTGCTGGAAAACTTTCATTAACCAAAAACTTGTAGAGTGCAAGTTTAAACAAAACGATTACAGTGAAAAAAATGAAAACAATAAAAAGACAAAAATAGTTCTAGATTCCTAGAACTAATCAAACACAAAAACAACCTTGAAGAAATAAAAGACTTAGATCACCAAAGCTTCAAGGTCAAAGATCAAACAGCAATATATGTTCTTAATACAAGAACAATTGCAAAGACCTTGAAGACTATGGAGATTAAACACAAAATGCTTCAAGGAGAAAATCACTCTCTTAAAACTCAATTCCTCTATGTAAATGCTCTAGAATTCGTGTAGGAGAATGGTTGAATTCATCTTCTTTTATAGCCTCTCCATCCAAGAGTCCTACAAGAATAAAAGATACACTTTGATATGGAAAGGTTAGTAGGTTAGTAAAAGATAAATACCAAACATAATAATCCTAAAATAAACCTACCTAAGATAAATACAAACTAAAATATAAACAAGCTAAATAAGGATAAATATACAAATTAAATTAAAACAAAATACAAATCAGAATTACAAAAATAAAAAATATATTAAGAGTATTCATACTCTTCAATCTCCCTTTATTTTTGTGGTTCTGATTTAAAACATGCATGAGCAAAGTTAGCACAAGATACTCAAGCCTCAATCTTCACCCATTGAACTTCACTTCATCTTCACTCACGGCATCAAGAACTCGAGCTTGCTCCCCCTTAATTGGACACCACAATCTATCCCCCTGCATTAGAAATTCCCCCTAAATGGATTATATCTCTCTTGATGATCATCTTCTGCATCTCCATTGATGATCATCTCCTTTCAAAACACATCTGTTTGAATCATCAAAATCCTCACATGTCTTCTTATCAAACTTGACATGTAGATCATCATCACACAATCGGATTATGCTTATCAAATTAGCCTTTAAACCATCCACATACTAAGACTTATCAACACAAAAGTAAAGTCATTAAAACAAAAGTAAAACATGACAACTACAGAATCAGTCATCTGTAACACCCCTGAACACAACCAATTCTCCCTCTGAAATTGAGGTACCACCAACTATGCTATTTTTTCTATCTGTTCCATCTTTTCCCCATTTTTGAGAGGAACCACCAAAATCTAATACTTCCTTAAGTTTAACCAGATAAGCTTCTAAACTATCCACCAGAATCTGCTTGCCCACGATGGTTGCTTTAAGAGACTCGATCTCAGCTCTATAAGCTGCAATTTGTGATTGAGTGGTAAGGAAATGATTCATCTAGATTGTCTTGTCAGATGACAGACCAGCTGTCTTGGCAGATGACGGAGCAAATGGGATGGCAGGTTCAGCAAGGTCAATGTGACGACCCATTGCAAACAGAGACTGGGGCTGATGGAAAGGTTCAGGCAGACCACAAAGAATTTCCCCTTCAATATCTTGAACTCCTTGAGCCTTAAGCAGATTGTAGATCAAACTAGGATTGGGGAGCCTACATTAGGAGTTTGGAGATTCAGCGAAGCTCATAATGTTGTTGAAAATGATTTCCCCAAGATTGAACCGATTTTCACTTATGGAGTACAGAACAGAGACCTGATGTAGACACCCCGCCTTGGGCCTCTCGTGTCCCGATTGCATACACATTCTTTGTCTTCCTCTTTTCTGTTAAGTTTTGTTACTTTTTGTTAACTTTTGTTACTTTCTGTTAAGTTCCTGACTTGCTCCGTTAAGTCTTGGATTTGACTAAGTGGCAAAGTCAACCTTGAGTCTTTGTTTGATTTATTTCCGTTGACTTTCGTGATGTTCGTTAAGTTTTTGGACTAATTCCGTTAGTTTTGGTGCTTAACTGCATAACGGGGTTAACATTTGGGCTAAAATATGAATTTCCTGAAGCTGGGATACAAACGCCTTTGCCCTCCTTTGTGGGAGGCGTGCTCCTCCCATAGGGGGGGCGTGGAAAGCGAGCGCTTCCCGCTTCCAGAATCTCAGATTTGGCCAAATTTCCCTCATTTTCTGATTTGTAACCCCCAAGACCATTATGCCTTGGCTTGATCCAGGGAAGGGCCATCTTTGTGATCAAAAACACTTCCCTAACACCTATAAATACTTCTTCATTCCACCATGGAAAAAAAAAAGAAGAATTCTTGAGTAAAAAACACTCGAAACACACAAAAGTTCATTTTCAAAGGTAGTCATTATACACAAAGTTTGGTCCTTCCTCTTGCAAGCACAAGGTACAATGTCCATCTTCTTCTTCTAAATTCTTGTTTTATCTTATATTCTCTCTTTATCACTTCTTAAACAAAAAACCTTTTAAATTACTTTCTTCATCTCTAATGTGTATGCAATCTCCATAAAAATGGATACAACCAAAAGACCACTTCACTATTGAAGTTTGGTCAAGGTTACATCCCAACATTTTAATTCCACTTCATCTCTTAATGTAATGGTTTAGCAAATATTCAACATGTAACCATTAGACATTCAATCAATAAAATCATTTAGCTTTCATTTTCCCCTTATCTTTACTTTGTAGTCGTTGGCATATTTTATCAATTGAAGGACATGTAAATATAAGAACACCAAAAGTAGCAAGATCCGCGTAAGCGGGGCGGAGTGGGTGTTTAAGTACATCCCACTCCGTCACCTAACCCCCGAACCCTTCTCTTCCCGAATCTCTGGTTTTCGTACATATAAAATTGGCTTTTCTTAGGTTTTCTCGCGTTCCTCTAAAACGTGGGTGGCGACTCTTAAAATCAAGTAGACATCCTAGGTAATTCACCGCTCTAGCCAAGCCGTGGTTTCCTCGGGGTATCTACAGTGGCGACTCTGCTGGGGATGTAGAGGGTTAAACTTGCATTTTCTGCTTTTGGTGTTCTTATATCTGTTTTCTGGGCATTCTGATAAAAAGGGTAGGAAGCGCGCGCCTCCGGCCTTCTTGGCCTAAAGCGCGTGCGTCCGACCCTAATTACCAGAATCTCCCACCTCCCATCTTGTCCTTCAATTCCATGTTTCTGTGCTAACGTTTACTGCAGGGGAAAAAGTTCTATAATTTAGGGTCAAGGCAATCCCTTGAACCCGCTGATTTGCAGGTACTGCCCAGAAGCGAGCGCCTCCACTTCTCTCAGTCTAACGCGCGCGCCTCCCGAGTAGGCATCGGAATGCGCGCGCTTCTGGGCATTTCCCAAAAACAGAAGCAGTTAACAAAATGGACAGTTTTGACAGTGTGTGAGCACCGGGCCTGCATACACTCCCTTTTACTTTTGTTTAATTTTTATCGGTCACACAGGTGATTCGAAAGTTGTAAATTACGTGCTTATTTGTTTTTTTTTATTTCCTTTGAAAAAAAAAACATTTTGTCACTTGTTAGACCTCACACTACGCGCACAATTCTTATCAACTGCTCACTATCGAGTCGCACAAGTCCAACCCCAAACCCGTCGAGGCCCGTCCTAGGAAGTTTCAAGCTCCACCCGACCTTGACTCTTCCGAAGCGGTCAACCTCAGCCTGTGGCGTATTTCACGACTACATGCCGGGGGTGACCTTTAAGCCTCTCTTTAGCCAAGCACAAACCACACAATTCTAGTTAGGGTCTAACACTCTGTGACTCAAGTCGGTTTCCATGTGCCGAGATTTCCCTAAACTAATGTCTTCAAATCATACATGCCACTCGTTGTTATGGACGAAATAAAAATCCGTCCCCAAGTGGTCATAATGGACGCTAATAAAAAATCCGTCCCCGCATGTATGCTTTACTACATTAATTTAGTTTAATCCCGACACATGTAGGATTCACAAGCGTGGTGGAATCCGATGAGTATATGGGACCGCGAGAAGGTCTGTATACTAGTGTGACGATTCCACTATTTTTCTAGAAACCCCAAAAAGGACCACGTCCTTCCGACTTTTGTAAATAAAAAAAAGAGTCATTTTTCTTTATGTGGTTGAGTCTTTTCTTGTTTGTGGGTGAAATCATTTTACTCAAAAGGTGTTTGTGGGGCCATCCTAAGATCAACCGTGTTCTCTCCATAGGTCTAATGGCTTCAAACGGCAACGACAACGGCATTCCCGTGTCCAACGAAGGGTTATTCCGCATGGTGAAAGTATTGAAAGGGCAAATTGATACACTAGCCGAGGATGTTCGCCGCAAGGATGATTTATGGCGAGCCCGTTATGAGCATGTAGAAATGGCCCATAAAAGAGAAGTATCCAAACTCGAGGACCAATTGAAGGGGCTCACGAATGAAAGAAAGGTCCAAGGCATCAATATCGGTTTGGTCAACACTCTTATGTCCTACATTGACCAAAAGCTTAGTGGGCTAAATTTGCACAAGGGCCCAAGCACCGATCTTCATCAAGCTTCTCTCCTCATGAACACAATGGAGGCTCTTCCCGAAAAGTTCAAGATGCTCGATATTGGAAAGTTCAACGGCAACTCTTGCCCCGACGCTCATGTTGACTCCTACATTTGGGCCATGCTACCAAAGAAAGTGTCTCCTCAAATAATGGCACAATGCTTCCCGCTTACTCTTGAGGGGGTCACAAAAGATTGGTATATGGGTCTTCCAGTTTCCACCCGCCTCAATTGGGATGCCGCTATGCTTGCCTTCAAGTCACAATATCAAGGCAACTCCATATTCCGCCCCACCAAGAAGGAATTGGAGAGCACCATGCAAATGGGCAATGAATCATTTGGGGACTTCTATCGCCGTTGGAATGACAAGCTAGCCGAGATGGTTGATAGGCCTTCCAAGAAGGAACAAATGGACATCTTCTTGAAGTGTTTGAAAATGGACTACCGTGCTCATCTTAGTAGGGCTTTTCACTCAGATTTTTCAAGCATGTATGATGCGGGGGTTAGAATTGACAATTTGCTCCGAGAAGTAGCCGAGTCCTCCTATGACACAAGCTTCAACGACAAAGGGTTCCCAAGCAATGACATGGAAGAATGTAGTGACATGGAAGACTACAGCGACAATGGGGACTACAGCAACAATCTCCGTTTCTCTTTCTCTATCTAGTAATAGGAATAAAAATAAAAAAAAAAGAAAGAGTCAAAGTCCTCTAATGTGTGCATTAATTTTTTCTCTCGTCCAATGTTAAATTTTGAGTCAATCATTAAATAAAAGTCGTTCTTGTCCTCATACACTCTTCTAAGTTGTTCAATCTAATTCTCGGCAAAATGATGAAAAGGTGTCTAAACAAGTTTTGGAATGAAGGTCATCGCTTGAACGCCTACGGGCTAAACATCAACGAAGACATTAACAACGACGAAATCAAGACAAGGAAAGGTGGAGCAATGATCATGAAGCAAAGTTTTCAAAAGGGGATATATATATATAAAAAAAAAAAAAAAAAAAAAAAAAAAAGCTCGCTAGGTTGAAATCCTCAAATCAACCTAGGCAAAAGTTAGAGCACAAAAAAAAAAAAAAAAAAATCCCCCCTCATTCAAAGAAGTTCATATCAAGGATCAACATCATTCAACCAACGAAGGACGAAGCGACATTAACAATCATCACGACGAAGCAACAATTCCATCACAACGAATGGAGAATCCACAAGAACTACGGTGACCTGAGCCTCTACACTGGAGGAACGTAGGCAACCTTCGGGTCCGTTCTCATGCAATAAAGAAGATATGTTTAGCCCTAGCGCGTTATGGTGATCGGCCTTCATCTCGAACTTGTCAAGACATATTTGTACGATTCATTTGCCAATGAATTAATCACCTTAAGATTGAACAACTTTCCTAGATTTGGAATCGCTTTCCGTTCCTTGTCGAGTCTAGGGGTTTCTCTTCTTTTTGCGATACTCCCAGTTTCTTGCAATCAAACTGGGGTTTTCTTTCTCTTCTCTCTTAATGACTTACTTGCCTTCGTGAGTCATTCAAAAAATATATACATGAAGTCAATACTAGGGACACTTCCCTAGTGGAGTCAATGTCACTCATCTTTAGTGACAAGAGGTCTTCACCGCAAAATCACATGTCTTATCTCCTCAGCCAGAGTCAATGCACACTTCCTCATTAATCGAGTCAAAAAAAAAAAACGCAAAAAAGATGCCCGCTAGATTGAAAACCTGAAAGGGCGGTCTAGGCAAAAAACAGGGTGCGTCATAAAAAAAATGAGAGAGTGAGAGAGAGAAGGGAAAGAGAAATGGAGATCTCCAGCCTCTAAGGAAGACAACTGCACAAGCCCTACATTGGATCTCCTCAACAAATCAATTCCCCACCGAGTCAACTTTGGGATTGCTCGACAAGATATGGCACCATCAAAGGTTGTCTTGGGTTATCGGCATCATTCTCCAGCAGTGTGCATTTTTGGGTTCATGAAAAGAAGGCCCGTGGTAACCAAGACCCATCTGAGAACGAGCCCATCATAAAAGGGCACGAGGTTGGACAAATAATCCCTAGCTAGTCAATTGGCTTGGGAAGCAAGTAGCAACAACATGTGTCTCAGTTTTCAAAGATTCTGCAAGTATGTGTTTCTAAAGTACGTCGAAAGGCTCCCGAGAAATGGAGTAGCTCTTGCCATGTCCTCTCATATTTGTTCCCTCGCACGAGGATGAGTCACTCTTGCTTTGATCAACAAATGGTGACGCCCTAGGGGCTATGTGACTCAAGAACAAGGGCTTCTTTTACTTCATTTGACAATCAATAAGCCCTAGGGGCTATGCTCTAAAAAGATGTGTGAGACTACCTTCAAAGTCTCTCAAAAGGGATGTCCAAAAAGCCCTCTTGTCATGTGTGCCCGTACTCGTTCCCCCAATCAAGGATGGACCTTTCTCGCAATCAATGATGGCACTCTAGGGGCTACGGTCAAGTCTTAAAGGCTCCCTCGGCAAGAAGCAGTTCACTTCAATTCCTCGGCCGAGTCATGTGCAACATTGGAAGCTTCCTCAATTCGGCACCAAAGGTCTCAAGGGGCTTCACAATCTACAAATCTTTTGGGCCACAGCTTTACAGTGATACAAGCAAAGGGAAATATTGGGGCTTCGTAATTAACAAGCTTTTGGGGCAGTGGTATCCGAGCAATGCAATTTGGGAGTAGTCTTATGGCTCCATGAAAGGGATCAAACTTCAATGGTCCCTCAACACTTCCAGTCAAAAGGCCTCTTCGTTTTAAATGAAGGATCCGATGATGTGAATGAATTTGATGATTCTTGTTAGAACTCACAGCGAGATTATGAAGGAAGTCTTAGAGAAAAGGAAAAAGATTCAATATTCTAGACTCACCCGGCTGAGTTATAGCGGGCAATGCCAATATGTTAACTCTATAAGCAGAGTTACGGCCAATCCCAATGTTTCTGCAATACAACACCCCCTTCTCCAAGATCAAAAGCACAGGTTACATCCGAAGATCCGTCGTCGGTTCAACTCAAGAAGACTCAAGCAAATATACCGTTCGAGACATTATCACACAAAGACCTTATCATCTGCAACAACATCACCATCTCCCATGAGACACCTCCCGAAGACCGTGCTACATTTTCAACATGGACCTTCCGCCATTTGGGTATCAACCACAAAAAAGGACCATCCATCTCCAAACAAGAGAAAGAAGGAGATCGCCTTCAAGAGTTCTTCCCAATAGCGCCATCCGCTCCCAACATAATGCTAAGCCGATTCCAAGAAATTTTGAGGCTTCACACCGAAAGGTCCACATCCCGCTATCTACAAACTTGATAAGCCCATGACATTTGCGGCTTAGCAATCTCTCAAAGCTTGGTATCAATGATCTTCTATTGGGCTAAGAGTTGATTCATCTTGGGGCTTCATAAGCCACTCAAAGTTCAGCATTCGAGGGGCTTTACAATCAGCAACCCCTTGGCATCTCGGCATCAATAGTCCCTTTTGAAGCCCCATAATCGACAAATCTCTTGGGGCTAGACATCAATTTCGTTGGACACCATGACAACAACGACATAATTCAACAAGGTAATCCGGACTTCGATCGAACATGACTTGATCTTGAGTTGGATTTACAAACACACAATGGTTAAAATGGTTCACCCACAAAAAAAAAAAATCTTTTTCTCACGTGTGTGCATATTCTTTCCCTTCTAATCTTAAAAAATAAAAATAATAATAAAAAAAAATAAAAAAAAAAGATTTTTCTTTTTCTTTTTCTCCTTCTATGTGCAAAAGTATGTGCTCTACTTTGCTTTGCTCCTAGCTTCTCCTCCAAGCATTCTCCATCGTCCTTGAACTACGCTGGTCTGATTCTCTTAAAGGGATACGTAGGCAGCCTTTTGGCACGACCAACCCATCACCCAGAATACCATCTCACCGACACTCCATCAAAGGCAAGAACAATTCATCATCACCAACGTCATCATTCTCCAAAGCATGGACATCAAGGCATCCACCACCACAACACTAATCCATCCAACGTCAATGGTAAGTGAAGGTATGAATACATCCGAGGCTTTCCTCAAATCACACCGCACACAAAATCACTTTCTCCATTCTTACAAAAATTCCCTCTCATGCAAAACTGCTTTCAAATCACATTGCACCACGAGCACAATTTCTCTCTTCATTTCACACTTCATGCATCTTCTTGCACAAACACATATACATGCCAAGAACACACATAACAGGTACCACCACGAAGTCAACAGCATCCGCTACTCAAGACACTTCATCCCCAGCAGAAAATGGTCCATAGTCAACCATGCCCGCATCCCCACGATAAAGTCAACAGCAACTGCAGCTCTAGACATCAATTTGGTCCACGGTGATCCCGTAGCCATCAGCAAACGGATCCTGCAATCAGCAAACGGATCCCGCTTCAGCAAACGGATCCCGCCTTCAGCAAACGGATCCCGCTTCAGCAAACGGATCCCGCATCAGCAAACGGATCCCACATTCAGCAAACGGATCCCGCTTCATCAAACGGATCCCGCATTTAGCAAACGGATCCCGCATCAGCGAACGGATCCCGCATTCAGCAAACGGATCCCACATCAGCAAACAGATCCCGCTTCAGCAAACGGATCCCGCTTCAGCAAGACGGATCCCGCCATATCTTTTCTATATCAATAAAGCCACTCACACAGGGAGCGCACCCCCATCTTTCACAATTTCAAAATTCCCCTCTTTCTTTAAATTGCGGCCGTGGTGGGCCGCCTCAAGCCACCACACCTTTTTGAAATTTTGTGGCCATGGTGGGCCGCCTCAAGCCACCACACCTTTTTAAAATTTTGTGGCCGTGGTGGGCCGCCTCAAGCCACCACACCTTTTTTTTAAAATTTTGTGGCCGTGGTGGGCCGCCTCAAGCCACCACACCTTTTTTTAAAATTTTGTGGCCGTGGTGGGCCGCCTCAAGCCACCACACCTTTTTGAAATTTTGTGGCCATGTTGGGCCGCCTCAAGCCACTACACCTTTTTTTAAAAATTTTGTGGCCGTAGTGGGCCGCCTCAAGCCACCACACCTTTTTAAAATTTTGTGGCCGTGGTGGGCCGCCTCAAGCCACCACACCCTTTCCATCCGCGAAAGCCGCTCACACAGGGAGCGCACCCCTATCCATCGCAAATTTCAAATTCATGTTTTATTGAGTCTTTGCTTTCTCTTGTCGATGTCCTCGGCGGTTGTCTTTCTTTCGTCGACGTGTTTTGCTTCGCAATCCACGTCGCCGAGGGGCTCTGTAGACACCCCGCCTTGGACCTCTCATGTCCTGATTGCATACACATTCTTTGTCTTCTTCTTTTCTGTTAAGTTTTGTTACTTTTCGTTAACTTTTGTTACTTTCCGTTAAGTTCCTGACTTACTCCGTTAAGTCTTGGATTTGACTAAGTGGAAAAGTCAGTCTTGAGTCTTTGTTTCATTTATTTTCGTTGACTTTCGTGATGTTCGTTAAGTTTTTGGACTAATTCCGTTAGTTTTGGGGCTTAACTGCATAACGGGGTTAACATTTGGGCTAAAATATGAATTTCCTGAAGCTGGGATGCGAACGCCTTTGCCCTCCTTTGTGGGAGGCGTGCTCCTCCCATAGGGGGGTTGGAAGCGCGTCTTCCCGCTTCCAGAATCTCAGATTTGGCCAAATTTCCCTCCTTTTCTGATTTGTAACCCCTAAGGCCATTATGCATTGGCTTGATCCGGGGAAGGGCCATCTTTGTGACCAAAAACACTTCCCTAACACCTATAAATACCTCTTCATTCCACCATGGAAAAAAAAGAAGAATTCTTGAGTCAAAAACACTCTAAACACACAAAAGTCCATTTTCAAAGGTAGTCATTATACACAAAGTTTGGTCCTTCCTCTTGCAAGCACAAGGTACAATGTCCATCTTCTTCTTCTAAATTCTTGTTTTATCTTATATTCTCTCTTTATCACTTCTTAAACAAAAAACCTTTTAAATTACTTTCTTCATCTCTAATGTGTATGCAATCTCCATAAAAAGGGATACAACCAAAAGACCACTTCACTATTGAAGTTTGGTCAAGGTTACATCCCAACATTTTAATTCCACTTCATATCTTAATGTAATGGTTTAGCAAATATTCAACATGTAACCATTAGACATTCAATCAATAAAATCATTTAGCTTTCATTTTCCCCTTATCTTTACTTTGTAGTCATTGGCATATTTTATCAATTGAAGGACATGTAAATATAAGAACACCAAAAGTAGCAAGACCCGCGTAAGCGGGGCGGAGTGGGTGTTTAAGTACTTCCCACTCTGTCACCTAACCCCCGAACACTTCTCTTCCCGAATCTCTGGTTTTCGTACATATAAAATTGGCTTTTCTTAGGTTTTCTCGCGTTCCTCTAAAACGTGGGTGGCGACTCTTAAAATTAAGTAGACATCCTAGGTAATTCACCGCTCTAGCCAAGCCGTGGTTTCCCCGGGGTATCTACACCTGCTCCTTTGTGACAGAGAGGAGTTGGTAGTGGGACACCAATTTGATCTTAAAATCTGATGGAGAAACACATTAAGCCTAGACAAGAGAGTGGTGGGAAAACTGTTGGTCCATTTCTGAACCTTTCCCCTTGTAATGGCTTAAACAGCTTCATCAAAATTCACATAAAAATTCTCAAGAGAAGAGCGTGGGGTTTTCAAGAAATCATTGATCGTATCAGGAGAGAAATCCACAATCATATCCCTTATAAACACATTCCTATAGTTCGGAGAATGGACCAGCTTGATATCCTGAGTGAGATTGGAGAAAAATTCCAATACTAATGTTCTGGAATAAGGTGTAGCAAACCTCAGAGTATGGTCCAGACTACGATCAGAGAAAAACTTCATCACTCCCAATTTATCAAAAGTCTGCTCATCCATTTTCCTCTCAGAGATAAGGATCCTATGAACATTTTTCTCAAACCTTCTCTCAGCCTTTATGGTGAAAAACCTATAATTGTGCTTGAGTAAAAAATTGTATGAGACAGAGGGAGCCTTAGCAGCTGGTTTTCTAATCCTAGAGACAGTTTTCTAGATGTCTGCCCAGATGATGGGTTATGCGTGTGCTTAGAGTGATCAACAGGAGGAGAATGCATAGGAGTTTTTCCAGAAATTGAAGCATGCTTTACATGGAGAGATTTGGACTGTGTGAGACTCCGGATAGGTACCTCATCATCACTGACTGTATCCTCTGAGTGAACCGAAACATCTTCATCGCATTGGGATGATGACCCGTCTTCAGCCATAAGAGTGGAGATGGATTTTCTTTTAGCTGCTCTGGTCTGAATCCCAGTGGATGGAACTGAAGTTGTAGACGGCGCTGGAGGCCCTGGAGAATTAACAGAAACCCTAGATTTGGTCGTAGAATTCTTCTTTGCCGGAATTTCAGTTGCCGGTGAAGGAGGAGACGACTGCTCACCTTCATCAGACTCGTCATGGAGGAGCAGCCGTCGACGCTTGGACGGTGGAGCCAGCTTCTTGGCTTTCAGGGAGGCACGAACAACAGCGGGTTTGAAGGTGCCGGAGGATGCCCCTGTTCCTAGACCATGGAGGCGAGAGGAGCGGCGGGATCCAGGAGCCATGGGGAGTCGATCCGCCTCCAAAGCTTCCAATTGCTTAGGGTTATCGACATCAATGGCGTGTTCTTGTAGCCCTAGAACCGAAGCGTCCACCGGCAAGACAGACCGCGGAGCAGGGGAGACGTTAGCTGCGGTGGCTGACGTCGGTGAAGGAGATGACGGAGACGCCATTGAGATCTGCAGAGACTAAGAACAACACAATGATGCACCCATCAATTTTGAAAGAGGAAGAGAGAAAGATAGATTAGACAGGAGCAATTTAACGAAGAGGGTTATTGAGAGCAGCCTTGAGACTCGGAATAGATATGAGAGAGAAAAACAAGTGAATGCTTAGTGTTGGACACCCATCAAATTTCCAAATTAAATTGGGATTGTGATTTTAAAAATCAGATCTTTTCCATATTTCATGATGAGTAATCTTTCCCAAAAACAAGACTTGCTAATCTCAAAAGAATCCATAAAACCACAAAGGTACACAAAAAAAATTCCACATCCTGCACACAAGAAGATAAAAACACCAGAACATTAGGTCATCGGTAATCACATGAACTTCACAAGACTATGGAGATTAAACACAAAATGCTTCAAGGACAAAATCACTCTCTTAAAACTCAATTTCTCTATGTAAATGCTCTAGAATTCGTGTAGGAGAATGGCTGAATTCATCTTCTTTTATAGTCTCTCCATCCAAGAGTCCTACAAGAATAAAAGATACACTTTGATATGAAAAAGTTAGTAGGTTAGTAAAAGATAAATACCAAACATAATAATCTTAAAATAAACCTACGCTAATATAAATACAAATAACCTAAAATATAAACAAGCTAAATAAGGATACATATACAAATTAAATTAAAACAAAATACAAATCAGAATTACAAAAATCAAAAAGATATTAAGAGTATTTCATACTCTTCTTTCAGTATCATCTTCCAAACTAGAAAGAGCAAGATTTATCGGGTTTTATTGCATTGCATGCAGATTGTAGATAGAGAAAGATGACGTATGAGTAATGACAATATAGTTGAGATGTTGAACCAACTGGTTGGCAAAAAGAGGGTTGAGAGATTTCAGGCTGGGGGGGTGGGGTGAAAATGAAAGATGATGGTACCTGTAACTATGAGTTCATGTGATAAGGTCAATGCCCCCACGTGTCTATGTCCTTTAAACATTTCAACATTGTACATTTGTACCCAAGAGATTTTGATTTGTTTAGGTTTACTTTTAATTATTATTACATATTTTCTGATTTTTATTTAATTAAATAATAAATTTATATTTTAGAGTAGATTTATGCAATATTTTGATGTTTTATAATTGATATAAGTACTATATAAGCTTAGAGATATTTAAAAAAGTGTTTGACTTGATTTCCAAGTCTTTGGACTCCTACAAAAAATGCTATTATGTAATTCCGAAAATTAGTTATGAAATTATGATTTTGATAATGACGGTTTGCTCTTTATTTTTTTAGAAGTGATTTGACCCTTTTTGGATGCCAATTATTGGTAATCGTACACGATTCAACGAGAACCGAAGATCTCTTTACAAGTAATCGTGCGCGATTCAACAGTTTCCGGCATTGTTGCGATAATCAACAAGTAAATGTTTAATCTTTTTATTGCTTCTGCTTCCTATGTAATTAGAGCGTGAACCAAGACGGGTTTCAGTTGAGGTATTCATTTATCAATCTTTTCTCCTTATATTCTCAAGAAAATAAAATTTTCCCAAAAACAAAATGTGTGATCTTTCATGGCCTTTCATCGGATCTACGACTATTGATCTTTTCATTGATTGGTCGAAACCTCCAATTTATGATAAGTGTTCATGCGAAATTTGTCAATTTGACAGTGTTTTGCCCTTAGCGTATACAACAATTCCACAACCTCTAATTTATTACATTCGGCCGATCTATGGTGAAGAAACTGGTACTTGTCAGTTTAACGATCCATTTGATATTTCCCATTCGAACACATTATTTTCTAGTTATATAAAACAATTGTTACTCCATGAATTCATTCGATTGCGCTAAGCTAATTGGATGGATGTTATCACCCAAGTATAAAAATTGAAAGTTCGCCAAAGATTTGAGATTTTTCAAATTCTAACATCAAATGAAATCTGATCGAAAGGATGTTGGTGTTACATGTTTTTTTTTTTTTTTTTTTTTTTTTTTGCACAATTACAAATTCAAGTACGAAATATTCAAATTTGAGAACGAATTTTCGAAGTCGGGGAAAATGATTGAGATAGGTGAAAATAAAATCCGTCTGGTTTTGAAAAATGGTTACCAAACCAGCCCCGTTGCATAACGGAATGTCCCGAATACAGATTGGTAACTGTCTCAGCATACGTTCTCCTCACGTTTCTAGATGGGGGAAGAGTGTTAGAATATTCTACCAGTCACCACTATTGGGATATTATTATATAAATATTATACTGATTATCTCATCAGTTATTGTACTTGTCCATTAGTTTTGTACAGTAATTAGTTTCCCAAGATAAACTAGTACACCCGTGCGTTTTAATGCACGGCCAAAACACTTTGACAAAAAAATAAAACGCACGGCCAAAACACTTTGACAAAAAAATAAAAATAGTTACTGTAATTACACTCATTTCGTCCCAGAGTATATGTCCATCCTCTCATTTGCATAGAGATTAAGAAATGGTGGAAGTGATGTAAGTATAAAAGTACATTAGTAGAGAAAATGAGTGGGAGAGAATAGTGAGTTGATTAGTCTTGTGAGAAAAGTAAAGTAGGACAAAGAATGAGTAGAAGAAATGGTAAATATTCTGGTCATTTTAAGGAGTGAAATATACTATGGGGCAGACTAAAAATAAGAGGTGAACATATATTATGGGACAAAGGGAGTATAAAAGATAATCCTTTTGTCTCATCGTAGACTTCAATATCCAAGCAATATTTATTAGCTTGATCGCGTTTCACCATGCATTTGAAGAAATTACGATTATTGTAGTAAAAAAATAAGTTTATTGTTGAGAGTATTATTAATGGTGAATCAATAATATATTTTACAATTTCATTAAAAAAAAAATTTAATTTAGTCAAACTCTAATTAGGTAAAAAAATTATTAATTGTTAAAAGTTTAAAATGAGACAAAAGGAGTATTTAACAAAAAAAATATAATATCATATACTATTTTCAAAAAGCAAATATATTTGAATGATATTTTTTTACCACAGTTATTCTAATTAATGAGCTATTAATTAAATATATTACTCTCTCTTTCTCAGAATATATGTCCACATTTCTTTTTTACTCTGTTCCATAGTATATGTCTACTTCTAAAAATGGTAAAAAAATCTTTACTATTCCTCTCTCTCATTCTCTCTCCTAATTTACTTTTATACTCATAACACCAATCAACTTATTATTCACTCCCATTCATTCTCTCTCTTACTTTACTTTCATACTCACAACAGAGGGAACAAAATAAAAGAATTCCTTATTTAAGAATTTTCCCCCAAAACCTACTCTTTCAAAATTACTCCCGTTTATTGTCTTTTGTCCACTGATACGGATTGTTACGCGTAAGCTTCAGATAAATTGTTATTAACGCGTAGAATACTGATACGTGCGTTTTTTTTAATAAATTACGGGATTTTGTTTGTTTTTTTTAAACAAAATTACGGGAGTTGAAAGGGTTAAATAAGGATAAAATTTGTTCAAGTATTATTTATTGAGTGATCGAAATCCTAACACTTCATAAAAAAACTTGTTGTTTGGTATTCCTAAATTTTCTCTAGCCATATCTTAAATATGAGTTTGTATCTCAGAGATAATGATTCATGTTTCATGCATAATTCTTTTAACAACATGTAAACTTTTACTGCAATACTCATCTTCAATATATGCATTCTAAATTAGAAAAAATAAATTTATTTATATTCTTTCATAAAGATGATTATGATTAATATATGCAATCAAAATTAGAAAGAAAACATATAACTTGCATTAAAAAACATATTAAATATATATAATTTTCATGGATATTAAATGATTATATATACTACTATATATTTATTATACCATAATTTTAATATGTACTGTATTTGATTAATCAATAAGATTTACACGGGTTGTTATGAAATTTTCTGGAGTTTGGAAAATCACAACAACTGTTTGCTTAGAAATAAATGATGATGGATTGTTTGTTAAGGTTTGGAACTACAATTATGGCTGCCATAATTACGGTGTCTATATATAGCATTGTCAATTTGAGCGGGAAAATTGTGTAAGAAAGATGTGTTATGATCTCTTGTGTCATTATATAATAGAAAGATTTGGTTACCGAAGAAGATAGATCAGACGAGTAAGGATAAGTATGTATTTTGTATTTAACAGAATTAGTTAATAAAGATTTTTGGCCGAAAAATAATTCTTAGAATAGGAAATATTTATTGTTCATAATACCGATTGATAAAAGTGGAGATGGGCATAAGGGTAGCCCGACCCGGCTCTTGTTTGATCAAACCCGCCCGTGATGTGTGAGCCCGCAGGCTGGGTCCGACCCTCTTGCAAGTCTCTAGCCTCGTCTGCCCTTAAACCCTTAGGTTTTACCCAACGGTTTTTATTTTTTATTTTTAAATTGAGAAAATACAAAAGGATACAAAAAAAAATATTAAAGACATTACAATTTAATTTATAATTTAGTAAAAAATATAAATACCGTAATAATATTGGTATATTGTTAAAGAAAATTAATATAGTTAAATAAGTTTAGAATTTTGATGAATAAAATTGTTAATATATTAAACATGCTCCATTTAATGAATAACATTATTTATTTATTTTTTTAATGCAATGACTAACATTAATAAAACATTATATATACTTGTAGATACCCCGGGGAACCACAACTTGGCTAGAGCGGTGAATTATCCTAGAATGTCTAACTTGTTTTAGATTGTTTAGAGTCGCCACCTATGTTTTTAAATGAACATACGAAAAACCTAGAAATAGCCTAATTTATGTACAAAACCAGAGATTCGGGAGAGAAGGGTTCGGGGCTTAGGTGACGGAGTGGGAAGTACTTAAACACCCACTCCGCCCCGCTTATGCGGGTCTTGCTACTATTGGTGTTCTAATGCTAAATGTCCTTCAATTTATTAACAGTGCTAACAATTATAATGTAAAGAAAAAAGGGGAAGAAAAGAGAATTGTTTTATTTATAAATTTATGCTAAACAATTACATTAAAAAATGTATAGGAAATTAAAGTAGAGATTAAAATGTAGGGAGATAACCTTAACCAACTTTAATGTAGTAAAGTGGTCATTTGGTCATGTCCCAATTGATGGGGATTGCATACTAGTAAGACATAAATAAAAGATAAGAAGAATAAAAGTACCTTTAGAAAAGAGGACCTTAGACTTTGACTTGAAGATGGTGTTGTTTGTAGAGAAATGGTTGTGCAACACTTTGTGTAGTGTTTGTTTGTAGGGAAAATGTGTTGAGAGAACTTGTGTATAGTTCTTGTAGGGAAGATGAAGTTGGTCCAAAGAGTGTAAAAGAGTCCCTTTCTAAGGTAGAAGATGATGGTTTTTATAGGTAAAAAAGAGAGGGAAAGGTTGGAGGGAAATTGGTCAATCCATGTGAGATGGAATTGACCAATAGAAAATAAGATAAATGAATAAAAGAAAAATAAAAGAAATAAAAGAAATCAAATAATAAATGAAAGAAATATTAGTTTTTGGGGAAAGGCTTAGAATTTGGGATTGGGAGTTAATGAGAAAAGGGGGGATGAATGTGGATGTAAAAAGGGTTGTTTGTGATCAAGAAAAAGGAGGGAAACTGCTGCAATCCGTAACTGCCATAATAGGAAGCGCGCGAGTCCCGCCTTTGATACGGGAGGCGCGCGCGGCCCGCCTTTGATACGGGAGGCGCGCGCGGCCCGCCTTTGATACGGGAGGCGCGCGCGGCCCACAAGAAGTGCCGGAGGCGCGCGAGTCCAAAAGTGACAGAATGACAGAAATGACTCTAAAGTTAACTCTGTTATGCAGTTTAGTCCAAAACTAACGGAATCAGTTAGGAACTTAACCGAAGTAACAGAAATCAACAAAAGTAAGTTAAATAAAAATACTTTGTATGCAATCGGGGTGAGAGGTCCAAGGCGGGGTGTCTACAGAGCCCCTCGGCGACGTGGATTGCGAACCAAAACGCGTCGACGAAAGTAAAAACACCTGCCGAGGACATCGACAAAGAAAAAGAAAGAAAAGAAAGCAAAGACTCGATGAAAGCAGTAATTTGAAATTGCTAGAGATAGGGGTGCGCTCCCTGTGTGAGCGTCTTTTGTTGATAGAGGGGGGCGGCATGATCCGTTGGTAAACCTGCCGGCTGAATCCGTTGAGTGAGGCCGTTAGTGAACCTTTGAGGAGGCCGTTGGTGAACCTTTGAATGAGGCCGTTAGTAAACCTTTGAGGAGGCCGTTAGTGAACCTTGAGGCCGTTAGTGAACCCTTTGAAATGAGGCCGTTAGTGAACCTTTGAAGAGGCCGTTAGTGAACCTTTGACTGAGGCCGTTAGTGAACCTTTGAAGAGGCCGTTAGTGAACCTTTGAGGAGGCCGTTAGTGAACCTTGAGGCCGTTAGTGAACCCTTTGAAATGAGGCCGTTAGTGAACCTTTGAAGAGGCCGTTAGTGAACCTTTGAATGAGGCCGTTAGTGAACCTTTGAAATGAGGCCGTTAGTGAACCTTTGAGGAGGCCGTTAGTGAACCCTTTGAAATGAGGCCGTTAGTGAACCTTTGAAGAGGCCGTTAGTGAACCTTTGAATGAGGCCGTTAGTGAACCTTTGAAATGAGGCCGTTAGTGAACCTTGAGGAGGCCGTTAGTGAACCTTTGAAGAGGCCGTTAGTGAACCTTGAGGCCGTTAGTGAACCCTTTGAAATGAGGCCGTTAGTGAGCCTTGAGGCCGTTAGTGAACCTTTGAGGAGGCCGTTAGTGAACCTTTTGACGAATCCGTTAGTGAAATCCGTGGATGAGGCCGTTAGTGTACCTTCGAGGCCGTTAGTGAACCTTTGTTGTCGAATCCGTTAGTGAAATCCGTTGATGAGGCCGTTAGTGAACCTTCGAGGAGGCCGTTAGTGAACCTTTGTTGACGAATCCGTTAGTGAAATCCGTTGATGAGGCCGTTAGTGAGCCTTGAATGAGTCCGTGGGGATGCGGGCATGGTTGACTGTGGACCATTTTCTGCTGGGGATGAAGTGCCTTGAGTAGCGGATGCTGTTGACTTCGTGGTGATACCTGTTATGTGTGTGCTTGGCAGGTATATGTGTTTGTGCAAGAAGATGCATGAAGGGAGAAATTGTGCTCGTGGTGCAATGTGATTTGAGAGCAGTTTTGCATGAGAGAGATCTTTAGTAGGAATGGAGAAAGTGATTTTGTGTGCGGTGTGATTTGAGGAAAGCCTCGGATGCATTCATACCTTCACTTACCATTGCCGCTTGATTGGAGATGGATTGCCGAAGGATGTTGGTACTTTTGATGAAGATGATGAACTGCCGTTGCCTTCGATGGAATGTTGTTGAGATGACATTCTGAATGATGGGTTGGTCGTGCCAAAGGCTGCCTACGTATCCTTTGAAGGGAATCAGACCAGCGTAGTTCAAGCATGATGGAGAATGCTGGAGGAGAAGCTAGGAGCAAAGAAAAGTAAAGCACATACTTTTGCACATAGAAGGAGAAAAAGAAAAAGAAAAATCTTTTTTTTTTTTTAGATTAGAAAGGAAAGAATATGCACACATGTGGGGAAAAGATTTTTTTGTTTAGTTTGTGGGTGAACCATTTTAACCATTGTGTGCTTGTGAAGCCAACCCAAGATCAAGTCATGTTCAGTCGAAGTCCGGATTGCCTCGCTTGAATTCTGTTGTCGCCGGTGTGCCCAACGAAGATTGATGTCTAGCCCCAAGAGATTTGTCGATTATGGGGCTTCAACAGGCTTTTGATGCCGAGATGAGGGGTTGCTGATTGTAAAGCCCCTAGAATGCCTTTGATGCCAAAATTTGAGGGACTTACATAGCTCCAAGATAAATCAGCTCTTGGCCCATTCGAGTAAATCGCCCTTTGTTGTTGTAGTGAGCAAGCCCCAAGAGGAGATCGTTGATGCCAAGCTTCGAGAGATTGCAAAGCCCCAAGTGTCGTGGGCTTGTAGATGGCGGGATGTGAAGACCTTTCATTGTAAAGCCCCAAATTATCTCGTGATTGGCTCGGCATTGAGAGCCGATGTACCGTTTGGTAGAATTCTTGATAGAGATCTCCTTCAAATGAGTATGCTTGCTTTATTCTTCTTGAGTTGAACTAATGACGGATCTTCGGATTGCACTTGCTTGATTCTTCTTGAGTTCTAACAAAAATCATCAACTTCATTCATAACATCGGAGTCTTCATTTTAAAACCAAGAGGCCTTTGACTTGAAGTGTTGAGAGACCCTTGAATCTTGATTGTTCTCATGGAGCCATAAGACTACTTCACATTGCACTTGCTCGAGTATTGTTGCCCAAAAGATTGTCGGCCGCGAAGCCCTAATACTGCCCTTTGCTTGAATTACTGTAATGCCGTAGCCCAAAAGATTGTAGATTGCGAAGCCCGTTGAGACCTTCGGTGCCGAATTGAGGAAGCTTCCAATGTTGCACATGACTTTGCTGGGGATACCGCTGGGGAGTTAATTGCTCTTTGCCGAGGGAGCCTTTAAGACTTGACCGTAGCCCCTAGAGTGCCATAATTGATTGCGAGAAAGGTCCACCTTTGATTGGGGAAACGAGCACGGGCACACATGACAAGAGTGCTTTTTGACATCCCTTTTGAGGGACTTTGAGGATAGTCTCACACATCTTTCTTGAGCATAGCCCCTAGGGCGTATTGATTGCCAAATGAAGCAAAAGAATCCCTTGTTCTTGAGTCACATAGCCCCTAGGGTGTCACCATTTGTTGAGCAAATCAAGAGTGACTCGTCCTCATGCGAGGGAACAAACATGAGAGGACATGGCAAGAGCTACTCCATTTCTCGGGAGCCTTTCAGCGTACTTTAGAAGCACATACTTGAAGAAGCCTTGAAAACTGAGACACATGTTGTTGCTATTTGCTGCCCAAGCCAATTGACTAGCTAGGGATTATTTGTGCAACCTCGTGCCCTTTTATGATGGGCTTGTTCTCGGATGGATCTTGGTTACCACGGGCCTTCTTTTCATGAACCAAAAAATGCACACTGCTGGAGAATGATGCCGATAACCCAAGACAACCTTTGATGGTGCTATATCTTGCCGAGCCTTTTGCAATCCCAAGGT
This sequence comes from Campanula takesimana, assembly GCA_026119855.1. Classification (NCBI taxonomy): domain Eukaryota; kingdom Viridiplantae; phylum Streptophyta; class Magnoliopsida; order Asterales; family Campanulaceae; genus Campanula; species Campanula takesimana. The sequence goes on along the minus strand of JAOWBW010000008.1, from coordinate 1,922,540 downwards.
TGACTCGGTGGGGAATTGACTTGCTGAGGAGATTCAATGTAGAACTTGTCTTCTTTAGAGGCCGGGGATCTCCATTTCTCTTTCCCTTCTCTCTCTCACTCTCTCATTTTTTTTATGACGCACCCTGTTTTTTACCTAGACCGCCCTTTCGGGTTTTCAATCTAGCGGGCATCTCTTTTGCGTCTTCATCATTTTTTTTTTGACTCAATTGATGAGGAAGTGTGCATTGACTCTAGCTGAGGAGATAAGACATGTGATTTTGCGGTGGAGACCTTTTGTCACTAATGATGAGTGACATTGACTTGACTAGGGAAGTGTCCCTAGTATTGACATGTATTTTTTATTGAATTGAATGACTTGCGAAGGCAAGTAAGTCATTAAGAGAGAAGAGAAGGAAAGCCCCAATTTGATTGCAAGAAATTGGGAGTATGCAGAAAGAATAGAAGTCCCTAGACTCGACAAGGAGCGCGAAATGATTCCAAATCTAAGAAAGTTGTTCAATCTTTTGGTGATTAATTCATTGGCAAATGAATCGTACAAAGATGTCTTGACAAGTTCGAGATGAAGGCCAATCACCATAACGCGCTAGGGCTAAACATTTCTTCTTTCTTGCATGAGACCGGACCCGCAAGTTGCCTACGTTCCTCCAGTGTAGAGGCTCAGGTCTCCGTAGTTCTTGTGGATCCTCCTTTTGATGTGAGGATTTGTTGCTTTGTCGTGATTTGTTGTTGTGAACTTCTTTGATTGAGGGGGATTTTTTTTTTTTTTTTTTTTTTTTGTGCTCTAACTTTTGCCTAGGTTGATTTGAAGAGTTCAACCTAGCGAGCATTTTTTTTTTTTTAATCCCCCCTTTGAAACATTGCTTGATTTTTCTCCATGGTTGTTGCTTCACCTTTAATGTCTTGGCTTTGTCTTCGTCGTTGATGATGTTGCCTTCGTCACGATGTTTAGCCCTTAGGCGTTCAAGTGATGGCCTTCATTCCAAAACTCGTTTAGACATCTTTTCATAATTTTGCCAAGAATTAGATTGAACAACTTGGAAGAGTGTATGAGGACAAGAACGACTTTTATTTGATGATGAGACTTGACTCAAAATTTCACATTAATTGGACAAAGAAAACTTAATGCACGCTTAAGAGGACTTTGACTCTTTTTTTTTTTTTTAATTCCTATTACTAGGTAGAGAAAGAGAAACGGAGATTGTTGTTGTAGTCCCCATGTGGCATGATTTCTTGTAGAAGCCCCATTTCGAAACCAAATCATTCTTCTTTGATGAGTTCTTGCATGTTGGCACTCTTTAAAGGTTGCTCTTCACCCACAGTAAATTCGCCGTTGTCGAACAAATCTTGGATGATGTTTCGGAGAAGGAAGCACCCTTCGGTAGTATGGCCACTATGCTTGTGGTAGCCGCACCATTCACCATGTGCATGATTCTTCGGTATCGTCTTCGGCTTGTACCCCTCCAAAGGCTTGACCTTTCCACTTGCCACCAAAGTTTCAAATGCTTCGGCTTGGGTAACACCTAGGAGAGGAGTGAAAACTCGGTTGTTGGCGGTACCTTTGTAGCTTTTGAGGGACGGGCCACTTGAGCATGCTTTACCCTTAAACTTTGCCTTGTTGTTGGTGAGCTCTTGCAAACGGGCTTTGAGCTCTTGCAAACGGGCTTTGAGCTCGGAAACCTCTTCTTTGTGAATCTTCCTCTCGAGATCAAAACGGGCTTGCCACAAATCGTCTTTTCGGCGGGCATCCTCGGAAAGTCTATCCATTTGTTCCCCCATGGCTCTTATTATGTTGAAGAGTCTTTCGTTGGACACGGAGAAGTACCCACATTGTTGTTGTTGCCGTTGGAAGCCATTGGACCTATTGAAAGAACACGGTTGATCTTAGGTTGGCCCCACAAATACCTTTTGAGTAAAATAAATTTAACCCACAAACATGAAAAAGACTCAACCATATAAAGAAAATGACTCTTTTTGTTTTTTTTATTTACAAAAGTCGGAAGGACGGAGTCCTTTTTGGGGTTTCTAGAAAAAATAGTGGAATCGTCACACTAGTATATAGACCTTATCGCGGTCCCATATACTCATCGGATTCCACCACGCTTGTGAGACCTACATGTGTCGGGATTAAACTAAATTAATGTAGTAAATCATACATGCGGGGACGGATTTTTATTTTCGTCCAAAATAACCACTTTTGGGGACGGAGTTTTATTTCGTCCATTGCAACAAGTTGGCATGTATGATTTGAAGACATTAGTTTAGGAAAATCTCGGCACATGAAAAACCGACTTGAGTCACGGAGTGTTAGACCCTAACTAGAATTGTGTGGCTTGTGCTCGGCTTGAATATGAGGCTCAAAGGTCACCCCCGGCATGTAGTCATGAACTACGCCACGGGCTGAGGTTTACCGCTTCGAAAGAGCCAAGGTCGAGTGGAGCTTGAAACTTTCTAGGACGGGCCTCGACGGGTTTGGGGTTGGACTTGTGCGACTCGATAGTGAGCAATTGATAAGAATATGTGCATGTAGTGTGAGGTCTAACATGTGACAAAATGTTTTTTTTTTCAAAAAAAAAAAAAAAATAAGCACATAATTACAACTTTCGAATCACCCGTGTGACCGATAAAAATAAACAGAAAGTAAAAACTGTTTTGTGCAGGCCCGGTGCCCACACACTGTCAAAACCACTCTGTTCTGTGCACGGTTCTGTTTCTGGAAAATGCCCAGAAGCGCGCGCCTTAGGATGCCTACTCGGGAGGCGCGCGCGTTAGACAAAGAGGGGCAGAGGCGCCCGCATCTGGGTAACAACCTGTAAATCAGCGGGTTCAAGGGATTGCCTTGACCCTAAATAAAAATGCTTTCCCCTGCAGAATTTGTTAGCACAGAAACATGGAATGGAAGGACAAGAAGGAAGACGGGCGATTCTGGTAATTGGGGTCGGACGCGCGCGCTTTAGGCCAAGGAGGCCAGAGGCGCGCGCTTCCCACCATTTTTACCAGAATGCCCAGAAAACAGTAATAAGAACACCAAAAGTTAAGAACGCAAGTTTAACCCTCTAAATCGTCCCCAGCGGAGTCGCCACTGTAGATACCCCGGGAAACCACGGCTTGGCTAGAGCGGTGAATTATCCTAGGATGTCTAACTTGTTTTAGATTGTTTAGAGTCGCCACCTATGTTTTTAAAGGAACATAAGAAAAACCTAGAAATAGCCTAATTTATGTACAAAACCAGAGATTCGGGAGAGAAGGGTTCGGGGGTTAGGTGACGGAGTGGGAAGTACTTAAACACCCACTCCGCCCTGCTTATGCGGGTCTTGCTACTATTGGTGTTCTAATGCTAAATGTCATTCAATTTATTAACAGTGCTAACAATTATAATGTAAAGAAAAAAGGGGAAGAAAAGAGAATTGTTTTATTTATAAATTTATGCTAAACAATTACATTAAAAAATGTATAGAAAATTAAAGTAGAGATTAAAATATAGGGAGATAACTTTAACCAACTTTAATGTAGTAAAGTGGTCATTTGGTCATGTCCCAATTGATGGGGATTGCATACTAAGACATAAATAAAAGATAAGAAGAATAAAAGTACCTTTAGAAAAGAGGACCTTAGACTTTGACTTGAAGATGGTGTTGTTTGTAGAGAAATGGTTGTGCAACACTTTGTGTAGTGTTTGTTTGTAGGGAAAATGTGTTGAGAGAACTTGTGTATAGTTCTTGTAGGGAAGATGAAGTTGGTCCAAAGAGTGTAAAAAGAGTCCCTTTCTAAGGTAGAAGATGATGGTTTTTATAGGTAAAAAAAAAGAGGGAAAGGTTGGAGGGAAATTGGTCAATCCATGTGAGATGGAATTGACCAATAGAAAATAAGATAAATGAATAAAAGAAAAATAAAAGAAATAAAAGAAATCAAATAATAAATGAAAGAAATATTAGTTTTTGGGAAAAGACTTAGAATTTGGGATTGAGAGTTAATGAGAAAAGGGGGGATGAATGTGGATGTAAAAAGGGTTGTTTGTGATCAAGAAAAAGGAGGGAAACTGCTGCAATCCGTAACTGCCATAATAGGAAGCGCGCGAGTCCCGCCTTTGATACGGGAGGCGCGCGCGGCCCACAAGAAGTGCCGGAGGCGCGCGAGTCCAAAAGTGACAGAATGACAGAAATGACTCTAAAGTTAACTCTGTTATGCAGTTTAGTCCAAAACTAACGGAATCAGTTAGGAACTTAACCGAAGTAACAGAAATCAACAAAAGTAAGTTAAATAAAAATACTTTGTATGCAATCGGGGTGAGAGGTCCAAGGCGGGGTGTCTACAATACTCCATTTTAATACTGAAATATGGGTATTTTGGACAAAAGTTCAAAATGAAAAAAATTACAAAAAAGTTTTCAGACGGGCCAAACGGGTCTTTCAAACCCGCGGGCTAAGCCCAGTCCGTTTGCAAATAGTGAGGTCCGGCCCGTACGCTTATTACACGGGCTAAAGGCTAAGTTTTGTCTGCGGGCTCACGGGTATGGGCTTGGCGAGCCACAGGCTGGCGGGCGGCCCGAAATGCCCAACTCCAAATAAAAGTATAAGAAATTAAAATAAATAGTGTACTTGTAAAATGGAGGGACTATAGTATTTAACAGATCTGAATTTTACAGAGTTGTTCTTCAAACTGCAAATTTTGTCCAATGGAATTTAATAAGGGGAGGGGAAGGGGGCTGAATTGTCTCAAATCTCATTACATACAGTAGTCATTCGTTTTCTGGGTGGCTCGGTCATCAAACAGAGTCGACACGACGTGACTCAGTGATGTACTACTGGATACTGTGTTCACATTTTATCAGTAGCAAGTATTGCCAAATATGGTAACTGCCTTCTGTTGTCAAATCCTTTCTTTTAACCTCTCACTATTTTTTTTTTTTTTTTTTTTTGAAAGCTTACCTCTCACTATTATTGTATCTTTGTACTTGAGGGTAAATATGAAATATTTTTGAAAAAGTATTCCGTGATTGATATTAGACTAGGTCTTATGAAAAACGTGTTTTACTTTAAGGATAAAAAAAAGTTTTGCAAAGACGCTATCGCTTGTTTTTAGAAATAAGCGGTGACATTTTGGTAAATAACTGGCATGCATCATAAATGTCAGTGTTAATATTACAAAGTGAAGTCATTTGGATTGACGTTTATTAACATTTCCATTGACAATTTTCATAAGTGTCAATGTTAGTGTTAAAAAGTGTCAGACATTACACTAACAATTATAAACATTGATAATGGCACTTATCAAAAGTGATAGTTGTAATTTCAATAAGTGCCAGTATACATGGCTAACACTTCTTAACACTAACACTTGCACTTACAATAAGCGTAAGTTATTTACAAAAATGTCATCGCATGTTTTAAAACAACTTCCTATTTTTAACAAAAATGTCACATCGTCTTTTTAAAAAGACGTTTTACGCGAAATTAGCGTAAAACGGGTGTTTTTTTTTTCCTCCATTTTTTCACTTGATACTAACATAATATTATACTAGTAGGTAACCCGTGCTCCGCACGAGAATCTATTCCGTTAATGTTTTTGTATTTTTATTTTTTTGATGTTTTTAATTGATAAATTAACATAATAATTTTATTTGAAAATATATGTATATTTTAAATTAATCAAAACATTTTCATAGCTTAAGTTGTACATAGTTGTAATAAATATATTTTTTAATTAATTTAGAAGTATATTTAAGTTTGTTGTATGAATATTTAAAAAAACTTAATGGTATTAATAGTATTATTAACATATATATTACTCCCTCCGTCCCGGAGTAAGAGTCTCACTCACCCCCAATTTGCACGCTTATTAATAAATATTGGATGTGATGTAAATGTTGTGAGTGTAAAAGTAAAGTATGAGAGAGAATGAATGGGAGGGAATAATAAGTTGATTGGTTTTGTGTTAATTTTTTAGTAATAATTAAAATAATTATTATAATTAACTAATATTATTAATTGTACTTATTAACATAATAACTATTATTATTCACTAATAATACTAATAGTTATAATTAACCTCTATATTAACTATTATAATTAATTAATACTCCCTACGCCCTAGAGTAAGAGTCCTACCTTGTTTGTGCATACTTATTAAATACACAATAGAAAATTGGTAAACATTGTAAATGTGTTGAGGGTATAATGTCCAAAATACTATTCATTCTTTCTCATCATTTGTCCTTTTAGGAAATAGACTTTTAGTAGGACGTACAAAAATAGAAAGTAAGACTCTTACTCTCAAACGGAGCGAGTGCTATCAATATTAAATATTAACATTTATTGTATAATGATTAACTAATACTGTTAATAATAGTTAACTTATATAGTAACTATTATGATTAACTAATAATACTATTAATAGTAATAATTAATATATAATAACTATTATGATTAACTAATACTATTAATAGTAATTTTTATTTTATTTAATAGTTAACTATAATAGTTAAATATAAATTGGGACACACCAAAAAAGAAAGTAAGAACTTTAAACTGGGACGGAGGGAATAATAATAATTATAATAAACTAATATTATTAATAGTAATAGTTAATTGATATAGTAACTATTATAATTAATTAATATTAAAAATTAATATTTAACTTATATAATAACTATTATAATTAATTAATACTCTCACTATTAATAGTTAACTGTTATTTACTTAATACCATTAGCTAATACTATTAGTTACTACATAAGGTAACTATTATAATAGCTTACTAATAATAGTAATAGTTAACTAATATAGTTAACTATAATAGTAACTATTACTAATAAGAGTAATAATTAACTATAATGGTTAACTATTATAGTTAACTATTACTAATAATAGTAATAGTTACTATAATAGTTAACTATTATAGTTACCCTTTATAATAACTATTATTGTTAGCTAATAGTATTAGCTAATGAAAAGAAAATGAAAAGTAACTTATTTATTACTATATTATTGATGTGGCTTCTCCAAATGCAAGCTTTCTCCATTGTTTGTCCACATGTCAATACCATAGTTCTTTGGGCCAACTTTAATATATATATATATATATATATATAGATTTTGTACTCACTCTGTTTCTTAATAAAAAATAATACTTACTTTTAGTCAAATTTATTTAAATTTTAACTAATATTTTATATTAAATTATTTATCTCAATAAAAATTTAAAAAATAGTTATTGATAATGTTTCTATTGGTTATTTAATAACCATTTTTTAAATTTTTTGGAGATTAATATTTTAGAATAATATATTAGTCAAAGTTCAAGTAAGTTCTATAAAAAATAACAATTATTATAGGCCGGAAGAGTATCGTTTATAATCCTTCTGTACAAAAATCATACTCCGTCTATTTCACTTTAAGGTCTTTACTTTCATTTTTGGGGTGTCCCACATTAAGGTTCGTAGTTATTTTATTACCTAAAATGAACAATGGGACCAGGGCCGCTATAAGGAGGATCGACCGGCGCGTTCGCACATGCCCCAAAATTTGGGCGGGCATTTTTAAAATGTGTATATATATATATATATATATATATATATATATATATATATATATATATATATATATATATATTTGAAACAACAAAGCGATTACTTGCATTGACAACAATGGAGGAGATGGCTATCCACAGTTAACGGAAGCTCACTCCAAGTTACAATATTATTATAATGCAAAGCTAACCTAGACATATAATCTGCAAGAGAATTAGAACTTCTCTTAACAAGTGCCATAGATACAGTAGAATTGTCGGCCAAAAGATCACGACAGTCACGAACTAAACCACCCAACTCATTGATGTTGTCCGCTGTCGATTTAATAGCATTGAACACAACCGCGTTATCGGTCTCCACGATCACATTATCCCAGCCCATGGACTTTACCCAGGATGAAGCTTCTAAAACTCCAATGGCCTCCCCCTCGACCACCCTATGAACAACGGGAAACCGTATAGTTTGCCCAGCCACAAACTGCCCCGCTTCATCCCTAAGCACCATGCCAACTCCAGTAACGTTGTTCTCTAACGAGAAAGAAGCATCACAATTTAGCTTGAACGAGTTGTGGGGAGGTGGATGCCAAAAGTTACATGCACCCGAGACAACCGAAGTACAAATCGGAGAATTATCCCCTGAATGAGTCGCAGCAGTAAGCTTAGCGTCCATCCGAACCCGATGGGTCTGTTCTGCCCATTGAACAACTCGACAAGCAGGCTTTGCCATATGGTTCCACACTCTTTGGTTCCTTTCATGCCATACACTCCATAATACCATAGCAAATTTATCTCTCTCACGTCCATGTAATGTTGACAAGCAATAGAAAAGCCATACTATAAAAGAGTCCATGAAGCACACACGATCATATACCGTAGTGTAAGGATCCCCGCCCCGCGACAATGGTCAACACGTGTCCAAATCCGGGATGGTTCCAAACACAATGGTACAATTTAACGGAGTCGCCACACTTTGTTAATTTTAAACCCAACAAAATGAAAAAGGTTAGAGATAAAAGGTTCGGAGGTCAGGTTACGGCTTGGAAAGAGTTTTACGTCACCCAAGCCGCCTCGGTCAAAAAACGAGTCTCCCTTGTTAATTAACAAAAGTGCATGTGTGTGTGTGTGTTTTAACGGAAAATCTCTGTTTTTAACTGTTTATCAATTTTAACTGAACAAAAAGGTTTTATTTGCACAAGAGACAACAGAACAAGGGGCAAAAGGGTCATTTTCCCTCCGACCCAAACCATCCGTACGGATGGGATGATCTTCACTGGGATTTTTACAGTTTATCAAGAAACAGTCCAGTTCCAGGCAAAAACAGAGCATTCTGCCTGAACTGGACTAAACTGTTTTATTTCCAGCTTTCATTCCAACATATAAAACCTTGAATTACTTCATTCATATGCTCAATGATCATCAAAAGAACCCCAAAACATGAATTTGGGTATGATCAAAGGCAATCATGGGAGAAAATTGGATAAGGTGGTGAACATGGCCAAATGAGACAAAATGACCATTTGATGATTAAAGATGGAAACTTTATCATCAAGATGACATTTTTATACATTATTAACCTCTTAGGGACCAAATTATTTCATAAAGATTCAATCTTTATGACCCAAAATGAGATTTCAAAGCTAAATCAAAAGGGTAAGATGATAAACACTAAGGTTTTATCATCCCACATGATTATCATTGCCAAATCAAGACAAAATCAACATAAAGATTTGGACTTTCACCACAAGAGTGGATCCTTAAGCCAAATACAACCTTGGGACAACATTATTTGACATAAAGATTTGATCTTTATGACCCCAAAGGGGATTTTGAAGCTAGATCAATGTTTGGATGATAAAGATTGAAACTTTATCATCCAAATGACCATCCTTGCTACCAATGAACAACATAATCAACCAAAACATGTGCCTTTTTTATTAAAATAGATCATTAATTTGTTATAAGTAAGAAATTCAACAAACCATGATCATCCTTAGGTTAGAACCACTTTCACACAAAGTGTGAAGGGCACCTTGAATCATCCATGGTTTGGACCATAATGTATAACAATATATATATATATATATATATATATATATATATATATATATATATATATATATATATATATATAGTGCTTGAAGGACAAGACTTGCAATAAGATTAAGATTAAAGTGCTTGAAAGACAAGACTTGCAATGAAATTAAGTTGCTTGAATGGACAAGACTTGTAATGAAATTAAGTTGGTTGAATGGACAAGACTTGCAAGAATTAAGAGATGAACAACAATAATATGAACAAACAAAAGAGATAAGATGAAGATAAGGATGGGGGAGAAGGTGGCTTCACCTATGTTTAGTTAGACCAATCTTCCTTTCTCTTTTACTCTCAAAACACTCTCTGGAGCAATTTTAGCAGAGTACCACTAACAATAATCGTTTCTCCCCCCCCCCTAAAATGATCACCATGGGGTTCAATTTATATAGGCTGAGGGTGCCCAAAGTAGCCGTACGGCTAGGGACCTCATGTGCCCAAACCATCCGTACGACTCGACTTGGCGAGCTTCTGGATTTTCCAAGTTTAATTCCAATTCAGTCCTGGAATATCAGGTTTATCCTAGTGAGGTCCTGGTCCATTGGTTTATCCCTAAATGGTACCAAGAATTCCTTTAAAGTAGGTCGATTTCAGATTGGGGTACTTACAGAGCCCCTCGGCAACGTCACTTTTGAAGAAAGCGGGGTTGTCGATAAAACAAGCATCCCAATCTGATGGGAGGACGGCATAGCTGATTTTTTCTATGGATGGACCTAGAGGTATAGGATTCCTACGTATCCCTATTCGAGGGAATCAAGCCTATCGTAGTTCGAAAGAGGGTGAGAGATTTTGAGGCTACTCAAACCTATAGACGACCGTCGAGGTCGGGTGGAGAACTTAGCGTCTCAAGCCTAAGGGCGACCGTAAAAGGTCGGGTGGAGAACTTAGCGTCTCAAGCCTAAAGGCGACCGTAAAAGGCCGGGTGGAGAACTTAGCGTCTCAAGCCTAGGGGCGACCGTAAAAGGTCGGGTGGAGAACTTAGCGTCTCGAGCCTAGGGGCGACCGTAAAAGGTCGGGTGGAGAACTTAGCGTCTCAAGCCTAAGGGCGACCGTAAAAGAGAATTTAGCGTCTCAAGCCTAAGGGCGACCGTAAAAGGTCGGGTGGAGAACTTAGCGTCTCAAGCCTAAGGGCGACCGTAAAAGGTCGGGTGCAGAACTTAGCGTCTCAAGCCTAAGGGCGACCGTAAAAGGTCGGGTGAAGAACTTAGCGTCTCAAGCCTAAGGGTTTGCTCAACACTAATTACGAGATGGTTGACTAACAAAGATGGTCTTACATCATTTTGGACTGCCTGATCTTTTCACACAAGTTTTAACTTCTTAACTGGACTTACGAAGGACTGCCGGGGCATGGTCAACTTGACTTTATGGGAGAGGGTTGACTAAATGGCTGTACTTACGAAGGACTGTCGGGGCATAGTCAACTTGACTCTATAGGAGAGGGTTGACTAAATTGCTGGACTTACGAAGGATTGCCGGTTCTTTTCACACAAGTTTTAACTTCTTAACTGGACATACGAAGGACTGCCGGGGCATGGTCAACTTGACTCTATGGGAGAGGGTTGACTAAATGGCTGGACTTACGAAGGACTGCCAGGGAAACAGCGGATTTGACTTTCACTTTGTCAATCCTAAAGGTTTGGTCAACACTAACTACGAGATGGTTGACTAACAAGGATGGTCTTACGTCATTTTTGACTGCCGGGAGAACAACGGATTTGACTTTCACTTAGTCAGTCCTAAAGGTTTGGTCAACACTAACTACGAGATGGTTGACTAACAAGGATAGTCTTACGTCATTTTGGACTGCCGGGAGAACAATGGATTTGACTTTCACTTGGTCAATTCTAAAGGTTTGGTCAACACTAACTACGAGATGGTTGACTAATAAGGATGGTCTTATGTCATTTTGGACTGCCGGGACAACGCTGGGTTTGACACTCTTTTGGCAAACCTAAGGGCTTTGTAAAATGACCACTTCGGGTTCCAAGGTTTTCTTAACCTATCAAGACCACTCCGGGTACCAAGGTTTTCTTAACCTATTACGACCACTCCGGGTCAAAAACTCGGGTCAACTCCATCTTTGGGCAAACTGGTCTTACGTCCGTCTAAGGACTGCCAGGACAAAACTAGGTTCCAATGGACTTACGTCAAAAGACCGCCTATCCTTTCACAACTTTTCCACAAAAAAATATTTTTACAAACACTCCCTCAAACGCCCAATGCGATTTGGAAGGGGACGGAAAAAACATTCTTCTCATAAACACACCCTTAAACGCCCAATGCGATTTGGAAGGGGACGGAAAAAACATCATAAACACACCCTCAAATGCCCAATGCAATTTGGAAGGGGACAGGTAAAACACTTTTTGATCAAAAAGCCTTTGGCTTGAAACATTGTTTTGGTCAAACTTGAAAAATGCTCATTTTTAAAGGCAAATCTTTTAACGAAGCGTTTTAGTCAAATTCCGATTTTAACTTAACCACGAGGTTTACTATGCATAAAGTCGTTTGGAGTTCTGTCCATTCCTTAGGAGTGATTGGGGGTAGAGAACCCTCTTGTCGTAGTTGTTGGGGTAACCCCATGTCCTTCTCGTCGTTGATGTTGGGGTTAGCCCCATGTCCTTGTTGGCGTCAAAGGCGGCATAGCCCATGTCCTTGTTACCATTGATGTCGGGGTAGCCCCATGTCTTTGTCAGCGTCGATGGCGGCGTAGCTCCAATGTCATCTTTTGACCTTCGAAGCGAGGTTAGGAACCCATCCTTTTTCATGACGCACCCTTTGTTTTGCCTAGGCCGCCCTTTGCGGGTTTTCAACCTAGCGGGCTACTTTTTTGCGTCTTTTATGACGCACCCTGTTTTTTGCCTAGGCCGCCCTTTGTGGGTTTTTAACCTAGCGGGCTACTTTTTTGGTGCCTTTCTTTCTCTTTTTTTATGAGTGATCCAGCCGACTCGATGGAATGGGGACTTAAAATATCTTTTGGAGAAAACATGCAGGGGTATTTATTTAGGCGGGAGAGAGTCCCTCAATGGTATCATGAAATAGGAGGAAGCCCCTGCTTGACAGAACATAAGTGTTTAGCTCTTTCCTGAGATGTAGAGAAGAAGACTTGCCGTAGTTCGGCCGTGGATCGTCTTTTGTTGAAGTTGGTGTCCTTTTGAAGGATGTTGTTGCTTTGCTAATGGTGAACTCCTCGGGATGTTCTTTTGAGGTGGACCTTTGCAGTGAGCTTTTGAGGCAGACTCTTTCTTAGCCAATATCCATTTCCTTTCCTCCTTTCCATTATCCATTTTTTTTCTCTCTTCTCATTTTTTTTGAGAGAGAGAGGGAGGAGAAACATTAGCCCCAACTTGCTTTTTTAGGCATTGGTTCATTTGTAGCCTCCTGGTGGAATGTTCGTCACTTCTCACTTTGACTTTGAAGATCCGGGAAGTCCTTTGCTTGGCTGCGCACGTGCGTTCATGGTTGAATCTTGGTGGTTGAGCAACAACATCCTTGTATTTTCATCGTCTCGGGATGCCTTTGATGTGCATCAAGAATTTGTATCGGGTTGTGTATCGGGGGTGTGTATAGAGGAAGGTTTGCCATTAATGGTCTCTTCATGCCAATTGATCACAACATTTATTCACATCAAGATTAATTGTTAGCATTTTTCATTTGTGTTAGGTCCATTCGTCCTTAATGAGTCGTCATTGACTAGTATGCTTAGAAGTCAATTCACCATTTTAGGGACGTAGCAATCAATTGATAATAACAAGCAAGACAATTTCAAGAGTAAGTGTATATTGCAAATAATGTCTCAAGTCTAGAGAGAAGAGAAGGAAAATGACTCTTTTATTTAGATAACTTTATACATACATGTCCAAGTATGGACCTTTGTAAAAATAAAAGGACACAGTCCGGGACGGACTTTTGGTGAAAGTCTAGATCCTACGAGGCTGGAAGACTCATCATTTCTTTTTTTTTTTTTTTTTTTTTTTAAGGGATGGGATCCCATGAAGCACGATGATCCATTATCTTCCTCAATTGTTGGAGGGGTTTTCGGCGGCATATTCCATGTCTTCTACGGGGAACTCGGGTTCCATGTCGTCGGGAAAGATGTCGCGAGGTTTCCATTTGGCTTGGCGTTGTAATTGCTGGATCCGTCTACTACTCATGAGTTGGGAGTTTTCTCTGGCCATCTCCTTTTGGTGATTTCCTTTCAAGGCGCGCAACCTTTGTGCATGACACTCGACGAGGGTACAGACCTCCATTTGATGTAGCCGCCTTTGGGCTTCCGAAGCACGTGCCTCTCCTTGTTGTTCACGTGGATGGTTATCTCGGACGCCAATTCAGGTGTGGGCTCCTTGGTCGATGTTTCCGATGGACAGAACCGTGAAGGACTTTTAGCATATTAAACCTCAAGGTGAAATTATTACCATGATTTGAGAAAAATGCTTCATTATCGGATTAGCCTTTTAGGAAAAACTTGATCTTTTTATTTTAAGATTTTTTTTTTTTGTTTGAAGACATACTTTTGTTTTGAATGAAAGACTCACACACATTTTTGCAAACTTTTGACAATGCAATAATAATAATAATTTTATTAAGAAAATTGACAATGGACTCAGAATGGTCACCACATAGCAGTAACCGGGGAGTCAAGACTCTAACTAAACCTAACAGACACCTTAACTGACTCTTCTTAAGGGCTTACCACACATCCTAAAAGCAGCTGACTCTTCCTAAGGATGAAAACAGACCTTTTCTAAGGGGAGATTGATGGAAGTGATTTCGAAACTCCGTCCTCTGCTGTGTCAGCCGCAGCACCATTCATTTCCCAACCCGGGGCATTCAGTCCTTCAGACATTTTCTGTGCCGCTGATCCTTTCCAAATGCCTTCCGTCATTTCGGCTTTGCTGAGTTTAGGAACCATCATTTGGGACACTGATTTTGTCAACTCTTCCAAAACAGGCTCTCCCACTTTGGGATTGACAACTTTGTCAACCACGGGATCCTTTTCCTTGGGACGGACATCACTGCATTTACCGACCATCGGGGAAGTCACAAATTCGAGCATTTTGACGCTCGGGTCATTGGCTGTGTCGGGGGCGTGGGGGCGTCCAAGCTTTCCCTTCTCGATTAGCTTCGAGATGATGCGTTTTATGGTGGTGCAATCATTGGTATCATGGCCATGGTAGTTGTGAAAGGCACACCTTTTGGTCTTGTCGCGACGTTTTTCAAGATTCTTTGGCCGGAAATCTTCGAGGGGCCACATGAGGCCTTGTTTGACCAATCCTTCAAACACTTTGCTTATGGGCATTCCGAAATCCTCAAACTTTGTGAAATGGAGCTTGGCTCGGCCTTTGGCTTTTCTTTCATTATTGACCGGAGCGTAGCGGGGATGAGAATCACCGTTACTCAATGCAAAGGGGTGCCCCTCGAGTGTCCTCTCAAATTTAGCTTCCATTTGTTTTCTCTTTCCCAACAACGTACCCGACTGAGGTGCAACATGAGGATTCTGTGGAAGTGCGTGGGTGTTGGCATACCCATAACCTTGGTTGCTTGCAGGAATATACATTAGAGGAATGCAATGAGCTCGTGGTCCAAGAGGTCTCCGATTGCAGAAATGATACGGGTCACCATAGAATCTTATCGGGAAATCCGGTGGAAGTCAGTTAGTGATGCATGGTTGGGTATCCACATATGGTCTAAACAGTGACTGAGCTCCGGTGACTTGGTTGATGGCATTAAATCGAAGGGTATGGTATTGTGAGTATGATGCTCGGGGCGTAACCGGTGTGAACAGTGGTTTATGGACCTTTTGAGTGGAGTGTGTTTGGGGTTTTATAGGAAGTGTCTCATGGGAGATGTTAGATTTGGGATGAGGCAGAGTGAGGAAGATTTGAGTGAGAGGCTCGTTATGGATGACGGCGTGTTGGGGCGAAGAAATGGAGGCCTCGGTATTTTGGTGAGATGGAGGGGGCAATCTTCGGTTACAATCCGGAGGTCGGGTAGCTTCCGCCCTTTCATTGTGGTTGGTCACTTTGGTGAAGGGCCCATCAGTTGTGACATCTCTTTGTATCATCGACTCATTGAACGGGTTCCGTGTTTCCTTGTGGCTCTTCGTGATGACTTCCTCCGTAGCCCCGGAGGATTCTAGAGTATGGAGCGGCTCTCCTTTCGTCAGGCTCTCCGGGTTGTCTGCAACGTCGTTTCCCAAATTACCATCCATCAAAGCGGTCTTTCTGAGGTACTGGATTGGAGAAGTTGTAGTGACAGGGGAACTTTCTAAATCCACACGCACTAGGCGGCGACATGATGCTCTCTTCCACTTCATCTGAGATACGGGGAAGACAAAAGGTAGCTTTAGGCTTGGGTAAACACTGAGTGAATGCTCATGCTACTGATGGGGAATGACCGCTAGGCTTAGACCTATGGGGTAAAAAGGTGGACAGGGTCAAATGGGATCTTAAATCCATCCGAGATTCAAACGGGGGTCTACTTACAAGGTTGTAACAGACTTCTTGGATGGCAACAGGGGATTCATTCAAAGAATTGACTTCCTAAGGGACTATTCCTAGGGGTTTAGCGGGAATTTCAACGGGGACCTAAGGGACAACACCTAGGGGTTTAGGGGTTTAACGGAGGTTTCAACGGGGATTACAAACGGGATCACAACGAGGATCACATCGGGGATCAGAATGGGATCACAACGGGATCACAATGGGGATCACAACGGGATCAGAATGAGGATCATAACGGGGATCACAACGGGATCACAACGTGTCACGACCCGAAAACCCGTCTCTATTTTATTGATAAATAATTATTTATTTATTTATTTATTTGATTTAAATATTTATGTGCGCATTTATATCTCATAATATTAATTTGTGCTTAACATTATTTGGTGAGTACAGTGTTAAGTGGGTAGTAGGGAATTATTGGTTAGAGGGGTTAATTGGGTTAATTGTTAGTAGAAAGAGGGGGCCTAAGTGTAAGTTTTTAAATAATTTTAACTACTCCCTCCCTACTCTTCCTTCTCCCTCACTCTCTTCCTCACCCTACTCCATCTCTCCCAGCAAACTCTCTCTCTCTCTCCAATTGGTTTGGGTAAGTTTTTCTCTCCCTTCTCTCTACATTTCCATCCTCTTCCTCTCATCTTTACTTATTTCTCATTTTATGAAATGTGTTTAGATCGTCGATAGGGTCGCGTAGAACCAAAAATATTTAAATTCCGTCATCTTTGAGAAATTCCAAGTAAGTTGCTTTTCCCCCATTTGTATGCTAGAATGTTCATATCATGTTTATATAATGCTTAAGTTGTTATATTTGATGTTTGATTGAGTTTGGGATTTATTTGGAATTTATTTTGGTTTTTGGTTAAAAATGGTGATTTTGATGAATGTTGGGATTTAATCTTGGTTTTGGTTGATAAATGGTGTTATTTAGGTCCCCTTAAGCTTAAATGTTGTTTGGGTACCTTATTAAACTTGTTGGGAGTGTTGATTTTGGGTATTGTGTAAATGGTATGTAAATAGCATGGAAAAATGGAAGAACCCAGCTGAAATCCCTCCCAGCTCGTCGACCGAGCGCCCGCCCGGGTTGGACCAGGCGCCCGCCCGCCTAGCCTTTTCCTGCGGCCAAACCTTCTGGGCAAATAAGCGCCCGCCTGCCCCTATGCGCGCGCTCGCCCGCCCGCCTGTTCTAGAATTTTGCCTTTTGCTTGTTTAAGACTACGTGGCTTCCTAGTTTAAGTTTATTTACTCAAATTAACTTAAGTTGACATCGTGGAATGCTTTATTAATTGGAATTGATTCCTTTGTGAATAAATACGTTATGGAATTTGATTAAGTATCGTTTTGGGAATGTGGTCCATCTTTGATGTGTTGTTTGGATTGGTTTACCTTTGTGGTGATTTATTTGGAACGGTTCCCTACTTTGGAATCATTAGTTGTTTACCGTGCTAGTATTTTATTACTTAGCCTTTACTTGAAAGTCCAGCTGGTTTTTGTGTGTGTTTCGGTCGATGCGAAACATTATGATGGCACAAGCCAAGTCCATTATGATGTTGACCATTGTTTTGCCCCATTATTTCCCTCCTCCAGATTGGCCTTGGATGTGAGATGAGCTAGCCCCTTTGTGAGCACTTTAGCTATTGGTTTTGGGCTTTGACTGTGTGTCACTGTCCCCTTATTATTATTGGTTCCGGTACCGGGGGTTTTCTCTTCAAGCTTTCATGCTACTATGAAGATGTTGATTGTTGATTATTGAAGCTGCGCAGCGACCTTTATTTGGTTATATCAGTTGGGAAACCTTGGCACATATCCTTTGTTAATTGTTTATTTCCGCTGCTATCTGTTAAATGATAAATGCTATGTGCTAAGTGATATTTATTATTGTTTATTGCTTATTGCATCATAGCATGTCATGTAGTTGCATTAGTAACTTATTGATATTTATCTCACCCCTTTTTCTTTTACCTTTGTTTTTCCTTAACCCCCCCAGGAGGAAAGGATTAGACTCGCTGATCACGAGGAGGACGTCGCGAGGGTTGAGCTTTTGGGGCAGGTTATTATTGGTGGGTTTACATTATATAAATGTGTAATCTTTTTGGGAATAGTGTACCAAACTTGACGTCATTAGAATTTGTATATTTTAGTATTTTGGGTGTAAGCTTATGGAGCTTACACTAGTTTGTATTTTGTTGTTCAAGTTGGGTTTCAAAACTTTGTGTTGTCATCTTTTGGTATAAAAAGGAAATTTTTATCTTCATTATTTTAGAGTTTATTGTCTAAGTCGACGTCCAGCTCGCGTACTCCGGGCCCGCGGGGTCGGGGTCGCGACAGTTGGTATCAGAACTATGGTTTAGCTCTAAGTATAAGTCTAGGTGGACTAGTATGACCTAGGAGGGTAGTTGTGTTCGGAGTGAGTAACGGTTAATGTTTTATGCAGGTAATTGTTCTCAATGGCTAGAAGAAGAACGGGTGAAGGTTCTAGTGGGGTTCAGAATCAGAATGATCTTCGGGAAGAGAACCGTGCTATATTCCAAGGCATGTTTGAGGCGGCCATGAAGGCAATTCATGACCAAGGGCCAAGAGAGGAGCATGTGCCACCTCCGCGATACGGGTTGGAGCAATTTCTGAAATTAAAACCAAGGGAGTTCGAAGGTGAGCCCGATGTGAAGAAGGCCGAACTATGGATTGAGTCTATGGAGAAAAATTATGATGTGTTTGGGTGCACAGACGAGGATAGAGTCCGGTTCGCGGCTTATAAGCTTGTGGGTGCCGCCGAGCATTGGTGGAAAGGAGTTAAGGCGAGTTGGGATAATACCCATACAGTGTATGCATGGGAATTGTTTGTGCGGAAGTTCAAAGAGCATTTTATTCAGGTAGTGGATCAGAACCGAAAGGAGATCGAGCTTCTCAACTTGGAGCAAGGTTTGTTGTCTATAGCTCAGTACTCGGCTAAGTTCACAGAATTAGCCCGGTATTGTGACTATCTTGTGAGGACCGAAGAACAGAAAGCTATGAGATTCATCCGGGGTTTAGAGACTTCTATTCGGACTCAGCTTATAGCCCAAAGGATTGTGACATTCCAGGATGTGGTAGACCGTGCATACTTAATTGAGCAAGACATAGAGGAGCATAAGAAGAAGGTCGAGGTAACTAACACTAGCAAGCAAGGAGGGCAGAGCAAGCCACAAACCCGTTCTGATAACCGAGGTAATTTTGGGGGACAATCTCAGTCCCGAGGGCAACCAATCTCAAGGAACCCGGGTACTACTGCCGGGAACCAAGGGAACCAAAATAGGAGACTTTGTTCCTATTTCCAAAAGGAAGGTCATTCAGAGGACCGGTGTTGGAAGAAACATGGCAAGTGTACCAATTGTGGTCAAATGGGGCATTTTGCAAAGGATTGTACTAGAGGCAGGGGTCAATCGACTGGGGTAAGAGCTGGTGCTCCACAGGGTCAGAAAAGAGATGATGCGGGGAAGCCTAAGGTCCAAGGAAGGGTATTTTCCATGAATCAACAACAAGCTACCGATGATCCTTCTGTTATTGGAGGTATTGTTTCTGTGTTTAATGTGAGCGCACCTGCGTTAGTAGATCCAGGATCATCTCATTCTTACATATCTGTGCAATTTGCTTCATTGCTAAATGCTGCATTTGAGTCTTTACCCTATGTGCTAAAGGTGTCGAACCCTATAGGAGAATGTTTGGTGACTGATAAAGTCTTTCGTGCTTGTGATGTGCTTATATGTGGTCGTGTCTTGTGTGCGGACTTGGTAGTCCTTCCGATTCAAGATTTTGATGTCATTTTGGGTATGGATTGGTTGAGTAAGTTTCATGCTTCTGTTGATTGTCGTAGGAAAGTTGTTACTTTTTCTATTCCCGATGTACCTAAATTTGTTTTTGAGGCTATGCCTTTGGGTAGAAATATTCGTATCATTTCTTATGTGAAAGCTAGGAGACTGTTGTACCATGGTTGTGAGGGGTACCTGGCTAGTGTGCTTGATACTAAGAAAGAATCCCCTAGTTTGGACAGTGTTCGGGTAGTTAGAGAATTTCTCGATGTTTTCTCTTCTGAATATGATATGCCTCCCGATCGTGAGATAGAGTTTTGTATAGACCTTTTGCCGGGTATGGCTCCGATTTCAAAGGCACCGTATAGGTTGGCTCCCGCAGAGTTGAAGGAATTAAAGGTTCAGTTGCAAGAGTTGCTTGATCGAGGGTTTATCCGCCCTAGTGTTTCCCCGTGGGGAGCACCGGTTTTGTTTGTGCGAAAGAAAGACGGTTCTTTGAGATTGTGTATTGATTACCGGAAGTTGAATCAGGTTACAATGAAGAACAAGTATCCTCTACCTCACATTGATGATTTGTTTGATCAGCTTCAAGGGTCCGTAGTGTTTTCAAAACTTGATTTGAGGAGTGGGTACCATCAGTTGAAGATTCGATCCGAGGATATTCCGAAGACTGCCTTTCGCACTCGGTATGGTCATTACGAGTTCTTGTTATGCCGTTTGGGTTGACTAACGCGCCTGCCGTGTTTATGGATTTGATGAACCGGGTTTTCCATCCTTATCTTGACTCATTTGTGGTGGTCTTCATCGACGACATTCTTGTCTACTCTAAATCTCGAGAGGAGCACGAGCAACACTTGAGGACAGTTTTATCCATTCTTGCGAGGGAGCAGTTGTTTGCGAAGTTTAGTAAGTGCGAATTTTGGCTCAAGAAGGTTTCATTTCTGGGTCATGTTATTTCTAAACATGGGATTTCGGTGGATCCTTCAAAGATAGAAGCCATAGTGGATTGGAAGAGACCCGAGTCAGTGACCGAGATCAGAAGTTTTCTGGGTTTAGCCGGGTATTACAGAAGGTTTATAGAAGGGTTTTCGAGGATTGCTACTCCGATGACTCAGTTGACCCGAAAGGATGTACCGTTTGTGTGGAGTGAGAAGTGTCAAAGTAGCTTTGATGAACTAAAGAAGAGATTAACTACGGCTCCTATTCTTGCGTTACCAAATGGAAATGACGATTTAGTAATTTACAGTGATGCTTCGAAAGAGGGTTTGGGTTGTGTTTTGATGCAGAATGGGAAAGTAATTGCTTATGCTTCGAGGAAGTTGACCCCTAGTGAACAGAATTACCCTACTCATGATATGGAGTTGGCTGCGATAGTCTTTGCGTTGCATAAGTGGAAGCATTACCTATATGGAGCGAAGTTTGAGATTTTTACCGATCACAAGAGTTTGAAATACCTCTTCTCTCAAAAGGAATTGAATAGCCGCCAGCGTAGGTGGATGGAGCTTTTAAAAGATTATGATTGCACCATTTCGTACCATCCGGGCAAAGCAAATGTAGTAGCTGATGCGATCAGTCGAAAGTCTTATGTGGCATCAATGATGATTCGTGAATGGTAATTGCTAGAGGATGCTCGAGATTGGCGTCCCCAAGAGTCGAAGCGTGGAGTTATTTTTGCGAACCTTAATGTATTTCCCACATTAATTCAACAAATAAAGGATACTCAGAAGGATGACCCAGAGTTGAAGAAGATTGTGGTTAATGCTCGGGATAGACAATATGTGGACTTTCGGCTTGACTCCGAGGGAGTGTTGACTTACCGTAGCAGATTGTGTGTGCCGAATATCGGTGGGATTAAACAGCGAGTTCTTGATGAGGGTCACAAATCCCGGTATACCATTCATCCCGGGAGTACGAAGATGTATCAGGATTTAAAACAGCAATTTTGGTGGATTAACATGAAGAGAGAAATTGCAGATTATGTATCGAAGTGTTTGACCTGTAAACAAGTTAAAGCAGAGCATCAGAGACCTGCAGGTCTACTTCAGCCTCTTGATATCCTCGAGTGGAAGTGGGAACACATTACGATGGATTTTGTAACCGGACTACCCAGGACTCGAAGGAGGTCCAATGCAGTTTAGGTGATTGTGGACAGGTTGACTAAATCTTCTCATTTCTTACCCATTGACATTTCCTATTCGATGGAGAAACTTGCAAATTTGTATGTTCATGAGATTGTCAGATTACATGGTGTTCCAGTTAGTATTGTGTCAGTCAGAGATCCCAGGTTTACATCCCGATTTTGGTAAGCGTTACAGAAGGCTTTGGGTACCGATCTGAGGTTTAGCACAGCATTTCATCCTCAGAATGACGGTCAGTCTGAAAGAACCATTCAGATTTTCGAGGATATGTTACGAGCTTGCACAGTTGACTTTCCAGATTCGTGGGATACCCATCTACCGCTTGCAGAGTTTGCCTACAATAATAGTTATCAGTCGAGTATACAGATGGCACCGTATGAGGCTTTGTATGGGAGGAAATGTCAGTCACCTATTTGTTGGGACGAGGTTGGTGAAGCAAAACTGTGGGGTGATGATATGGTTCAGGACTCGGTGGAAAAGGTTAAAATTATTCGGGACCGACTGAAAAACAGCCCAGAGTCGACAGAAGAGCTACGCCGATCATCGAAGACGAGATCTTAGTTTCCAGACCGGAGACTTCGTTTTCTTAAAGGTATCTCCAAAAGTGGGCATCCGAAGTTTCGGGAAGAAGGGTAAATTAGCTCCGAGGTTTGTTGGACCGTTTGAGATTTTGAGGAAAGTGGGACTTCTAGCATATCGGCTTGCGTTACCATCCTCTTTGGACCGGTTACATAATGTTTTTCACGTTTCCATGCTTCGGAAGTATGTTCATGATCCATCTCACGTGTTACCGAGGGTACCGGAGGATATAGAGCCCGACATGACTTACGAGGAACGACCGGTTCGGATTCTCGATGCCAAACTCCAAGAGTTGAGGAACAAAAGCATTCCGTTGGTTAGAGTTCTTTGGAAGAATCATAATGTTGAGGAATCAACTTGGGAACTTCGAGAGGAGATAGAGCGTAGATATCCGTGGATTTTTAATTCGGGTAAGTCTCGTTAAAATTCGGGTCGAATTTTCTTTAAGGGGAGTGATTGTCACGACCCGAAAACCCGTCTCTATTTTATTGATAAATAATTAATTATTTATTTATTTATTTGATTTAAATATTTATGTGCGCATTTATATCTCATAATATTAATTTGTGCTTAACATTATTTGGTGAGTACAGTGTTAAGTGGGTAGTAGGGAATTATTGGTTAGAGGGGTTAATTGGGTTAATTGTTAGTAGAAAGAGGGGGCCTAAGTGTAAGTTTTTAAATAATTTTAACTACTCCCTCCCTACTCTTCCTTCTCCCTCACTCTCTTCCTCACCCTACTCCATCTCTCCCAGCAAACTCTCTCTCTCTCTCTCCAATTGGTTTGGTTAAGTTTTTCTCTCCCTTCTCTCTACATTTCCATCCCCTTCCTCTCATGTTTCCTTATTTCTCATTTTATGAAATGTGTTTAGATCGTCGATAGGGTCGCGTAGAACCAAAAATATTTGAATTCCGTCATCTTTGAGAAATTCCAAGTAAGTTGCTTTTCCCCCATTTGTATGCTAGAATGTTCATATCATGTTTATATAATGCTTAAGTTGTTATATTTGATGTTTGATTGAGTTTGGGATTTATTTGGAATTTATTTTGGTTTTTGGTTAAAAATGGTGATTTTGATGAATGTTGGGATTTAATCTTGGTTTTGGTTGATAAATGGTGTTATTTAGGTCCCCTTAAGCTTAAATGTTGTTTGGGTACCTTATTAAACTTGTTGGGAGTGTTGATTTTGGGTATTGTGTAAATGGTATGTAAATGGCATGGAAAAATGGAAGAACCCAGCTGAAATCCCTCCCAGCCCGTCGACCGAGCGCCCGCCCGGGTTGGACCAGGCGCCCGCCCGCCTAGCCTTTTCCTGCGGCCAAACCTTCTGGGTAAATAAGCGCCCGCCTGCCCCTATGCGCGCGCCCGCCCGCCCGCCTGTTTTAGAATTTTGCCTTTTGCTTGTTTAAGACTACGTGGCTTCCTAGTTTAAGTTTATTTACTCAAATTAACTTAAGTTGACATCGTGGAACGCTTTATTAATTGGAATTGATTCCTTTGTGAATAAATACGTTATGGAATTTGATTAAGTATCGTTTTGGGAATGTGGTCCATCTTTGATGTGTTGTTTGGATTGGTTTACCTTTGTGGTGATTTATTTGGAACGGTTCCCTACTTTTGAATCATTAGTTATTTACCGTGCTAGTATTTTATTACTTAGCCTTTACTTGAAAGTCCAGCTGGTATTTGTGTGTGTTTCGGTCGATGCGAAACATTATGATGACACAAGCCAAGTCCATTATGATGTTGACCATTGTTTTGCCCCATTATTTCCCTCCTCCAGATTGGCCTTGGATGTGAGATGAGCTAGCCCATTTGTGAGAACTTTAGCTATTGGTTTTGGGCTTTGACTGTGTGTCACTGTCCCCTTATTATTATTGGTTCCGGTACCGGGGGTTTTCTCTTTAAGCTTTCATGCTACTATGAAGATGTTGATTGTTGATTATTGAAGCTGCGCAGCGACCTTTATTTGGTTATATCAGTTGGGAAACCTTGGCTCATATCCTTTGTTAATTGTTTATTTCCGCTGCTATCTGTTAAATGATAAATGCTATGTGCTAAGTGATATTTATTATTGTTTATTGCTTATTGCATCATAGCATGTCATGTAGTTGCATTAGTAACTTATTGAGATTTATCTCACCCCTTTTTCTTTTATCTTTGTTTTTCCTTAACCCCCCCCCAGGAGGAAAGGATTAGACTCGCTGATCACGAGGAGGTTGTCGCGAGGGTTGAGATTTTGGGGCAGGTTATTATTGGTGGGTTTACATTATATAAATGTGTAACCTTTTTGGGAATAGTATACCAAACTTGACGTCATTAGAATTTGTATATTTTAGTATTTTGGGTGTAAGCTTATGGAGCTTACACTAGTTTGTATTTTGTTGTTCAAGTTGGGTTTCAAAACTTTGTGTTGTCATCTTTTGGTATAAAAAGGAAATTTTTATCTTCATTATTTTAGAGTTTATTGTCTAAGTCGACGTCCAGCTCGCGTACTCCGGGCCCGCGGGGTCGGGGTTGAGACACAACGGGGTCACGACCGGGATCACAACGGGGATCTCAGTGGGATCACAACGGGAACCTTGGAAGGATAGCGGGGATCCATCCAAAGGCCTAACAAAACGCCTTTATGGAAGTCTTGGAGGATAACGGGGATCCGTCCAAAAACTTAATGAAATGACGCTCATTAACGCAAGAATGCAATGCGTCAAGGCCAAGAAGCAAAAACGGAGCAAAGTCATGCAATGTGCAATTATTTATTCATCCAAGTTTACTTAAAAAGCATTTTTATTTCCTAAATGGTTGGAAAAGATTTCTCTTCTTTTTCGCAACTACTCTAATTCCTAGATAGTGGAGGTCATCACTATGTCTATAGACCCCTCGTTTTTCACCTGTATTGCACACTCCCAAGGACGAACTATCCCGGGCGAGGGTCCTATAGGGCAAGCGGATTCCACCAATCGAAAGAAATGATCCTAAGGTCTAGTGCGTCACAAGGTTCCCGATGTGCGGGTCATCCTAATCATGATTAAGACCCAGTCGGGATCGAGGCTGTTCCGAAGGCTGTACCGATATTCCGACACGACCTCATTTTGAATGAGGTGTCTCAATCCTCGATAATGAGCTTAAGGATGATTAACATGACTCGTTCATTAGGGCTTAAAGACACGGTGTTAGCCTATCTTTAGCACATGACCTTTGTTAATTGTGGTCGTCATTAACACACGGGTTAAAGGCGAGTTAGGCTACGCTTGCATTACATCAAGGAGTCGTAACCCGGGCATTAACTTGGCCACAATTGACTTTGGACACATGCATAAAGACAATGGCAACGTGAACTAGACCAAAAACAAACAAAAGTCACGGTATTTGTGTGTCACGGACACGTGTGGTTGACTCGGCTCGGAAGGGGAGGTGGAATGGACCCGTGCGCGCTCGAAGGGAACAAGAGCGCCAATCGAGCTGCATCTGGCATCTATCCCGGGTTTAAAGGGTATTTGGAACGTGCAAGGTTAAGTGCGCATTGTGTGAAGTCAAATATACATTCCCTTTTGAGTCAATATAGAGATTTTCAATCCGTTTTTCAACATGATGAGCATGGCATAAGCGAGACATGAACAAGTATAAACAAGCATGAAGTAGGCAATTTATACACACAATGAATCAAAAGAACATGATTAAACAAAGACCAAAACTTGTACATGTACCAAGTTGTGCACAACCAAAGAATTTTTGAATCAAACATTTTGCCAAAAGAACAATCTTTACATTGAAACCATTTGTACAAAGCAAGTTGTGCACAACAAGAAGAGTCTTTTAAAATTCAAGAAATCTTTACAAAAAGGGTTGTGCACAATGAGGCTTTGAAAACCATTTTTATTGACAAAAGATCATGCATAACCAAGTTTTGGCCAAAAGGAAAAAGCTAATGTGCACAAGTAAGGTTGTAAATTTGGAACCTGGACAAGCAGAAGCAGAATGGCATTCAGAATGTTGCTGCCCTGCACAAAATTGTTAATTTGCAACATTCTGACCCTTTTACCAAACTAGCCGTACAGCTAGAACCATGGGGTTGAGATTTTTCTCAGTTTCTGAAACTTCTGATCATCATACTCCAGCTTATTGCATTCCCAGAATATATGTACTCAAAACAGTTCAAACAGAAACAGCAACTAACGGAAACGGGAGTTTGACCCACACAAAAGTGCCTCCAAAGCTTCTAAAGAGAAGTTTGCAAGCACTTTATCTCCCCAGCGGAGTCGCCACTGTAAGGATCCCCGCCCCGCGACAATGGTCAACACGTGTCCAAAGCCGGGATGGTTCCAAACACAATGGTACAATTTAACGGAGTCGCCACACTTTGTTAATTTTAAACCCAACAAAATGAAAAAAGTTAGAGATAAAAGGTTCGGAGGTCAGGTTACGGCTTGGGAAGAGTTTTACGTCACCCAAGCCGCCTCGGTAAAAAACGAGTCTCCCTTGTTAATTAACAAAAGTGCATATGTGTGTGTGTGTTTTAACGAAAAATCACTGTTTTTAACTGTTTATCAATTTTAACTGAACAAGAAGGTTTTATTTGCACAAGAGACAACAGAACAAGGGGCAAAAGGGTCATTTTCCCTCCGACCCAAACCATCCGTACGGATGGGATAATCTATCCTGGGATTTTTACAGTTTATCAAGAAACAGTCCAGTTCCAGGCAAAAACAGAGCATTCTGCCTGAACTGGACTAAACTGTTTTATTTCCAGCTTTCATTCCAACATATAAAACCTTGAATTACTTCATTCCTATGCTCAATGATCATCAAAAGAACCCCAAAACATGAATTTGGGTATGATCAAAGGCAATCATGGGAGAAAATTGGAAAAGGTGGTGAACATGGCCAAATGAGACAAAATGACCATTTGATGATTAAAGATGGAAACTTTATCATCAAGATGACATTTTTATACATTATTAACCTCTTAGGGACCAAATTATTGCATAAAGATTCAATCTTTATAACCAAAAATGGGATTTCAAAGCTAAATCAAAAGGGTAAGATGATAAACAATAAGGTTTTATCATCCCACATGATTATCATTGCAAAATCAAGACAAAATCAACATAAAGATTTGGACTTTCACCACAAGAGTGGATCCTTAAGCCAAATACAACCTTGGGACAACATTATTTGACATAAAAATTTGATCTTTATGACCCCCAAAGGGGATTTTGAAGCTAGATCAATGTTTGGATGATAAAAATTAAAACTTTATCATCCAAATGACCATCATTGCTACCAATGAACAACATAATCAATCAAAACATGTGCCTTTTTCATTAAAATAGATCATTAATTTGTTATAAGTAAGAAATTCAACAAACCATGATCATCCTTACGTTAGAGCCACTTTCACACAAAGTGTGAAGGGCACCTTGAATCATCCATGGTTTGGACCATAATGTATAACAATATATATATATATATATATATATATATATATATATATATATATATATATATATATATATATATATATATACTCCCTCCGTCCCAGCTCACTTGAGACTTTTTGACCAAAACTGGTCAACTTAAGGTCGGTTTGACCAACACTTTATAGAAATATTTATGATCCGAACAAAAATTAAAAAAATGTAAAATGACCACCATTAAAAATCCTCTCAATAACAATTTTTAAAAAAAAATTTGGACATAAATATTTCTATAAAGTATTGGTCAAACCGACCATAAGTTGACCAGTTTTGGTCAAAAAGTCTCAAGTGAGATGGGACGGAGGGAGTATATATATATATATATATATAAATAGTGCTTGAAGGACAAGAGTTGCAATAAGATTAAGATTAAAGTGCTTGAAGGAAAAGACTTGCAATGAAATTAAGTTGCTTGAATGGACAAGACTTGCAATGAAATTAAGTTGCTTGAATGGACAAGACTTGCAAGAATTAAGAGATGAACAACAATAATATGAACAAACAAAAGAGATAAGATGAAGAGAAGGATGGGGGAGAAGGTGGCTTCACCTATGTTTAGTTAGGCCAATCTTCCTTTCTCTTTTACTCTCAAAACACTCTCTGGAGCAATTTTAGCAGAGTACCACTAACAATAATCATTTCTCCCCTCCCCTGAAATGATCAGCATGGGGTTCAATTTATAGAGGCTGAGGGTGCCCAAAGTAGCCGTACGGCTAGGGACCTCATGTGCCCAAACCATCCGTACGACTCGACTTGGCGAGCTTCTGGATTTTTCCAAGTTTAATTCCAGTTCAGTACTGGAATATCAGGTTTATCCTAGTGAGGTCCTGGCCCATTGGTTTATCCCTAAATGGTACCAAGAATTCCTCTAAAGTAGGTCGATTTCAGATTGGGGTACTTACACGTAGACCACAAACCAGCTGCTTGCCAACAATCCTCAGCAAAGAAGAAACCCGCAAAAATGTGCCACGCATTTTCAATACCCTCCGTGCAAAAATTACCCGCCTGGGACTTGCAGGCCCTTTTGGCATAACTTATCAGCAACATGAAGGATACCACGTCCCATTCACCATAACAAAAAGCGGACTTTAGGAGGAACCTGCAAGTTCCAGATCTTACGCCATTATCCATGCGTAGAGTACCACTCTTCTATTGTATAAATGAACCAATCTTATAAGAACTTCGGACAGTATATCGTCCATCATTAGAATAGTGCCACACAAGACAATCAGAGCAGTATTGCAGGCCAAGAGGGATGGATAAAATAGCTTGAACGTCCTCCTAATGAAACAATGATCCGAGCAACCCATCATTCCACCGACGTTCCCTTTCCATAATAAGCTATGAGACAGTAGAAAAGTCGCAAACATACGAAGTACCTGGTGTCAAGAAAAAATTCCCATCTCTCTGAATCCAAGGATAAGTCCAGATTCCTATATCCAGACCATTACCCACCTTCCAACGAACACCTAACTTTAATATATCTTGGGCAGCTCGAATGCTTCTCCAAGCATAGCTCGGACCCTGCCCAAAATGGGCATTCATGAAATCCCCTCATGGGAAATATTTAGATTTGAGAACTTGACAAACTAAAGCATTCGGGTCGTCCATCAAACGCCAACCAAACTTACCCAACATAGCTAAATTAAATAGATGGAGATTGCGGAACCCCAAACCACCACGATCCTTAGAAACACACAAACGATCCCATTTGAGCCAATTAATTCCACGTTTACCATCCTTATGATTGCCCCACCAGAATGAATTCATCATTATTTCAAGTTCCTTAATCAAGGATAAAGGAAGAAGAAAAGTTGACATACAGTAGCTAGGGAGAGCTTGGGCCACAGATTTGATTAAAATTGACTTCCCCGCCTTTGAGAGGAACTTTGCCTGCCACCCATGCAATTTCTTCCAAAGTCGTTCGCGAAGATAGCCAAAAATAGCTCGTTTTGACCTACCTATAAGTGATGGAAAGCCAAGATAGCGACCCATGTTAAGTGGCTGGGAGACACCTAAAACGGTAGAAATTGTGTAACGAGTTTGGATGTTCACATTTTGAATAAAAAAGATACCAGACTTTTGGTAGTTAACTGCTTGGCTTGATAACGCAGCATAAGTGTCCAGGATAGATCGTAAATGATGGGCTTCCGACGCATTGGCTCGACAAAATAATAGGCTGTCATCTGCAAACAAAAAATGTGTAATACTTGGTGATCGGCGAGTAAGTCTTGTTCCATGTAATGAGCCGTGGCAGTTTGCCCGTCTGATGAGAGCGGACATCCCTTCTGCACACAAAATAAAGAGATAAGGAGATAATGGATCACCCTGCCTTAATCCCCATTAAGGATGAATTTGACCAACCATATCTGAATTCACCAAAATGGAATAATCGACTGATGTAACACACAACATCAGCCATTTCACCCACATATCACAAAAACCAAGCTGTCGATGAATTGCCTCCAAGTATCCCGAATCAACCCGATCATAAGCTTTACTAATATCTATTTTCAGCGCCACATCCCCAAACTTACCTTGCTTTCTACACTTCATAGCATGAATGGTTTCATAAGCAATCATAAAATTATCTTGAATTGATCGACCTAAAATGAAATAGGACTGAGCGAGGTCCACAAGAGCCGGTAAAGCCTGCTTCAACCTGTTATAGAGTACCTTGGGAGAGAATCTTGTAAACAACATTACATAAGGAGATAGGCCAGAGATCACGAAAAGAAATAGGCTGCTCACATTTTGGTATAAGGACCACCGTTGTACTAGCGATGCCATTCAGAAATTTGCACTCCCTCAACCAAGAAACACAAGATTGAAAGACATCTGCCCCAACAGTAGACCAACATTTTTGATAGAAAGCAGGATTGAAACCATCCGGACCGGGTGATTTATCAGGATGCATTTCCTTAATCGCTGTCAAAAACTCATCTTGTCTAAACGGAGCAGTGAGAAAAGCATTCATAGTATCATCCACCAGAGGCACCACACATGATAAATTATCATTCAAAGCTGCTCTATGTGCCATCGGATCCTGTACCTGGTCAACCGAGTATAAAGATGTAAAGTATTCACTCACCAGTCTGCAAATGTCACGTTGAACATCAGCCCAAGACCCATCATCGCGTTGCAGCCTTGTAATACGATTTCGCTTCTTACGAGCAGATGACATCTGATGGAAAACTTTTGTGTTTGCATCCGCTTCTCGTAGCCAAAAAATCTTCGATCGTTGCTTCCAAAAAAGTTCTTCGCAAAGAAGGATTTTCCATAATCTAGTCTTAGCTTCAAGCAGTGTTTGGTTGCCAATGGTCCCTCGACCTTCCTGCAACCGATTTATAGCAGCAGTACTGTAACACCCATCGAATTTCTTGTTAAATATTTGACATACTTGTTAAATACTTGAACTTGCATGTTATGTGTTAGTTTTACTTAGGTTAAATTTTTAACTACTTTAAATAGTTAAGGTGGTTAAATGTCTAGTTTTGACTTTTGGGTCATTTGTGAAAATTGGACTTTAGGGGCCTTTTTGTTAAGAGTGAAACTTGAGGGGCCTAAGTGCAATTCTTTGAAAGTTGAAGTATATCAACTTGTTTGATTCCTTCTCTGGGTCATTTTACCCAATTTCAATACGTACACTCCCTCTGTTCTGAAAAGCTAGGGTTAGAATTTTCCCTATTCCCGACTCCTCGAGTTTAATTATCCCTCCGTTCTTGATTCCGATCCCGGATTAATATTCGTGGCGTTGAATAGAGCGTTCCAGGCCGAACAGAAATAAGTTTGGGTCAACTTGAATTTTGACTAGGTAAGTTATTAGCTCCCCCTTGCTTGTAATAACATGCATAAATGTTATTATCGATACTTGTGAATGTTAATTTCGTGTTTGGGATGATTTTTGTGGTACTTGTAAATCTGGGACAAAGGGAGTAAAAAAAAACCCTACTGAGTAAAAATAATGAAAGAACCTAAAATAGTGGTTTAAGCTTGTTAGGTACCCCTGGGTATGTATAATGGTTAATGAAAAGTTACTCCTACGCTTGGGACGGAGAATTGTTAAGTTTGAACTCAGGGGAAAACTACCAAATTGTACCGAGCACGGTCGTGCGCCTTTATTTGGCACGGTCGTGCCAAATATCACCTTTAGACAAATTTCCTCGACAGTGTTAGCACGGTCGTGTGCCTTTTATTGGCACGGTCGTGCCGAATATTAGTTTTGTGTGAGAACTCTCGACCTTGATGGCACGGTCGTGCCATTTTTGCACGCGCGGTCGTGCCAAGTGGGAATTCTGATTTTCCTTCTTGAATTGTTTCCTCCATAACTTTCTATAGGAAAGTCGGAATCAAGATCCGAAAGAAGCTGAATCACCTAGACTCAGAGGGATATTCAAAGACTAAATTAATGAGGTTTTAAGGTGATTGTATAGAGTATCTAGATAGGTGTTTTAGGACATTGAACTTAAGTATAAGAGTAGTAGCTCTTCCTTATGTCTTGAAAGTGCTATGAACAAGCACTAATGTGTTATACTTGTTGTACACCTTAGAGGCATTAGCATAAGGTCTTAGACTTGAACATCCTAAGAATAGGATTTGGATTTTGTAAGAGTAAATGTATAACTCTTATACTTGCTTGAACATCCATAGAAATGGATTAAGACTTGAATATATGATAATAAAATCTTGTACATGGCTTGACACCAATACATATGTATGGTAGTGAACTTGAAAGTGCTATGAACAAGCACTAACGTGTATGAGACATGTTCTTGTTGTGTATATGCAAACATTGCATACATTTGCTTGATACAAGGTGACTTCTTGATTACTTGAAGCATGTTCCTTGTTGAGCTAGTCCACTACATTTGGATTAGTTCTTCTCCCATTGTTCAAGTAAATATCTACTTGTACTTTCTTGTGTGAGTCCAGCTGGTTCTCCTTGCTTGTTCAAAAATGTATAGGTTCACGCTTGTCGCGAGAGCTGGGGTTTAAGTGACAATCGGGTCCCTATGTATTTCCGCCTGACCCCTTACTACCGGCCATAGTAAGGGCATAGCTTCCTTAGTTGGAGAAATAAGCCTGACTTAAGTGAATGCTAAACTCCCGTCCCGAACACCTCGTGAATAATCATGAGTACTGATATTGAGAATGACACTGGTTACCGGGTCTTCTGATATATACTGAATAATCAGTTCCTGTTATTGATCGTGATTGTCAAAGTAATACAAGCTGCGACAACAATGGTATTCTTGGGAGGAATAAGGAAGGAAGCAATATCCTTATAACTTGCTTGATTAGCTTTATGTGCTATTTGATGAGTGGATTATCCTCTCATATACTGTTACTTGATGATACTTGATATATAATTACTTGAGTATCTACTTGAATTGCATGATAACATGTCATGTAGTTGCATCTAATAGCTTACTGAGATTTATCTCACCCTTTATTTGTTCCCCCCCCCCCCAGGAAAGGAAGGATAGTGCGCAGTGAGGCTCGGCATAGTTGGGAGCTTACTTCGCAGGTCGTGATTATTTTGGGGCTTGTGTCCTTTTACACTTGGTGAGGACGATGTATTGGGTTGTATAACTCCTTATTTTGGGGTAGACAGTCTTGTTCAGTTCTTGTTGTCACTAGACATCTTGTATAGTACTCTTAATGCCAGCTTATGTGCTAGGCATGTTTCCGCTGTGTATGTATTAAGTTTGGTTTTGAATTTTCTTGTCTAGAACTCGTGTTGTGAGCTAGTATAGCTCCTTACTCTAGAATATATATATCATGTCAGTTTGTTAAACAAATGTCATTAAGTTTCTTGTTTCCCGTTAGGCACTCCCATCCAGGTTCGAGGTTCTATTAGGGAATCCCGGGACCTGGGGGCGTGTCAGGTTGGTATCAGAGCTTCCCTGGTTTAGCTACCATGTTTAGCTACCTTGGTTTGCTCTAAGTCTGGATAGGGTCTATGGCCTAGGTATGGGTGAGTCTTGGGGTGTTATTAATAACGCTGAGTGTTTACCTACAGGTACAATGAGTTCTGAAGGTACAAGTGGTAGTAATCAGCTGAGATCTATAACTCCTCAAGAAGAAATGGTTGATAATGTAGACTGGGATTATCCTAATCGCCTTACAAGGTTCTTGAAGCTGAAACCTCGTAGTTTTGACGGGGAATTTGATGCTAAAAAGGCAGAAGAGTGGATTGAAAGTATTGAGAAGATCTTTACAGCCTTGAGATGTGCAGGTGTTGACAAGGTAACCTTTGCAACCTTTAAACTTGAGAAAGCCGCTGAGCATTGGTGGCAAGTGTTGAGCAAAAGTTGGGAACTGGAAGGTGTACCACAGACATGGGAGAATTTTCTTAAAGCTTTTAAGTCGCAGTTTATTCCAACAGTGGTCCAAGATAGGAAAGAGATGGAATTTCTTAATCTGGAGCAGGGAAGTCTGACCGTGGGGCAATACTCAACCAAGTTCACAGAATTGCCAAGGTATTGTGATCACTTAGTTCCAAATGAAGCTAAGAAGGCACAGAGGTTTGTTAAAGGGTTAAGGACTGAGTATAGGAAGCAACTTCTTTCTCTACAGCTCACTAGCTATCAGCAAGCAGTGGAGAAGGCTTATACTATTGAAAATGATATCGAAGAACACAAGGTGAAGTTGGGAACAACCATGACTGGTCGTGTATCAGAAAAGGCTCAGGGATCTGGTTCTAAAGATGGTAAATCTGGCCGCCAAGATCGTCGATTCCGACAGCCAACCGAAAGTAAAGGTAGTGTATCAACTGGTTCGAGGACAACAGTCCAAGGTCCCAGGAGAGTATGTGGCTTTTGTTCGAAAGAAGGCCATTCTGAAGACAAGTGTTAGCTAAAGCAAGGAAAGTGTATAGTGTGTGGTGAAGCGGGGCACTTTGCTAGAAATTGTTCTAAAAGTAAAGTAAATCAAGTTGGGGGTACAAGTCAACCAGCCTCAGGTTCCAAGAGAGATAGTGGGGGTCGACCAAAAGTTCAGGGTCGAGTGTTTGCTTTAGATCAGCAGGGTGTAGCTGAGTCTTCTGCGGTCATAGGAGGTATTATATTACTTTCTAGTACGAGAGCGCGAGTCTTGATAGATCCAGGCTCATCTCATTCTTATGTGGCATCTCATTTTGTGTCGCATTTGCATGTTCTTCCTGATTCTATGCCTTATGTGCTAGAAGTATCTTCCCATATGGGAGATTGCATGTTTACTTCTGAGGTTTACAAGAAATGTGAGGTTCTTGTGGGTGATCATGCCCTTCTTGCTGACTTAGTCGTGTTACCTATAAGGGACTTTGACGTGATTCTTGGCATGGATTGGCTATATGTGCATCATGCATCTGTTGATTGTTATAGAAAAGTAGTAACTTTTTCTATTCCTGGTTTGCCTGATTTTTCCTTTGAAGGTGATAGGCCTTTATGTGCTATACATGTTATTTCTGCTTTAAAAGCTAGAAAACTTTTATCTCGTGGTTGTGCCGGGTATCTCGCGAGTGTACTTGATCAGAGTTTATCTGTCCCCAAGATGGAGGATATTCCTATTGTGTCTGAATTTTCAGATGTGTTCTCTTCTGAGTATAGCATGCCACCTGATCGAGAGCTTGAGTTCTGTATTGAGTTATTACCAGGTACAGCACCAATCTCTAAAGCACCTTATAGAATGGCTCCAGCTGAGTTGAGAGAGTTAAAAACACAGCTTGAGGAATTGCTTGAAAGGGGCTTTATCAGACCTAGTGTATCACCGTGGGGTGCACCAGTGTTATTTGTCAGAAAGAAAGATGGGACTCTGCGATTGTGTATTGATTACAGAGATCTTAATCAGGTAACTATCAAGAACAAATATCCGTTACCTCATATTGATGACTTGTTTGATCAGCTTCAGGGTTCAGTAGTGTATTCGAAGCTTGATTTGAGAAGTGGTTATCATCAGTTGAAAATCAGATCTGAGGATATACCAAAGACAGCTTTCCGTACCAGGTATGGGCATTATGAGTTTATTGTTATGCCATTCGGTTTGACAAATGCTCCAGCTGTATTTATGGATTTGATGAACCGTATATTCAAGCCATATCTTGATTGTTTTGTGGTGGTATTCATTGATGACATTCTTGTGTATTCTAAGTCACGGGCTGAGCATGAACAACATCTCAGAGTGGTATTACAAGTTCTTCGTGAAAAACAACTATTTGCAAAATTCAGCAAATGTGCTTTCTGGTTAGAAGAAGTTTCATTCTTGGGGCATGTTGTGTCTGCTACTGGTATTGCAGTGGATCCTTCTAAAGTTGAAGCAGTTGTTAACTGGAAAAGGCCAACTACAGTGACTGAAATCCGTAGTTTCTTGGGCTTGGCTAGTTATTATCGGAGGTTCATTGAGGGATTCTCCAAGATTGCTACTCCATTGACTAATATGACTCGAAAAGCTATTTCTTTTGAGTGGAATGACAAATGTGAAGCAAGTTTTCAGGAGTTGAAAAGGCGTTTGACTACAGCTTCAGTCTTGGCTTTGCCTAATGGTTCTGAGCATTTCATGGTTTATACTGATGCTTCTAAAGAAGGATTGGGTTGTGTTCTAATGCAAGATGGCAAGGTAATAGCTTATGCTTCTCGAAAATTATCTCCTTATGAAAAGAATTATCCTACTCATGATTTAGAGTTGGCTGCGATTATTTTTGCTTTGCATAAATGGAGGCATTACTTGTATGGAACCAAATTTGAAGTCTTTACTGATCATTAGAGCTTGAAGTACCTGTTTTCTCAAAAAGAGCTTAACATGAGACAACGTAGATGGATGGAGAAATTGAAGGATCATGATTGTACTATCCTTTATCATCCAGGAAAAGCAAATGTTGTGGCAGATGCACTGAGCAGAAAGACTTATATTTCTTGGTTGATGATTTGTGAATGGAAGATGTTTGAAGACTTGTGTGATTGGAGTCCTTGTGAATCAAATCATGGAGTTATGTTTGCGAATATAAAAGCTACTTCAGATTTACTCCAACAGATCAAAGAAGCTCAGGTAGTTGATTCTGAATTGCAGAAAATCATTAGTGGAATGAATGAAGGAAAGCAACCAGATTTTTCTTTTAATAGTGATGGAATTCTTACCTTCCGAGGTCGAGTTTGTATTCCAGTTGATCCTGAGATAAAGAAGAAAGTTCTTGAAGAGGCTCACAAAGCCAAGTATATTATTCATCCTGGAAGTACTAAAATGTATCAAGACTTGAAGAAACATTTCTGGTGGAACAATATGAAAAGAGAAATTGCTGAGTATGTATCCAAATGTTTGACTTGTCAACAAATAAAAGTGGAACATCAACGTCCAGCAGGTTTGTTGCAACCATTGGAAATTCCGGAGTGGAAATGGGAACATATTACTATGGATTTTGTGACTGGTTTGCCACGTACCAGACGAGGCCATGATGCTGTTTGGGTTATTGTGGACAGGTTGACTAAATCAGCTCACTTCTTGTCTGTTTCCATGGGATATTCATTGTCTCAATTGGCATCTTTGTATGTTCAGGAGATTGTCCGACTGCATGGGGTTCCTGTGAGTATTGTATCTGATAGAGATCCTCGTTTTACTTCTCGATTCTGGCAGGCTCTTCAGGGTGCCATGGGTACTAAATTGAATTTCAGTACTTCTTTTCATCCTCAATCTGATGGGCAATCTGAGAGACTTATACAGATTCTTGAGGATATGTTACGTGCTTGTGTTATTGATTTCAAAGGCAGTTGGGATACTCATCTTCCTTTGGCTGAGTTTGCTTATAATAACAGTTTTCAGTCTAGCATTGAAATGGCTCCATATGAGGCTCTTTATGGCAGAAAATGTCGATCTCCTATATGCTGGGATGAAGTGGGAGAAGCTAGACTCTTGGGTCCTGAAATGGTTCAACAGTCAGTTGAAAGTGTGAAACTTATTCGAGATAGATTGCGCACAGCTCAGAGTAGACAAAAGAGTTATGCAGATCATCGTAGAAGGGATCTTGAATTCCAGGTAGGTGACTTTGTATTCTTGAAGGTCTCTCCTCGTAGAGGTATAAAGAGATTTGGGAAGAAAGGAAAGTTATCTCCTCGTTATATCGGTCCATTTGAGATTCTAGAAAGAGTTGGTAAGTTGGCTTATAGAGTGGCTTTACCTCCTTCTTTATCGGGTATTCATAACTTGTTCCATGTATCTATGCTTCGCAAGTATATGGCAGATGAATCACATGTTCTTGAGTATGAGGCTATTCCATTTCAGCCTGATTTGTCTTATGAGGAACAGCCTGTTGAAATTCTTGACTGGAAAGAGCAAGTATTGCGTACCAAAAGGATTCCTATTGTAAAAGTCCTTTGGAGAAATCATGAAATTGAAGAGGCTACTTGGGAAACCGAGAAAGAGATGCGAGATAAATACCCGAGCCTATTTGAAAATCTTGGTAAGTAAAATCCGTGGGCGAATTTTCTTTAAGGTGGGGAGGATGTAACACCCATCGAATTTCTTGTTAAATATTTGACATACTTGTTAAATACTTGAACTTGCATGTTATGTGTTAGTTTTACTTGGGTTAAATTTTTAACTACTTTAAATAGTTAAGGTGGTTAAATGTCTAGTTTTGACTTTTGGATCATTTGTGAAAATTGGACTTTAGGGGCCTTTTTGTTAAGAGTGAAACTTGAGGGGCCTAAGTGCAATTCTTTGAAAGTTGAAGTATATCAACTTGTTTGATTCCTTCTCTG
The DNA here is from genome assembly GCA_026119855.1 of Campanula takesimana. NCBI lineage: Eukaryota > Viridiplantae > Streptophyta > Magnoliopsida > Asterales > Campanulaceae > Campanula > Campanula takesimana. The sequence goes on along the minus strand of JAOWBW010000008.1, from coordinate 1,883,714 downwards.
GGTCATTTTACCCAATTTCAATACGTACACTCCCTCTGTTCTGAAAAGCTAGGGTTAGAATTTTCCCTATTCCCGACTCCTCGAGTTTAATTATCCCTCCGTTCTTGATTCCGATCCCGGATTAATATTTGTGGCGTTGAATAGAGCGTTCCAGGCCGAACAGAAATAAGTTTGGGTCAACTTGAATTTTGACTAGGTAAGTTATTAGCTCCCCCTTGCTTGTAATAACATGCATAAATGTTATTCTCGATACTTGTGAATGTTAATTTCGTGTTTGGGATGATTTTTGTGGTACTTGTAAATCTGGGACAAAGGGAGTAAAAAAAAACCCTACTGAGTAAAAATAATGAAAGGACCTAAAATAGTGGTTTAAGCTTGTTAGGTACCCCTGGGTATGTATAATGGTTAATGAAAAGTTACTTCTACGCTTGGGACGGAGAATTGTTAAGTTTGAACTCAGGGGAAAACTACCAAATTGTACCGAGCACGGTCGTGCGCCTTTATTTGGCACGGTCGTGCCAAATATCACCTTTAGACAAATTTCCTCGACAGTGTTAGCACGGTCGTGTGCCTTTTATTGGCACGGTCGTGCCAAATATTAGTTTTGTGTGAGAACTCTCGACATTGATGGCACGGTCGTGCCATTTTTGCACGCGCGGTCGTGCCAAGTGGGAATTCTGATTTTCCTTCTTGAATTGTTTCCTCCATAACTTTCTATAGGAAAGTCGGAATCAAGATCCGAAAGAAGCTGAATCACCTAGACTCAGAGGGCTATTCAAAGACTAAATTAATGAGGTTTTAAGGTGATTGTCTAGAGTACCTAGATAGGTGTTTTAGGACATTGAACTTAAGTATAAGAGTAGTAGCTCTTCCTTATGTCTTGAAAGTGCTATGAACAAGCACTAATGTGTTATACTTGTTGTACACCTTAGAGGAATTAGCATAAGGTCTTATACTTGAACATCCTAAGAATAGGATTTGGATTTTGTAAGAGTAAATGTATAACTCTTATACTTGCTTGAACATCCATAGAAATGGATTAAGACTTGAATATAAGATAATAAAATCTTGTACATGGCTTGACACCAATACATATGTATGGTAGTGAACTTGAAAGTGATATGAACAAGCACTAACGTGTATGAGACATGTTCTTGTTGTGTATATGCAAACATTGCATACATTTGCTTGATACAAGGTGACTTCTTGATTACTTGAAGCATGTTCCTTGTTGAGCTAGTCTACTACATTTGGATTAGTTCTTCTCCCGTTGTTCAAGTAAATATCTACTTGTACTTTCTTGTGTGAGTCCACCTGGTTCTCCTTGCTTGTTCGAAAATGTATAGGTTCACGCTTGTCGCGAGAGCTGGGGTTTAAGTGACAATCGGGTCCCTATGTATTTCCGCCTGACCCCTTACTACCGGCCATAGTAAGGGCATAGCTTCCTTAGTTGGATCAATAAGCCTGACTTAAGTGAATGCTAAACTCCCGTCCCGAACACCTCGTGAATAATCATGAGTACTGATATTGAGAATGACACTGGTTACCGGGTCTTCTGATATATACTGAATAATCAGTTCCTGTTATTGATCGTGATTGTCAAAGTAATACAAGCTGCGATAACAATGGTATTCTTGGGAGGAATAAGGAAGGAAGCAATATCCTTATAACTTGCTTGATTAGCTTTATGTGCTATTTGATGAGTGGATTATCCTCTCATATACTGTTACTTGATGATACTTGATATATAATTACTTGAGTATCTACTTGAATTGCATGATAACATGTCATGTAGTTGCATCTAATAGCTTACTGAGATTTATCTCACCCTTTATTTGTTCCCCCCCCCCCAGGAAAGGAAGGTTAGTGCGCAGTGAGGCTCGGCATAGTTGGGAGCTTACTTCGCAGGTCGTGATTATTTTGGGGCTTGTGTCCTTTTACACTTGGTGAGGACGATGTATTGGGTTGTATAACTCCTTATTTTGGGGTAGACAGTCTTGTTCAGTTCTTGTTGTCACTAGACATCTTGTATAGTACTCTTAATGCCAGCTTATGTGCTAGGCATGTTTCCGCTGTGTATGTATTAAGTTTGGTTTTGAATTTTCTTGTCTAGAACTCGTGTTGTGAGCTAGTATAGCTCCTTACTCTAGAATATATATATCATGTCAGTTTGTTAAACAAATGTCATTAAGTTTCTTGTTTCCCGTTAGGCACTCCCATCCAGGTTCGAGGTTCTATTAGGGAATCCCGGGACCTGGGGGCGTGTCAAGTACAGTGATCCTTCTCGCGCTTAAAATGGTTGTACAATTCACGTCCTCATGTGCTCAGTCGAATAGAAGTGAAATGTAATCTTTCCTGTACTGAATTCGCACCAGAAGTTGTCCAAGAAGTCCGCACGATCTGATGTAAATCTTTTTCCATGAGCCAGCTATTTTCAAAACGAAAACGATGGCGCGGCTGATGAACAAAAGTCGGATTCGTGTCCACTAGGATAGGAGAATGATCAGAAAATGGTGCAACAAGATTTTGCAGGCTAGCCGACGGAAACATAGAGGACCAAGGAACCGTAGCCATAGCTCTATCTAGTCTCTCTTCAACCATTGTAGCCGGATCCCGTCCATGGGTCCAAGTAAAAGGATAACCTTCAATAGGAATGTCAAATAATTGACAGTCCTGTATGGCCTCCCAAAAACCTTTATAAAGCCATAAAGGATGAACCCCACCACCCCTCTTATCAGATTCAGATAGGAGATCGTTATAATCTCCAATGTAAAGCAAAGGTAAGTCAGAGAGATCGTGCAATCGCCACAACAATGTCCACGAATTCCGTCGCTGATTATGGGAGGGAAAACCATAGTAACCTGTCACTCGCCATGTTAGGGAAGGAGACTGAACATGTAAATCAATATGATTTTTAGAAAACCACCATAATCAGCATGACGAATTCGAGTTCGCAGATGGTAGGAATTACCATAAAGCATAAATACCACCACTTCTACCATTGCAAGGAACTGTGAAACACCCATCAAACTGTAAACAAAGACGTAACTCTTCTACCTTTGTATTCGAAGATAAAGTCTCAAATAAAAAGATAACATCAGCATGACGAACTCTAGAGAGTTCGCAGATGGTAGGAATTGCCAGGGGATTGCCTAACCCCGAACAATTCCAGCTAAGTATTTTTATGGCTGACGGCTAACTTGGTCCCCCGAGCCGGTCGATGAATGAATAAAATCAAATACCACATGTGAATCCAAGGTAGAAACCATGTGGATATTTGACTCTACTGGAAGAGAAGAAGATGTGGTCGTATACTGATTGAGTTCACGTCTGCGCTTGCGCTCTTCACGTAGAGTAGGATTATCTCGACTCGTGATAGCATCCATGTTATAGTCCTCAAACACATGATTGTCAATGAGAGTCTCAGAAGTCCCAGATAACTGTTGCTGCCTCAAAAGACCGTCCTCTTCCATTTGCAAATTTAAATTTGAATGTGCAACCGTTTCCCCCAAAGTTGGAGTGATTCCACCAATAACTGTCGTAACTGCATCAATCCCACCAACTGACCCACCAGAAACTGTCCCACTGATAATTGTCCCATAAAAAACTGCCCCACCGCCATCCTGTCGGAGCCACGGAGAATCAACCAGAGACGATCCACGCCAATCAGGGGCCCGCAGCCATATTCCCCACTCCCTGGACAAACTTGTAGAGGTTGTCGTCTTAAACAATTTGGGGCAGAAACTTTCAGTATGCCCTAGTAATCCACAGATAAAACAAAAGTATTGTAGCCGCTCATATCGAAACTGGACAGTGAAAGATATACCATCGGGCTTAAGAATTTTCTTAAATCGTTTCAGTGGGGCTGAAACTAGAAGCATAACCCGAAGCCGCATAAATGGTTGCCATACTGTGGAAGAATTAGACGAGTCATACTCCATAAAGGAGCCCAGAAAATTACCCAATAGGTTACTAATACTCTCCGACATATACCCTAGCGGCAATCCATGTACCTAAACCCAAAAGGGGATGGTATCCAATGGAACTTCCAACGGATGCTCCTCCGGACGTAGGCGATGACAGATTAACGGCAAATTCGCATAGAACCAAGGTCCACCGGCGATGACATGCTGAACATCAGATTGATGAAAAAATTGAAATAGAAAACGACCTTTACCAATGCTTTTAACGAAAACCCCTCTCCCCGGTCTCCAAATATTTGCCAACCGGCTTCGCATCAAATTGAAATTAATAGGAGCGTCTGAAAGAAAACACCCTATAATACACAGATCATTACTCGGAGAACAAGGAGGAAGATTAGTCGCATCCAGTATGAGAAAATCATCCTATTCGACCATCATAGTAAGGTTTGACAATGACGACTCCATAGTGAACAAACAAACATAAACTTTGAAGAAAAAAAAAGCAAAATCAAAGGCTCTGACAACGAGAGATAGCAAAGGGCTCTAACATAGAGAGCAATTGGTTAGTTATTATGTAAGAATGTAGCAGAAAGATTAAACAAGAAATTGAAGAAAGGATATTAAAAGATTAGGTATACAATACGAAAAAAGACGAGAATTGGGGGAGGAGTTCAGACAGAAAAGCGACTCTCATTTAGAAGTTTAGTCCTCTTTTAGTTAGAACTTCTCTCTCTATTATTGGGTTGGAAATGGCGAGTTTTTTTTTTTGTAAATAGTCTTATACACTATATATATATATATATATATATATATATATATATATAGGGTCATGCTCTTATGAGAACTCAATTACATGAGAACCATGAGAACCAATGATAGCCATTGGATTAGACACAAATCAAGGGTTTAAATTACTTTTTTAGTTTAAAACTTCGGTGGCATTCTTGTAATTAAGTTGACAAACAAAGGGAAGGGCAAAATACCATGTGTGTTCCAGAATTTGCCACGTCATCACCCAAAATTTCCCTAAATTTTCAAAATTAAATATCTCATTAATTATAAATCGAAAAAATAATCTGAGAACACTGATTTTTTTGTCTCGACGAGACGAATCAAACTACATCCCTGAAGATAGGGTTTTGAAAAAATAATATTGAACAACGTCAAATTTTTAAAATACGCTTAGATACAATAGGTGTTTGCCTATTGTATCTAACTGGATTGTTATGAACATTGTATTGGATACAAATGACTATTTAGCTATTGTATCTAAAAGCAATGTGTCAACATTGCTGTTGGATACAATAGGTGTTTGCCTATTGTATCTAACTGAATTGTTATGAACATTGCTATTGGATACAAATAGATATTTATCTATTGTATCTAACAGCAATGTGTCAATATTGCTGTTGGATACAATAGGCGTTTGCCTATTGTATCCAACTGAATTGTTATAAACAATGTATTGGATACGATAGCTATTTAGCTATTGTATCTATATAGCAATGTGTCAACATTGATGTTGGATACAATAGGTGTTTGCTATTGTATCTAACTGTATTGATATGAATATCGCATTGCATACAACAGGGGAGTAGCTAGTGTATCCAATAACAATGTGTATGAAAATTGATGTTAGATACAAATAGTTATTTAGCTATTGTATCTAACAGCAATGTGTCAACATTGTTGTTGGTTACAATAGGTGTTTGCCTATTGTATCTAACGGAATTGTTATTAACATTGTATTGGATACAAATGGCTATTTAGCTATTGTATCTAACAGCAATGTGTCAACATTGCTGTTGGATACAATAGGTGTTTGCCTATTGTATCTAACTGAATTGTTATGAACATTGTATTGGATACAAATGGCTATTTAGCTATTGTATCTAACAGCAATGTGTCAACATTGCTGTTGGATACATTAGGTGTTTGCCTATTGTATCTAACTGAATTATTATGAACATTGTATTGGATACAAATAGCTATTTAGCTATTGTATCTAACAGCAATGTGTCAAAATTGCTGTTGGATACATTAGGTGTTTGCCTATTGTATCTAACTGAATTGTTATGAACATTGCTGTTAGATTCAAATAGCTATTTAGCTATTGTATCTAACAGCAATGTGTCAAAATTGCTGTTGGATACAATAGGTGTTTGCCTATTTTATCTAACTGAATTGTTATGAACATTGATGTTGGATACAAATAGCTATTTAGCTATTGTAACTAACAGCAATGTGTCAACATTGCTTTTGGATACAATAGGTGTTTGCCTATTTTATCTAACTGCATTGTTATGAACATTGTATTTGATACAAATAGCCATTTAGCTATTGTATCTAACAGCAATGTGTCAACATTGTATTGGATACAATAGGCAAACACCTATTGTATCCAATACAATGTTGACACATTGCTGTTAGATACAATAGCTAAATGGCTATTTGTATCAAATACAATGTTCATAACAATGCAGTTAGATACAATAGGCAAACACCTATTGTATCCAACAGCAATGTTGACACATTGCTGTTAGATACAATAGCTAAATAGCTATTTGTATCCAACAACAATGTTCATAACAATTCAGTTAGATAGAATAGACAAACACCTATTGTATCTAACAGCAATGTGTCAACATTGCTGTTGGATACAATAGCTAAATAGCCATTTGTATCCAATACAATATTCATAACAATGCAGTTAGATACAATAGGCAAACACATATTGTATCTAAGCGTATTTTAAAAATTAGACGATGTTCAATATTATTTTTTCAAAACCCTATCTTCAGGGATGTAGTTTGATTCGTCTCGTCGAGACAAAAAAATCAGTGTTCTCGGATTATTTTTTCGATTTGTAGTTAATGAGATATTTAATTTTAAAAATTTAGGGAAATTTTGGGTGATGACGTGGCAAATTCTAGAACACACATTGTATTTTTCCCTTCCCTTTGTCTGTCAACCTAATTACAAGAATGCCACCGAATTTTTAAACTAAAAAGGTAATCTAAACCCTTGATTTGTGTCTAATCCAATGGCTATCCTTGGTTCTCATGGTTCTCATGATATTTAGGTTCTCATTTGAACACCTACCTATATATATATATATATTATTATGTAATTATGTAAGTTTAATTCAATTAGGCAATAAATAAAAATCCTATTATTGTTTCCTATTTGTAATATACTACTCAATTTATATCATTCCTAACCGTTTTAGATAATCAAGTCACGCATTCTATCGATACGGACGTAACCTCCACGGCTTCTTACCTTCACCGCTTCACGTCTCTGAATTAACGCGGATAATTCTTCCCTTCAACGTCTCTTTTTCTTCTTTTTTTTTCATTTTTATTGATAATGGTTCTCTCCACAACAGCACAACTCCAAATCAACATTTATGATATTCTCTCATAGACTCATACTATCATAATTCTTCCCTTCAAATCTTCAACTATTTATTTACCCTGTTTGTTTTGTGCTTAATTCAGGAGATAGCACAAATGGCTATATCTCTGTAACGGTTCAAATAATGAGACTGCTAAAACTGCATCAAGAAGATTAAAGTTGTAATTGCATTCTACTTCTGGAATCTGGACTGTCACATACAATCATCATTGACCTATCTCCGCAAATTTTACCAGGTTCTTTTGTTCTTTTTTTACTTTAATATTCTAAGTTATGAGTTCTAAAATAAGGAAACAGGAATGTGGATACGAAAAACGTAAAAAGAAAAAAAGAATTGATCAGTTAAAAGAATCACAAAGAGGGGCTTTAGATAAATTTATGATAAAAGAATCGCATATTTCTTCTGAAAATAAAACAGAGAATGTTGTTAATCTTGATGTTAATGATGATATTGATCTTGATGTTGATGACGATCTTGATGTCAATGATAAATTAGATGTTAATGCTAATGATGATTTTGATGTTAATGTTAATGCTAGCGATGTTAATATTGATTCTAATCTACCCTGCATTCAAAACAATGGCGTTGAGAATTCGAATATACATGCTAATGTTGATGACGACAATATTGATGATACTTTTCATAGGCTTAATATATATTATCCAAGAATGGATGCTTTAAATTCTAAAATGGTTGATATTTAAATAAAAAACGGCCCTAAACGAGATTTGTCAATTCAACATGGCCATATAGATAAACATTCGAAGCGATTTTCTGCATTATCTTATACAAGAGTTTTGCCAAATGGAGAAAAATGTGATAACGATTGGCTTGTCTATTCGAAGAACTTGACAAAGTATTTTGTTTTTGTTGTAAATTTTTTACAAAAAATAATAGAATACATCAATTAGTAAATGATGGTTTTAGGTATTGGGCACATCTTTTTGTTAGACTTGGAGAACATGAAACAAGGGCAAAATAGGTTAAAAATATGGCTACTTGGTATGATTTGCGTTTAAGATTTCAAAACAATGAAACTATCGATAAAGTGACACAACAACTTCTTGAGAAAGAAAAAAACCACTGGAAAAAAAGTCTAATTCAGAATTATTTCCATTGTAAAATTTCTTGCAAAACATAATTTAGCATTTCGTGGGACTAATGAGAAAATTTATCAAAATAATAATAATTTTTTTAAGGTTTAGTTGAAATGTTGGCCGAGTTTGACCCTATAATTCAAGAACATTTTCAACGTATTACGAATGATAACATCCATAGTCATTATCTTGGTCATAATATTCAAAATGAGTTAATACTTTTGCTTGCTTCAACAGTTAAATATGTGATTATTAAAAGAATAAAAAAAGCAAAGTATTTCTCTGTGATACTTGATTTCACTCCAGATATAAGTAATGAGGAACAAATGTCTTTGATTATAAGGTATGTAGACATCTCTTCAAGTTTAGTTACCATTGATGAATCATTTTTAGGATTTTTAGATATATATGATACAACTGGAAAAGGAAGTTTTGAAGTTTTACAAAATAAATTGAAGTCTCTTGATCTTAATATCGATGATGTGCGAGGCCAAGGATATGATAATGGGGAAAATATGAAAGGTAAACATCAAGGAGTGCAAAAGCAATTTTAAGATTTAAATCCTAGAGCGTTTTATACTTCTTGTGGTTGTCACAGTCTTAATTTGACATTATGTGATATGGCCAAAATTAGTGGAAAAGCTCTAGATTTTTTTTGAGTCATACGGCGTATCTATACAATATTTGCTAATTCCACTAAGAGATGGCAAATTTTAAAAGATGATGTCAAAGGACTAACTCTTAAGTCATTATCTACTACTCGTTGGGAGATTCGTATTGATAGCGTTAAAGCAATAAGATTTCAAACATTAGAAATACAAGAAGCTTTACTTCTAGTAGCTGAGAGTGATAATGATTCCAAAATAAGAAGTGAAGCCAAATCTTTAGCCGAAAATGAGTTTGGTAATTTAAGTTTTGCTTGCAATAGTCATTTGGGATGAAATATTGTCTATGGTTAATTTAGTTAGTAAAAGTTTACAATCAAAAGATATGTTTATTGATGTTGCTATTGAAAAGATAAATATATCTTTCTTTGAAAAATATAGAGAGAATGGTTTTGTAATTGCATTGGATACAACAAAAGAAATTGCAACCGAAATGCATATTGATCCCGTGTTTCCTAAAAACGTCAAATTTGAAGAAAAAAACAATTGGATGAAAGTCAAACTGATACATCCTCAACTGATGCACAATCTGAAGAAGAGCCTTTTAGGGTCAATTATTTTTTATATTTTTTTGATCAAGCAATTGTTTCATTAACTAGGAGGTTTGAGCAATATCAAGAATATGAAAATAATTTTTGTTTCTTGTTTACTTATGATAAATTGCATTCATTGGATAATGCAGATTTAAAGTCTTGTTGTAATCGTTTTGAAGTTACACTTGAAAATGGTGAACAATCTGATATTAATGGACATGAAGTATATGTGGAGTTAAAGTTAGTCCAAAAAATATTACCCAAGGAAAAGATGGGACATGTTGACATTTTGAAATATTTAAAACGTATGGACTGTTTTCCTAATACAATTATTGCATATAGAACTTTGATGACTCTTCCTGTGACTGTTCCATCTGCAGAGAGAAGCTTTTCTAAATTGAAGTTATTAAAGTCCTACTTACGTTCAACAATGACATAAGAAAGACTCAACGGATTAGCTATCATAGCAATTGAACATGATCTGCTTGACGAAATAGATTATGAAGACTTGATTGAAGATTTTGCTTCGAAGAATGTTAGACGAGCATTACCTTTCAAATAAAAGTTTGATAATTGTTTGTAGTTTCTGAAATTTTGGTACTTCATTTATATGAAAACCATGTAAACTTATATTATTATGATATATTATTTGATTTTTATTTTTTAAATTATTTTTAGGGCCTCATTTTAGAATTTCGAACATGGCCTCTAAAA